>OX940978.1:36792942-37308762 GCA_954871275.1 Leptopterna dolabrata | reverse complement strand
GAAATTTTCAGAAACCGTAGCTCAAAAACTTTCAATAGAAGGGCATGTTTTGGTTTATTATTCTGTGAATAATACACCTATGTATTCGCTCAGCAAAAAATTTTTATAACACCCCCTCAAACCTTTTTCTTTTACGTTTCAATGTGCGTAGATTCAGAAAATGCAATGTCCGTCCGCCCTCCGCCGTATCACGTGTACCGGCTTCATTTTTGGTCTAAAAAATTCGTTCTTTCGCACACATGCTCCATTTGGGCCCTAGTTGTGTCCCGAAACTTTTCAGCCCGATCGGAATATACCCAGGGGTGTTATGAGTGAAAATGTGTGTAAAAATAGGTACTTTTTGCGTTTTAGCAACATGTTGGTAACATGAGCTTCTGAGATATATTTTTCCATGTTTTTGGGGACGAGAAGACCGAATATGAAGTCGATTTTGACCAAAGAGTGGAAAATTGAGTTCTACCAAATGTTCAGCTCCCAAAATTGATTTTTTATGAGTGAAAAACATGGGAAATCGTCTGAAATCACCATCAGTTTGTATAATAACACTGGAATAAGTGTCAACACGTGGATCAAGACGATTAAATGGCACTACCAATGATCAAATATAGTTTTAAAAAAAGGTACTTATCGGTTAACGGGAGGCCACTCATTTAACGATTTAAAATTATTTAAATTATTATTTTCTGAATTATTAGTTATCGCTTTCGTTCGTTGTCTGGATGTGTTTTCAGTCAGTGTCGAATGATGGCAAACGTGGAACGTGTGGCAGGCGGTACCAAGTTGGGTAAAGACGCGATTTTTTACAATTCTTTCAAATTTGTTTTACAAAAAAAGTGAAGGTTGTTTGGGACTTCTGAATAGATTAGTGGAATGCATTGTCAAGCGATCTGGATGCTCGCTAGCGCTCGCATCTCAAAAAAGATAAACAATCCCAGAAACTATCCCGTGAATGAGCAGGTTGTTTGGGACTTCTGAATAGATGAGTGGCCTCCCGTTAACCGATAAGTACCTACCTAAAAAAAAGGAGCGTACCTAATTTGTGTTTTAGGGGCCAAAATTAATGGAAACCATCAGAAATAGGTAGCTATTTCGATTATTACGCATGAAAGAAACAATAAATGAACAGCCAACATTTCTGTAGGTATGTCCAATAGAATAATACTTAAACCCATGTGACAAGGACTTTGCAGCGTTTTTTTAAACGTTTTTAAGATGATCTTGACCTAAAGCATTTTTTGGGACCACCATGGTACGACCAGCCGTTCGTTTGCACCGAAAAGCTTCGTCAACATGATCGTGAATGAAAAGGTATAAATCCGGGCAAGATATCAATGCTAGGGAGCACCTGATTACAATCAAGGATTGAGTTGGTTGTTCTATGATATTGTTTCATTTGAAAAATTATGGATCTTTTGGATTTTGTTGATAGGTACTTTGTAACTTGAACAAACGTTATGCTTCATGAATAACAACAAATAATTGGTGATTGAATTATTGAATCTACAACATTTTTATGGAATTGCAATTCCCGGCTCCAGTACTCGATTTAGGGCTTTCTTTTAGGGGGGGGGGGGGGGGGGAGCACGAGGGTATTGACCACAGAAAACAGTGATCCATGCGGAAGGGGCAACTACGCAGGTAAATTATTTCACAACGGTTTCTTACATAACGGTTTATTACACACCATTTTATTATTTATGTTTCATGAATAACAACAAATAATTTATTAATGACTGTATTATTGAATCTCGCGCATTTTTATGAAACTTTAATAATTCCTGGGGTTCCAGTACTCGATTCGGCTTTCTTTTGGGGGGGGGTGGGGGGGGGGTCGAGGGTAGGTATTGACCACAGAAAACAGTGATTTACGCAGAAGGAGCAGCTATATAAGCGAATAATAAACCGTTGCGTAATAATTTGCAGCGTTTTTCCTTTTACGTTTCAAGGTGTGTAGATTCCAAAAATGCAAGGTCCGTCCGCCATGTCATCGATACGTACCTCAATAATTGTGGGTATGGCGGACGGACATTGTATTTTTGGAAGGAAATATTTGAGGGGGGGGGGGGGGGGGTGTCGAAGAAAGTTTTGCTGAGCTAATAGGTACATAGGTGTATTATTCACAGAATAATAAACCAAAATGGAGGCCTTATGTTTGGCCCTGCTTTCGAGTCACAAATGGAGAGCCACTGCGATTATTCGCGTGATAATGTGTCAGTCCTATCGTTGGGACGAGAACCGTGTTTGTAGGCCTCGAAGCGGATGGCCTTGTTTCGGTGTGTTGAACCTAGACAGCGCTATTCTATGGCCCATTTCACACTGGTTGGGCAAGCCATATACAGCTGTAACTTGATACACAGATGAGTTAATTTCCCATTATATTAACGATCAAGTATCAAAATAAACAATTTTCTCATTTACCTACTGTATCTTGCCCTTGTATATTACGGAAATTGAGAAGAAAATAATTTTGTACTAACGACTGTCCCAATCTCCCAGTATCAGAGCTTTAAATTCAATTTTGGTTTATTATTCTGTGAATAATACACCTATGTATTCGCTCAGCAAAAAATTTTTATAACACCCCCTCAAACTTTTTTCTTTTACGTTTCAAGGTGCATAGATTCCAAAAATGCAATGTCCGTCCGCCGTACGCCGTCCGCCGTATCACGTGTACAGGCTTCATTTTCGGTCTAAAAAAATCGTTCTTTCGCACACATGCTCCATTTGGGCCCTAGTTGTGTCCCGAAACTTTTCAGCCCGATCGGAATATACCCAAGGGTGTTATGAGTGAAAATGTGTGTAAAAATAGGTACTTTTTACGTTTTAGCAACATATTGGTAACATGAGCTTCTGAGATATCGTTTTCTATGTTTTTGGGGACGAGAAGACCGAATATGAAGTCGATTTTGACCAAAGAGTGGAAAATTGAGTTCTACCAAATGTTCAGCTCCCAGAATTGATTTTTTATGAGCGAAAAACCTGGGAAATCGTCTGAAATCACCATCAGTTTGTATAATAACACTGGAAAAAGTGTCAAGACGTGGTTCAGGACGATTAAATGGCACTACCAATGATCAAAGATAGTTTAAAAAATAAAATAAAAAAAAGAGCGTACCTAATTTGTGTTTTGGGGGCCAAAATTGGTGGAAACCATCAGAAGTAGCTATTTCGATTATTACGCATGAAAGAAACAATTAATGAACAGCCAACGTTTCTTTAGGTATGTCCAATAGAATAATAAACCTATGTGACAAAGACTTTGCAGCGTTTTTCTAATTGGAAACCGACAACGCCAAAAATCAATTTGATTTTAAAATCGTTCTACCCTATTATTGTACAATGAACAGGTAGGTAGGATCATGTTATGATACCTAGGTACCTATTATCGTTCTTTGCATCATATTTACCTACTTACGTGAGAAAAAACGCTGCAAAGTCCTTGTCACATGGGTTTATTATTCTATTGGACATACCTACAGAGATGTTGGCTGTTTATTTATTGTTTCTTTCATATGAAATAATTGGAATAGCTATTTCTGGTGGTTTCCACCAATTTTGGCCCCCAAAACACGAATAAGGTACGCTCCTTTTTTTATAATAAATTATCTCTGATAATTGATAGTACCATTTAATCGCCTTGATCCACCTGTTGACACTTTTCCCAGTGTTATTCTACAAATTGATGGTGATTTCAGACGATTTCCCAGGTTTTTGACTCATAAAAATCAATTTCGGGAGCTGAACATCTGGTAGAACCTCAGTTTTCTACTCTGGTCAAAATCGACTTCATATTCGGTCTTCTCGTCCCCAAAAACATGAAAAACGATACCTTAAAAGCTCATGTTACCAACATGTTGCTAAAACGCAAAAAGTACCTATTTTTACACACATTTTCACTCATAACACCCCTGGGTATATTCCGATCGGGCTGAAAATTTTCGGGACACAACTAGGACCCAAATGGAGCATGTATACGAAAGAACGATTTTTTTAGACCGAAAATGAAGCCTGTAGACGTGATACGTCGTACGGCGGACGGACATTGCATTTTTGGAATCTATGCACCTTGAAACGGAAAAGAAGAAATTTTGAGGGGGTGTTATAAACATTTTTTGCTGAGCGAATACATAGGTGTATTATTCACAGAATAATAAACCAAAAACGCTGCAAAGTCCTAGTCACATGGGTTTATTATTCTATTACCTATTTTATTGGTCTACAGAAATGCTGGCTGTTTATTAATTGTTTCTTTCATGTAAAATAATTGAAATAGCTATTTCTGGTGGTTTCCACAAATTTTGGCCCCCAAAACTTGAATTCGGTAGGTACTACGCTCCTTTTTTTTTGTTTTTTTCAAATTACCTTTGATAATTGATAGTACCATTTAATCGCCTTGATCCACCTGTTGACACTTTTCCCAGTGTTATTCTACAAATTGATGGTGATTTCAGACGATTTCGCAGGTTTTTGACTCATAAAAAATCAATTTTGGGAGCTGAACATCTGGTAAAACCTCAATTTTCCACTCCTTGGTCAAAATCGACTTCATATTCGGTCTTCTCGTCCCCAAAAACATGGAAAACGATACCTCAAAAGATCATTTTACTACTATGTTACTAAAACACAAAAAGTACCTATTTTTACACACATTTTCACTCATAACACCCCTGGGTATATTCCGATCGGGCTGCAAAGTTTCGGGACACAACTAGGACCCAAATGGAGCATGTTTGCGAAACAACGAATTTTTTAGACCGAAAATGAAGCCTGTACACGTGATACGTCGTACGGCGGACGGACATTGCATTTTTGAAATCTACGCACCTTGAAACGGAAAAGAAAAAATTTTGAGGGGGTGTTATAAAAATTTTTTGCTGAGCGAATACATAGGTGTACCATTCACAGAATAATAAACCAAAAGAAGTAGGTGACACGCCAAGTCCTGATATGAAATACCCTCTACGCATTTTAACGCAATTCTTAACGACACGTGTTAATGAATAACTGCGCACGAACATGAAGAGCTCCAAGCTTGTCTTATGGTCAGTCTTCTCTTTGCTTATGTTGCGAAGAGTACATACACTGGTACCAATGAAAGCGGTTAGCATTTTTACATTACAGCAGCCATATTTCAAGGTCACATTATATTCAATAGGTACATACAAAAGAGTTCCAATTTTATCGTTATAAGTGTTTTTGAGCAACATATTATGAGCTCGAGCAAACGAACGGTCGTAACGAACATAGAATTATCGTAGGGCTATCCAAGTAGATGTAGAGTAGTTCAATAATAACCTTTGTAGAGGAAAATTCGGTTCACTGAAAGAAATGACTGACCGTTGTTCGACTTAAATTTTGAGTTTGTCCTCTAATCACAAAGAAAAATAGGTACGGCATCTCACATTTTGGTTTATTATTTTCAATAATGAACCATTGGAATCGAGCATGAAAAAAAAAATTCTTACCCCCCCTCAAAATTTGATGGTTTACGTTTCAAGGTATGTAGAATCCAAAACTGCAATAAAAATATTTCTGTCTGTCCGCCGTACGCCGTACGCCGTACGGGCCACTTTTCTTAGTTACCATGAAAAAAAATTGATGAAATTCGGGTTATAGGTTCCGTTCGGCGTCTAGTTGGTCCTCGAAGCTCGACGTTACTGTGAGTCATCTCTAAGGGGTTCAAAATAGGGGTTGAAATTTTCAAAACGCCTATACCATTTTTTAACGTAAATATTTTTACGGTTTTAAATAGTTCTTGAACTTGCGAGTTTTTTAAGACCATCCGGAGCATCGTACGTCCAGCCGTTCGTTCACAGTAAGGCCCCGAAGTTTGCACCGACAGGCAATTTTCGACTCCAGTGTGAATGAAATTGTATACAATTCAAACCAAATCTCGTAACCAGAGACGCGCCCACAATAGGAATTTGTGAATTCGGCCAATCATTGGTAGGGATCACCTGATTATATTGGCGGAGTATGAAGTCGAGTTGGTTGTTCTGTGATATTATTTCGCTTGAAAAATGATGGCTCTTTTGGAGTTTGATGGTAGGTAGTGAAACTTGAACAAACGTTGAAGTATTATTGATGGGTAAATTATTACTACGGTAAATCATTACTCAACGGTAAATTATTACACAACGGTTCATTATACCATCTACGTAGAAGGGGCTGGAGTTTGTTGGTAGGTACTTTTGTAACTTTTTTCACTCCTCATGAACAATTTCTTTTCAGAACTTCATTATGTTTGTTTCTTTTTGTTAGGTACTGTTTGTCATCGGCAGAATTATTTTAGCAACATTTAACTCGTGATTTAGGTAGGTACCTAGTAACGAGTACGGGGTTAGGTACTAACCTACGGAGGGTCGGCGATCTACATAATATGTATAGAATAGTACATATCATATTATATAGACGGGTTATCTATACATAGAGCTGTGATCTGTAACAGAAGGGTATTCTATACAAAAATAATAAACCGTTGTGCAGGGATTTGCAGCGTTTTTTGTCTCAATTCGACGTATTTTTTCACACTTCTTCTATACCACCTCGTATATCAGTGGGGGCTAAAATACAACCTTGAGTGCAGAATGTCCCAGTTGGCTAAAATCATCAGTGGCCCAATAACACGTCTTTTTCACTTCCTATTGAAATTTATTCTGAGCATTGTGAGAGGCAGGGAAGTGGTCACAATACGAATGAAGCTCTGGAATACCCATCCAAATCCAAAGGAAATTTGAAAAATAATCAATCATAGCCGGATTTAATGTTACTCCAGAGAGAGAACAGGGGTCCAAAAAACCCGTCAGATTTTTTTCTTTGAATGAGAATGAGGTACTTCCTGTATTAGGTACCTAGGTGCTATACGTACTCGAACCTACGAGAAAATAAACCTGGCTACGCCACTGACTGAGAGGCATATGAACACAAAAGTGTAGTAAATATAAGCATAAGTATACATGAAATGTTAAAATTAGGGGATAAATTCAGAATGCTCTGGAGCGGAAAAGAAACTACAAAAATGGATTCATGTAGGTACCTACCTAGATAGGCAACTATAAGCTACAAAATAAATGTTAGACCCATTGAAATAGCGTAATCACGTCTTCAACGTTTCCTTCCCAATGGAAGTCAGCCATAGTGAAACCCATCCCAAAAGTAGCCAACCCAGTTCTTTAATGAATTCCGGCCTATTAGTCTATTACCAGTTTTGTCCAAATCACTTGAAACCTCCTAATTAGCGAACAAATGACTTCATACTTTGTAAGCAACTACCTCTTGTATGAGAATCAGTCGGGTTTTAGGAGGGTGCACAGAACCCAAACTACACTTGTCAAAATAACAGAAGATATTCGTTCTGGTTTCGATAAATACCACACACATGAGTACATTCATGGTCTTATTGGATTATACGAATGCCTTTGGTTCAGTTCCTCACAACATACTTCTCGGTAAACTAAGCAACCTCTATGGACTCTCTACCTCTGCTATCAAGTTATTATCGTCTTATTTGGCTGACAGGTCACAGACCGTGTCTGTGGATGGTGCCTTCTCTTCTCCAGTATCCATGTGTTCCTCAGGGCTCTGTATTGGGCCCCTTAATGTTTTCTCTATACATTAACGATATGCCATCGGTATCTGACAGTGTGGCGTGTCATCTCTACGCAGATGATGTTCAGTTGTACATTCCCAGCAAGGTAGACATTGAGAGCATATGTGTTCTACGGTTGAGAAACTCAATCAGGATTTGTTACGGATTGCCGAGTGGTCTAATCAGAATGTTCTCATGCTCAATCCTACTAAGACACAATCAATTGTTATTTCCAAGAATAGACTAGACATAACTACTCTTCCCAAGATATCCCTGAATGGAGTGTACCTTCCCTGTGTGAAGAACTTAGGAGTTCTACTGAACAGCTCCCTGTCATGGGAGGATGACACTTCAATGATATGTCGCAAGGTGCATACCATGAATCGCGTACGCTATTTCATCCCTGAGATTACCAGACTGCTTCTAGTAAATAGCTTATTTTACCTTTGTTCACGTATTGTAACGTAATTTTTGCCAATAGTCTTGATTCCAAATCTCTCCATAGTCTTCAGGTACTCTACAACTCTGCAATAAGATTCATTAAAAACTTGAAACCTCGCTCACATGTATCAGCACATTCAAAAATAATTACAGGCTCACCATTTCAGGATAATTTTAAAGTTCAAACTTTATTATTTATGTACAAGGTTAAATCTAAGAAGTATCCTTAGTACATATTGAACTTATTTCCTGAGACCTCATCAGCAAGGGCGTGTGGGTTTCAGTCTTTGCAGCAAACCTGCAAGGCTGTGGCTGGATCACTCAGGGTGGTGGGTGCGAGGTTGTGGTCGGATTTGCCCCTGAATACTAGAGCTGCTGCGTCGATTGCTACCTTTGAGAGCGGAGTGAGAGATTTTCTTAACTCATCACAATTTGTATGACCCTTGTCATTATTCCCATCTTTCTTGAACTTTTTATTTCTTCTTTTCATGTTCATTTCTTCCTTCCTCTCTTCATTTCTTTTTCAGTTTTTCCTTTCATGTTCATTTCTTCCTTCCTTCACATTAATCCTTCCTCTCACTCTTTATTATACTTTATTCTACTTACTTATACTCTTTTATTATTAAAATCGTCTGTATTCTCATTTTGTAATGCTCATTCTTATAATTCTACGTACAATGATTTACAATTATGATGCTCTTAACTACCACGTATACATAAAAGGCCTATGGCCTTACGTACATTGTAATTTGTTTTCCTCAGATAAAAAAAAATAATAATTTCATAAACAATCACCCCATAATGGTTCATTATTTATCAGCAGCATCACTCTACCTACATACATGCACCACAGCACTACTTACCTACTTGCAACAGGTACATAATATTATGCAAACATCAACTTTCATGTTTTTTGTTTTGTTGTTGAGAGTCGTACCTAGCAACCACTCTCGTAACAGATGTCTGCTGAGTTAATCTTTGTATCTACTACTGTACAATCGGTCAATATTAAACTTTTTGCCGAGGAATAAAAAATATTTATTCAAGTAGGTATATTGACACTTACTATCACCAAAAGCAAGTACACCAAACGATCAAGCGACAAGCAGAGACAACTGAAAAACCTTGAATGAGTTCACCACGATAGACTGCCAAAACGCGGAAACCCCATGAACGCTCAGGAAACAACGACAATTTTTTTAAATTACTAGAATTTTAGAAATTTGACAAGAATTATATAAGCACAAAAACATTGGACGAGACGGACAGTTTTGACATGATTTGAAATGTTATCACGGTTATCACTGGTGATAGTGGTGATCATGGATTTCGTAAGGATTATAAAGTCAAGGATATAGGTTAAATTGTAGTCATGATTCAAAGAATGACTCGTTCCCTTTCCAATGTTCATCCGCCATTTTGTATTGTCGGATCCACTTCCACTTCCACTCCACTCATCCACATCGTGCTTTTTACCCGTGTGTTGAGGTTGGTCGTATTTTTTTATGTTCGATTGAAATTAATTGAAATGTAATACGTGTTATTGAGTGATTATAAGACTTTATTTATATTACAGCAATATTTCAGCCGTTTTGGATTGTTTGAACCATCATGGCAAGGTATAGCCAGCGTCCGGAGAATGCTCTTAAAAGAGCGAATGGTGAGTCGGTAATTTACAATATTTTCCTGTTTATTTTCTATTATACGTTCAGGTCAATTGATTTATCATTATTTATTGGCTAGTGATGTCGTTCTCAAGAGTGCGGGGTGATCTCATGGTTTTGAGACTGTTTTACTGACCTCTTATCACCTCATATTGCAGATGCCGTTCGCTTGGTAATAGGTTAGCTTGCATCTCTGTGACTACGATTCAGAGTCCACAGAACATGCTGATTTTATTGTACCTACTGATGTTTCAATAGGATTACTTAATAATATTATGTCGTTCGACAGTATTGCTCGGAAGTATAGCCGGTTCGCTGTAAGGCTTTCCTCCTCGTCTTTATAACTCGTGTTGTTGGACTTCATGCAGAGTGGCGGTTCGTGATGAGAGGGAAAGGAAGATTGTATTTAGAAATTCTGCAGGATTCTGAGTTGAATGGGCTGCATGAACTCTACTGTCTACCAGTAGCGGTGCGTGGACTCCGAAAACGGTGGGGCACCAAACCAGAACACAAAACCAACAGATTTGTCTACAGAATACCCCACGGCAACAACACCCTTCCCTTATTTACTGATTGAGTGATATTCAGCAAAGCTTATCTCTTTTAGACAACACTGTCGTCGTACGAAAACGTCCACAATTTCTACTGCAAATTAGCCACCGAATTCATGTGGTATAAAAATATAGTAAACTAAAATATAACGAAACAATGCCCTGACGGCCGGTACCTACGTGAATGTAGAAGTTATTGAATTGACGCTAGGTAGTTCCGTGTTAAGGCTAGCGTCCACTGGAGACGGGCCGCATCGGGGCGGGACTCATCGCAAAATAGATAGTGCGTCCACTGGTGGCGACGGGGCGGGGCGCATCGCATCGGAAAAATTGAGCGGGAACGAGAAAAAAGGCGGGATTTTGAATCGGTTTCGTGCTCATTCTGCTGTTCCGTGTTTTGTTTGTTTGTGTCGTTCCACCATGGATTCTTCTGACGAAGAACGAAGAAAGATGAGTTATGAAAATTAAATTAAATGAGTAAGAAATGAGTAGTTCCTCGTCCATACCGTGAGCGTTTTATCTAAAAAGCGGAAACACCGTGCATTTCTACAACCAATTGCCATGCAAAAGCACACTATCATTTCATTCCATTCTACTACCTACAATGCTCGCTAATGAAAATATATAATTACAAATAGGTAACTTACCTAATAATTATTAGAGAATGGTCGGGCGTCAACAGCAATTTATCACTGTCTCACTGATGGCAGATTCGCAAACTTGACGAAAATTCAAATTAAAACACAAAGCTGTTGTGGTTTGTAGTATCCATACTGTAACCAATACTACAACCACCACCAAACTATTCTATTCTATTCGATGGCTCTATGTTTTACCTATGTTTTTACACCTCCGGATTCTCTCAAAATATATACCTTATTTCAAGTCATTCAGTGTACATTTAATTCCAAGTTACCACATGGTTGTTGCTACTATTTGCGTGTACCGACGACACCCATGAAAACAATGAAAGAAAATAATTAAACCGAAAATAAAATTAATGAAATAAAACAGTCACCCCTGTTTATTAGATTCCCTCCTCGATGTCAAATCTGAAATCCGTCTGCCTATCGTCCACTGGAGACGGGCCGCATCGGGGCGGGCCGGGACCCCTCGCACAGCCGCAAAAATCCGCCTGGGGGGCGATTGAAATATGCGATGAGGCCCGCCCCGATGCGACCCGCCTGCAGTGGACGCACCTCCATGCAAACACTCACGATCGAAATGCCCGCTTTTTGCGATGAGGCCCGCCCCGATGCGACCCGTCTCCAGTGGACGCTAGCCTTTACAACGCGCATCAATCCACATGACCATAAACAGCAAACAGGACAAAATGCATGTATGTACCACGAATACAAATCTGTACGAGTACAAACCGGACCAAACGCAAAACGAACACAATTTGACGCATAAAATTAAAAACTCACAACTGACTCAACAGAGAAAGCGAATATAATTCACGAGACAGCAAAAACAAATCAGAAGACGAAGAAGCATCTCGCATCGAGATTATAAATTGCAAAGGGTTTGAATTTATTTTGGAGTAGAAATCAGATTTTGGGGGACGGCCCAAAGTGGGCATGGCGAACAAATTTTTACTCGGCTGACAATGCGCGGATGGGCCACTTTTCTCAGTTGCCATGGCGACGCTATGTGCCAGGACCCAGAACCTACCTGGCAGTTTCAGGAGCCTAGGTTTCGATTTTGATCGTAGGACATCGATTACTGTCACTTTATTCCAATAACATGCTTGGTCTATTTCCATTCCATAGTCAGAGAAGTCTGGTGAGTCGCTGTTGAACTTTGTGAAAAATGCTAGGTACAGTGTGTGGAGGGAAATTCAAATGCCAACTGAACAATGGAGGTTTTTTTTTTTTTTACTTACCTATATCTATATAGTGTTTTTGGGTACCGGGGCAGTCCCCCAAGTGGCCTTATGGACGCAACGCCCCTGCTGTCTACTTTTAGTAGTGCTGTATGTATATGAGGGATGAGGGATGATGGTCAGGGGAAATGGTCCGAAGCGGGTGGTCCATTTGCCTCTTGTTATTCTGCTTATTAGCCTGCTTATATTGGTATTATAGAGCAAAATATTACTCTCTTTATAGCCCAGCTTGACTGCAAAACAGTCCGTGACACGTCATTTCACGCCAAAGCCCAACTCGGCACCTTGCCCATGCCGCCCACTTGTATAGTATTGTATGTGGGTCGTTCTACGTTTATTCTGAATTTTCATGTAACAAGGCTTTTCCCAGCCCCGTAGAATGGTAAAGTAATAAATAAGTTATGTATAATTTACTACTAAATCCAGGCTTGGCAGATGACCTTGTTTCAGTAATTCAAATAATTAATTAGTGACAGTAATTAAACATTTAATTACCTGAATGTCACTACCCTGGTGTGTCACACGCCTAAGTTGGAATATTCACATACATGAAATATATAGCGTTTTCAGATTTTCATTACCAAAACAACGGGATCACGTCACAGTTATGATGTAGTTTAGAACAATTTCAATTGGTCATTCACCTTTGATTCTGCATGAGAAAATGTGTTCGTTACAAAGTTTTGTGTCAATAGAGAGTTTTTGGAACACACTCACGACGAAACGAACGAAACGAAAGCAGTGCTGCGCATGCGCACTTAAGACACCGAAAAGTTTGACGAACCGTGACGACGAAAACTACCGGGATCTCGCGGTGTCAGCTTTCGTCGTGTTGAGATGACGAAACGTAATTTAACCTTACATCTGTATAACGCTACCTACCTTCTTCTGTTTTCCTTGGAAAATAAAAATGTAGAGCGTCGTATTCACAGCTGCTTCTTGGCGTCTTGGCAGACTAGACGCCATGTGTGGACACAGATTTGTATTAACCATGGAGTAAAATGAATGAAAGAGAGGTTGACATAACGTTAGCGTGACTCCACCAGCCGGTAGACGCCAAAGCTGAACGAAAACTGAACCGAAAAAGGTTAGCATCTGACTTCGGTCGCCCTATCCGCCATTTCTGTTTCGGTGTCGTTTTCCGTTTCGTTTCGTCACGAGTGTGTTGCAAAAACTCTCTGCTTTCCTGTCTATTCAGGTAACAGCTCCCTCCCCTTCCCTGTGGGGGGGAAAAATTCGGGTAAAAGTCAAGTTGGCAGCAGTGATTTACCACAGGTGGCCTCTGGGTTTGTTTTCCTTTTTTGGTGTTGTGTGTGCCCTTGGAGATGCAACTTTGTCCACGATAACAGGAATGCAATTTTCATATTTGTCACCTTCCTGTGCTCTGTATTTTCGTATTCATTTATTTTTTTTTATTTTCCCCTTCCATCATGCCATAGGTTTACTGAACCAGTATACGCGCACTAAATTCCAATCCTGTACTACCAGCGGTTTGGAAGCTATGTGCAGAAAACCCCAAACAAGTCACTTTCCTGTGTGTCACTTTCCTGTCTTTTGATGATTTTCATGTAGACAGGAAAATGAAAAGCAAGACAGAGTAGTGACATGACTTCACTTGGGTAACTTATTCAAGCCTAATTTTGAAGTTATTTCACAGCTAGCGGGTGTGCTACCTACTGGGTACCTCAAGGCAACTTTGGGAATTTCAGATATAGGTACATGAGGGTAGGTATTCTTGTCAAATTTTTGGTTTCCAGTAAAATCACTACCCTGGAACTATATTTTCTTTATGGCCCTGCCTACCATTTTTTTTTAAATTGGCAATATTTCATGTTCTAGTATGAATGAAGCTCGCATATTAATAATTGACATTATATGATCCCTCCTGAAGAGACTGAACTGAAAAAATCGCGAGTTTGAAAGGTTTTAAGAAACGAAAATAACAGGGGTCTCAAAACCACTCTAAGCGTAGAATGACCCATGTACATAAGATGGTAATTTAGAACAAGCAGAAACGCTCATGTGAGAGTGTGTAGGAATTCTTCATTTATGATCTCAGAATCGGGTTTAGCACCCCTGAAAACTGTCAGTTTTCATCTCAAAACTCGAGTGTAGCTTGAGCAACAAACGGAAAACGACGTCATTAATGGATGGTGCTGAGGGTTTCCCCCCAAGCGGCCCATTACCTAAGGCGACATTTCGCTTTCTTTCCACTGGTTTGGCGCCCACTTTCGATCATCGGATATTTGCACCTTTTCGAAGAGCACTCGCCGAGATATTTTACTTGAGAACAAAACAGGTGAAATTTCCCATCAAGTGGAAGATAAAATCAAAGGCTCGCACTTCTTCTGATGAGCTGAAACTTCTGCGCGATGTTTTTGGACATTGTTTAAAATTCGCGTCAGTTGACAGTGAAAAGCAGATAGTGATGGATCGGACTTTGAGGTCGGCGTATACTTGTGCCAGTCGCATCGTGGCTGATAATCGTTACTAAGCACATCAAGTCGTCAGACTCACATACCTACATCAAGTGTCGTCTCACACTCCAAATGAAGACAACACACTGAAGTGTGCTCCAGCCGATTATCGCACACATCTGCCAGGGCGGGTCGGAAAAATAGCCGAGAGGGCGATTTTGGTTTATTATTTTCAATAATGAACCTTTGGAATCGAGCATGAAAAAAAAAAAAAAAAAATCTTACCCCCCCCCCCTCAAAATTTGATGGTTTACGTTTCAAGGTATGTAGAATCCAAAACTGCAATAAAAATATTTCTGTCTGTCCGCTGTACGCCATACGGGCCCCTTTTCTTAGTTACCATGAAACAAAATTGATGAAACTCTGGTTATAGGTTCCGTTCGGGGTCTAGTTGGTCCTCGAAGCTCGACGTTACTGTCTGTCATCTCTAAGAGGTTCAAAATAGGGGTTGAAATTTTCAGAACGCCGTAGCTCGAAAACTTCCGATTGAAGGGTATTGTTTTTTTACGTTATTAAATTTGTCTTGAGCTAAACAATTTTTTGAGACCACCCGGAGCATTGTACGTCCAGCCGTTCGTGAGCACCAAAAAGCTTCGTCAACACGATCGTCAATCAAACGGTATAAATCCGGCCGGGATATCATAACTACGGAGCATCTGATTATAATCAAAGATGGCTGTATGAAGTCGAGTTGTTTGTTCTGCGATATCATTTCATTTGATAAGTGATGGGCTATTGGATTTTGTTGGTAGGTACCTACTTCTGAAACTTGAACAAACGTTGAAGTATTATTTATGGGTAAATTATTTCATAATGGCAAATTATCACACACCGGCAAATTATTGCTCAACGGTAAATTATTACACAACGGCTCATCTACCCAGAAGGGGCTGGATTTTGTTGATAGGTACTTTTGCAACTTGAACAACCGTTGAAGTATTATTGATGGGCAAATGATTACACAACGGTTCATTATTCTATCTCCGTAGAAGGGGAACCTATACAGGTAAATTATTACACAACGGTTTATGTAGGTACCTAGTAACGATTACAGGGTTAGGTACTAACCTACGGAGGGTCCGCGATCTACATTATATGTATAGAATAGTACGTAATGTTATATAGAAGGGTTATTTATACGGACCTATGATCTGTAACAGGAGGGTATTCTGTACAAAATAATAAACCGTTGTGCAGGGATTTGCAGCGTTTTTCCATACGCATTGATCCGACTATGGTGTGCACGTTATAAAAACACTGAACCAAAACAGGCGAGTTTTTCTGTCGTGATTCTTAGTGTTCGCTGACCTTGACGATGTGCAAAACGTCGCTATCACCATCATGAAACTGTCTGTGCAGAACTGCTTCAAATAGTCCTGGAATTATATCAGGAGTGCAAGATTTGGCGCACCCGTATTGAAAGGATATAAGTTCTGTTGTCTGAATGGTGTTAATCTGTAGATCGTCGTTATAGATCTACCCAGAGCGTTAATGAGTCACCTGGGATAAACAGTATGTTACCAGGCTACATTCCTACATCCCTTCTATCAGTAGCCGTCGTTTTCTCAGAACCTACCCTGGTGAATTAGGGTAACCTAGGGTAAAATGATTGAGGCACTCACACCAACTATATTCTGATGGGCGTCTCAAAAACCTTTTCCTCCAAAATTGCCGTGCACCATTTTATTTACCCTATATTGTCTATATTATACCACAGTTACTATTCCATTTATCGGAATCCCCTCCAAGAAAGTTTTGGTATGACGTGAGATACGGGTCAAGATTGTGAAAACGAATTTTTGTGACTCAGTGCATAGTTGGGGTCTCTCCTACTTCGGTAAAATTATTTCTCTATGATGTTAAGGTCGTTATGTAAGCATAATTATTCGTCTACTTTACCATCTTTGTACTATTACTTTCCATTTTAGAGTTCATTGATGTTGGGAAACCCGGCCGAGCTTTGGAAACGCTCTATGAAGTGTTTAGAAACAAAAAATGGGCGTACACATGGAGCGAAAGCCTTCTCGAGCCGATCATGTTCAAATATTTGGACCTCTGCGTTGAACTCAAAAAGTCCATTATCGCCAAGGAAGGTCTCTTCCAGTATAGAAATATGTTCCAATCTGTGAGTATATCTCCAAAATAAGCACTTCCTAGATAAATTGAGAGCATGCCATACCTATCCATCTATAACATATTTCAGCTTGTTGGCTTGTGACAAGCCATTGAGATCTAGGAACTCCAAGGGTGATTTGAGAGTTGACCAGTCAAACAGCATTTGAACCACCTCTGTAATTTGGATATTTATATAAAACGCTTGTATAATGGTCAGCTCTGCACTCATGTGGTTGTGATGAGGCATTAACTTGGCAAATACATGGTAATTGATCATAATTGACGTAAAATACGTTTATTTTGTTTTACTTATTTGCCGTGTTCACAATTTATTCGCAGGTGAATGTGGGTTCTTTGGAAAATGTCATCAGAGGCTATTTGAGGATGGCTGAAGAAAAAACGGAATCGGCCAGAGAGCAATCTCAACAAGCAGTGATAGACATCGATGATCTTGATAACTTGGCCACTCCTGAAAGTATTCTTCTGAGGTAAGTGCACCTGAGGTTTATTATACCACGAAGGATACAATGTTGTTGCCAAACGTCAGTGATGCTCTTTGAGTCGGTCGACATTTGTGGGCGAATATATTATGTACCTATGTATGTCTGAACCACGCTACAAGCCGCAATTTTGGGTATTTTGGCTTGCAGTTTGGTAGTGTCTAGAATCTGCTGTATAGTTTTTGGTGCCACCATGAAGACGGCGCCATGTTGGCATCAGTGATGCCATCTGTCAGAAAAATATGTTCGGGTTTTTCACTTTTTCCCAGCATGCTGAATCGAATAGAATAACTTCCAAAGCTCTACCGATCATCATTACAGCAGTTGATAATTAATTAGCCATAAAACGTTGAATGGCTATTGTTTAGCGTGGGAATAGGAATTTGAGCCTATTTTTCAAAATCGCGTGAGGCGCCTACCTGGTCTGCCGACCTGCTAGTTAACCTTCGTTAACTAGCTTATACCCTTAACTAGTTTATACCCTGTCTATCTACTCAACGGTTAGTCACTGAAGCATTGTTTTCCCTATTTGTTTGTACTGATTCATGATTTTATGCTAAAGATACATTGATTCTTGTGGTCCTTTGGTTTTTTTTTTTTTTTTTTTAGCGAAAGAAGAGAGATGGCTATTTCCAAATTCCAAAGAATAAAAACTGAGTTACCTATTGAAATGTTGTCTGTTTCCATCAATACACGAAAAATACACTTATACCGGTTTCGATGATCAAACCATCATCAGTAACAAACAATAACTGTTTGTTTGATAACCGAAACCGGTATTTTTCGTGTATTGGCGGAAATAGACAACCTTTCAATAACTCGTTTTTATTCTTTGAAATGGGTTTTCACGATTTCATGAGTGATTTAGTTTGTACCAGATTCCAAGTACGCAATGTAGTCGACAGATTAATGTGTACTCAATACTTTGTTGTCAAGGTCCACGTCCTGAAAATGAGTGGAATACTGCCAATCCTCCCTCTTGGTGTCAATTACGAAATCGGTTTACTGTTTGCTGACCTGATGGTTACTATCTGTTCCCAGTGCAGTGAGCGGCGAGGACGCCCAAGACCGAAGTGACCGTACCATCCTGACTCCTTGGGTTAAGTTTCTGTGGGAATCCTATTGCCAGTGTTTGGAGCTATTGAGAACAAATGCTCACTGCGAGACACTTTACCACGATATTGCCAGAATGGTATGGGCCAATTGTTAAATCATATATTATTATGTATTTTTTTAATGTTTTCATTCCATGTTTTTGTGCCATTTGTTGTGTAAATTTAGTGTTTGGTGGGTTTGCCAAGTGGCCTTGACCTGTCATCGAAATCACCACATGTTATATGCAATCTCACGAGTATTTTTTTTAGGCTTTTAGCTTCTGCTTGAAGTACAACCGCAAAACTGAATTCAGAAAGTTGTGTGACAAGTTGCGGAAACATCTAGAAGACATCAGCAAACTACCCATCCAAGTGGCCAACGTCTCATTGACCAAACCAGAAACACAACAGTACAACTTGGAAACTCGTCTGGTACAGTTGGACTCAGCCATTCAAATGGAACTCTGGCAGGTATTGGTTTCTTTCTGTACAGTACCAAGATATTCACGTATTCTGTTCCTAGTGAAGATGACAAGATCTTCAATCGTTCCATGATCATCTTTTCAGGAAGCGTATAAAGCCATAGAAGACATTCATGGTCTCATGAATCTCTCCAAAAAGCCGCCAGTGTCCAAAACTATGGCAAACTACTACCAAAAACTGGCCATGGTCTTCTGGAAGGCAGGCTACTACCTTTTCCATGCTGCTGCTTTGTTCAAGCTCTTCCAGCTTAGCAAGGACATGAAGAAAAACATCACTGCTGATGAGCTGCAAAGGTATTTAGTCTCGTAATAAACAACTCCACTGTCGCATATCAGCAGATTCAGTGTGACTACATTTTTATCTCAACACCAAGCTCAACTTGTCCTGAGTATTTCTCGTCAACACCTTGACTGCCGCGGCTGCATGTGTGACGGAGGGCTCCAGGTGCCGGGTCCGTCACACATATGGAGTTGATGAGTTGATGAAATGTTGGTTGGTTTCCCTCATTTCTTATCAGAATGTTTTTATACCCGTACTGCTTCATTCAGACTGTGCGTCTGACACTGGCCTTATTCCGCATCAGAATGTCTTTTGATGTCCCTAAAATCGTTCTTAAGTTGACTGCATATCCAACGGGCCTTGTTGCGGCCCTACGTATCCAAGTTGGCTCTGCCTATCCAACCGGGAGCACCTCGGATTTTGGGGTGGCACTCAAGGTGCTGAATGTTTTTCTACTCTATCGTTTCGTTTGCAGAATGGCATGCTGCGTTCTTTTGGCCACATTGTCGATCCCCCTTCCCTCTGCTCATCCAGAGTTTGACCGTTTCATTGAAACTGACAAATCTCCTCTAGAGAAAGCCCAGCGGCTTGCTACTCTTCTGACGCTCCCACAACCACCCACCAGGGCTTCCCTCATCCGGGACCTCGTAAGTACTCTAATTTTTTTTCCCGTACATAACTATGCCATTCGCAACAAAGTTAATCATTATTGAATTTAAGGGTTAGTTCCAAAACTTAACAAAAATGCAATTAACAAAACAATCACACCAAACACTCAACGAAAAACGTAGAAATGAAAGTGAAAAAGTTAAGAAGTGATGACATTTGAATTCTCAATCATGTAAACGACGCAATCGGCTGAAGCGCGAGAAACAAAATGGACGAGACACTAGCATCTGAGGAAAAGAGGAGTGTAGTTTGGGGGAACCTAGGAAACTAATCCGTTTATTATTTACTTTATTTATTTATTTAAAGTCTCTTTTCTTCGAATTTCGTGGAATGGCGGATGCAAATTGCAAACTTGTTATCTATCTCTCGTACCGTCCCGAAAAATAAGTGCAGTCAACGTAGGTACCTTCTGGAGGGATCCGTTGTCACTGGCAATTCGATCTTCTGACCGTCGAGAGAATTCTCCCCCTGGAGATGACGTTCGTCCATCGAAAGCGCTGGTCTCCAGTACTCTACTTGCTAGTACCACAACGGAAGGTGTATTCGTTGTGGTTTTAGCGTTGGTTCGGATTGATTTGGAAAAAGGCTCGTAACGTGATTCGAGGCCAGCATATCAGCGAAGTTATTTGTCAGGCATACGGTTAAGAACGTGTAGTCCGGCCTCACAGCAATCTCTCCAAATGGACACCAAACGCTAATATGGTTGGAGTGGCTAAATTTTTTTTTTTTTTTTTGAAGTCCTAATGAACATGGATTAGTAAAATCACACTTCATTTCAATTCTTACTTCATTGCATAAACATATCCAGCTTGCTAATGTTGATGAACACATTTCAAGATTGATAAATTCACGTTATTGTTGCCAAACCTCTTTCTAAATCGTACATTACTTCTAACGTACGTTCATCACCAGGTGAGGATGAACGTAGTTCAGCGTGCTTCCCCAGAACTACAAGAGCTCTACCAGGCGCTTGAGGTGGATTTCAACCCACTCACTCTCTGTAAGCGTGTCCACGATGTGACTTCTAAGCTTCAAGGCGACGAACAATACATTCCACCACTTCAGGTAAGTGAGAAAGATGGGCCGGTTCAACTATTCTAACCTTCTGTCTTGCATTGAATTTTCTGTGGCTATGTATCTCCTCATCCAAAATATATCTCGATCTTGATTAAGGCATGAACTGTCAGAAACCTAAGGATTGCTAGAGCAAACACCCTTTTTCTTTGAAACCTTCAAGCTTTATGAAATATTAGCTTGAGAAAAAACGTTGATATGAGAAGAACAGGACTCATTTTACATACAATCACATGAATTCGTTCTAGGACGTGACTCTGGTGAAATTGATCCGCCAAGTTTCGCAAGTTTATCAAACCGTCAACTTCACACGTCTGCTGGAGCTCTCCCTCTTCACCACTCCATTCCATCTGGAGAGACTTCTCGTCGATTGTGTCCGTCATAATGACATGCAGGTAATCCAAATTATGGTACATAGCGATTGTATAGTGTCCAATAAATCAGTGAACTGACATCCTCTTTCAGGGTTGTTGAACCCTGAGAATTATTATCTAAGTACCTATGTGTTGGAAACACATTTTGGGACTATCTCGTTCTGTTTTGTTTAGATCCGTATCGACCATGGAGCTGGCTGCGTTCATTTTGGGATGGACCTGTCAGAAACTCCGAGAGAATCAGCGTCAGATGGTCCAATTCTTCAAAGTATGCCCTCTGACCAACTTCGTACTCAGCTCATTAAGATGGCCAACGTTTTGAACGAAGCTCTAAACGTCATCAACCCCAACCTCAATAGGGTAAGGCAACCTGCTACTTATGATTACCAAATCCTATGCTACGGCAGTAATATACTTGCCTGTTGTAGAATATAAATACTGTATAGGTTTTGGATAACTAAGGAAATTTCCCCAAAATATCAATGAGAAATCGCATCTGGTTTTATAATTTATACGCACAACTTGAAGTTGTATTTATACAGAGTGCGACTATTTTTGCTTTTTAATAGATAGCCACAACAATAAGGTCCCAAATCACCCACAGAACAAGAGAGAATGCTGATTACAAACTGTCTTTCTTCATACCTACTTGGCGATACAGATAATCTGTTTTCATATGGTGGAACCATTTTCGATTTATCCACCTCAAGGCTGTATGAAATTGTTAGGCTGGAGTATAGACGATTCATCCGTCATTTTCATGCGATTTGCTTAACCTTTTCCCGACCACCCCCCTTTGGCCTTGTCGCGGCCGCTCTGTGGCCAAGCGACGAAGTGGTTCGCACGCAGCTGTGTTCGTCCCGACGAAGGATTTCCGAGTCTCGGCGCCTCCCGCGCATCGCTCCAAACTTTATTAGTTTGGCTTTCACGTGTTGGGAATAAAGTTTGTCTTTGAACGGATTCTGATTGAATTTTAGATGTTGAATCCAATGGAACCAAAGTTGTACATAGAAGAACATTATTTTTATATCTTTTTCTAGGTATAATAAGCAAGTTTCAGGAAAATTGCAAAAAATTACCCCAACAAATTTATTCAAATGTTTTATATTTTATTCAATAGTAATACATTCATCCAGAGAATGAAGGCCAAGAAAATCTTGGAATTTGGTCACGTCTTCCTCAGCAAAGTCCCCACGAAACGGTGCAAAACAAGGGACGTCTTCATCACTGTCAGACGGAATCACGCCGTCCGAAGACAGAAATAAATCGAAATCCTCGTCTGAATCCATAACTCAACTCACAACTAAACTCAATGTGAATCACGCTAACCTACAGCTTTGTAAACAAAGAGATTTGAGGCGAGGAAGGTACGGAAAAGAAATATGCGTGCGCCAGATGCCACCAGCGGAATACAACCAGGGAAGATGGGTGGAATACTCACGAACTCTATTGGCATTTATTTGAAACATGTAGAAATATCATTGAGAATACTAATGAACTCTAGTGGGATTTATTTGAAACAAGTAGAACAGAAAACATCGCAAAGATGCCGACAGGGAGCGAGAAATGACATTTGTCATCAATCGTCGGCTGGTCCCTCGATCCTCGTAACTGCATTTGCGATCTGTCGTCACCCCACGCACAGCGCTCGGTAATGACATATGTCGTCAATCGTCGGGAAAAGGTTAATGGCGGTAGTGTCGAATGCCCATCCATGCTTTCTAGGATGGGTCTGGATGTTCCTCAGTAGGTAGGTATGTAATTTTGTTGCCGCTCTGCCCTCAAGTCGATTTTTAACTACCCATCAATATTATCGCCTAGGGCTGCCTTGTCTGCCTTCTACAGACTGTCGCCATCTTGGTTCATAAGCCTCTTTTTCTTGACTCGTACTATAATATGTCAGTTCCTTCATCAGCGCATTGGGTGCACAGCTATGCCGTTGGTGGGAGGGGGGTGAAGCTAATGGTTAACTGGATGTTATTATGGGTATCTAATGCACATTATTTCCTAGTCTTCACTTACCACTTGAAGTGAAAATATCCGTCTCATGTTCCAGGCTGCCAAGGACAAAGTCAGAAACCAAATTGTACAGCACTACAGGGAGAATATGATCAGAGAACATTCGAGGATCTTGGAAAGACACAAGATCATTGAAGATCGCAAAGAATATCTTGAAAGAATGAACACCGTTAGAGTGAGTGAGAAATTATTTAAAAAATGCTATGGTCTATTGGTTTGGAATCATGCTCAAATCTGGAAATATCGTAGGAGGAAGAAGAACAGAGAAGAGCTGAGGAAATGGCACGCGTACAAGCTCAACTGGAAGAAAAGAGACTCCAACAAGAGCGAGAAGAAAGGGAGAGGAAACGACAGGAAAATGAGATACAGCAGATTAAGGATCGCAATTTCAAAGAAAAAATGCAGCAGATCTCTCAGACAGCTCATGGGCAAAAGATGCTCCGTAAGTAAATTATTCTGGAACTTTTATTCATTGGTTCTGTAGTTGATGTCTTTCAAATAATAATTTATTGTTGGTTTAATTAATTCTGGGTACAGCTGATCAGAGCTTCTAGTGTGCAACTCACCATCACTGTTTGGTGATTGATTACAGTTGTTACTCCATTCTTATCCCATCTTCATCATGCACTACAGGATTGGCCTCTGCTCATCATCAAGTCTTCTACTGTTTTATCGAGCTATTCTTGTTCTGATTATTTTTCCGTATTATGCAAACCCATTTGGAATTTTAAAAGAAAAATGGCTCACGGTTCCCATGTGATCAAAGTTAAGACTCCGTGAGCCTGGTTAGTATGGGTGGGTGACCGCCGTGATTCGTGGTGACACGTCCAAGTATGACCCATGTAGCTGTTGGACGAACCCTTCTCCACTCAAGGGGGTGAGGCAATGAGTACCCAAGAGTGAAATGATCAGGTCGAATTCTGATCCTCCCATTGTAGGACAGCTGATCACGTCCACGATGCTGGCAGGGCATCCGGACGACGAAAAGCCCCACTCTGAAATTTCTCTTACTATAGTAGTTGTTACAGCATTCTTATCCCAACATCGTCAGTACACTACAGGATTCGCCTTGAATTTATTACGATTAAGGTCCGTTCCCACTGCTCCGTGACGGGACGTACCGTGACGACACACGCCGACGGCTACCGACAAAAAAAAGAATCGTCCCCATGTAAACAAAGGGGCGTGTTCTAACAGCAACCGCACGTGCACGCCCGACGCTCCCCGTGCTCCACCGACTACGGACCGGCGAAATAAAGAATCGATCGTCAACGATATTTTTCAAAAAACACGGCTGTGTTTCCGCCATTGCTCGCAAGTCAGTCGCGTTTCTGTGTAGTGTTGGTGTCTTTACAAGAGTTCTTTGGTGTTAATTACAAGAGTCATGAATGACGAACTACTGATAGATTTAGTGAAAGAACGTTCGTTTCTTTACAACCTCGCAGATCCGAAGTACATGGACGCTGGTTACAAGATGAAGGCGTGGAATGACATCGGACAACAAATGAATGCTACTGGTAATTTTTTTAAAAGATAATCAATCATCAAAGCAATCATCGCCATATCTTCATTGGAAAAATCCATTGTGTTCACTCAACAGCACGCCTTCACGGTCAACTACCGACTGACACTGCGACGGGCATGTGGGAACGGACGTGAAAAATCCACGCCGTGAACCGCCGGGCACGGCCACCGTCGGCGTCGTCACGTCACGGTGCAGTGGGAACGGACCTTTAATTGAGTGATTATTTTGGTTTATTATTTTCAGTAATTGAAAATAATAAACAAAGTAAGGGGTGAAAAATAGGGGGTGAAATATCTAGAGTATCCCTATCTCGGAAAATGTTATTTTGAGGTGTGGGGTTTAATAGTTTGTTTTTTCCCTGACTTTGAGACCATCTGGAGCATTCTAAGATGTCGCCATAAAATTTTCTCTAAAGAGCAGCGTGTATGCAGGCATCGAGCTGGGTTGAGAGCGCACATCACCAACTTGTCTCTCGGTCAGGTGGCTTTGTAGTGGAGTGGTCTACGCGTCCGACCCTTACACTTGAAATCAGAGGATAGAATCCCGGTTTCAGGACGGAATATTTTTCACTTCACATCAAAAATGCCATTTTAGCTACTGCTTGAACAATCAATGCATGATATTAATTTGTAGAGGCGAATAGGTACTAAACTGAGGGGCTATGATCTATACAGAAGGTTGTTCTATGCAGAGAACTGTCATCTGTAACAGAAGGGTGTTCTATACAAAATAATGAACCGTTGTAGGGATTTGCAGCGTTTTTCCATATTTAAACTCATTCCATAATTGAATTTTCCAAGAAAACAACTAGACACTGCTATATAAATAATAAGGTTGTTATAAACGTACATTGGCAGCATTAAATCAATCTTAACTGAATGGGGAATTTTCATCAAACTTCTTTTTTTAAAAATATTTATAACTCCTGTAAAAATGGTAGTTTGAAGCCCGTTTTCAAAAATAAGTAGTATTTGAGTGTGATGAAAATTAAAAATGCGGCAAGAAATGACTTATCGGGTTGTTGGCCCCAAGGAGGGGGAGCGAAGCTTTGGCAGCATAGGATCTCAATGCTGCCAACAACCCAGCATCAGAAATGGCAGACCTTCAAGAACCTTTGCTGTGACCTTTTGTGTGCCTGCCCTCAGTTTGATTTTGTGGGCATGCTTTTTAGATGTATCCATAAATTTGTGGTTCCATCTATCTACTGCGGTTCTGTACATCGTTTAAAGTGATGCACTAGCACACTAAGAGGGATTTGAGTTGAACCACTTGGTGGTTTACCTGATCGTAATTTCTAGAAGTAACTCGGAAATTAAAATTTCACACTCGTTTTCTGCCCAGGCTTTCCTACGAACACATCATTATGTGGTCAGTAAGTGTTAATTTCCGTCATTGAACAGAATTTGGCCAAAAACAGGAGTATTTGTAAACAGCGAAAATTGGCAATTTTAATGTATATAGCAAAAAATTGCGCAAAATTTGATCTCTGGTAAGCAGCTGGGTGAATTGGCTCCCACTCTTTAATTCAACTCATTGCGAATGATTTTTCTATCTCCTTTCTTAATTTATCCAGGCAAATTGGACGAAGAAGAGATCAAGAAGATGGACGCCGAGCAGATCGCCCAAAAAGAAGCTGAAGAACTGCAGAAAGAGAAGAGAGAAATGCAGCAGAAGTTGAAGTCGCAGGAGAAAAAAGTTGATTACTTCGAAAGGGCAAAGAGGCTCGAGGAAATTCCTTTGCTGCAGAAGTATTTTGCTGAGAGACTGGTAATAACGTAATTCATTTACTTTTTTCTTATCATCTCTAAAAACTTTCATTTTCAATCTTTGTTACTTAAAGACAGGAATAAGATATTCATTCAATCAATTATTGTTGTAACTGTAAACATTTGTGACACAGGTTAGATATGTCACATGAGGTTTTTACATCTCAATTTTATACTAGTTTGCCCGATTTGATCCAAATTTTTCGGAGTTCGGATTTTATTGATCGATATTACAATAGTAATAGACGCATTACCAATTGCACATCCTCGATACGTACCTTTTACACTCCTTGATCAGCCACGTGTGGCTTTCTGTTCTGCCTGAGGTGGTCCCTAAGATATCGTGGTCACTTGTGTATTTTTTTAAATTCAATACCTACCAAAAATGTTTCAATAAAAAAAACTTTTCTTTTGTTAGATCGAAGAGAAGAAACTGTGGGAGGAACAGGAAGCTAGAAAGATAGCTGAGCTGGTGATTGAGAGGGAACGTGCTGTGGAAACCAGAAAACGCTTAGCTCGAATGGCAGAGGACAGGAGCGAATTCTTGGCCAAACTCGAATCGGGTCGTGACACTATCTATCAGGTAATTTTTTAGATTATGTCCTTGCATTGATCCGTTGGATTGATAATTGTTCCTAAAGTTTATGACGTTATAATTAGTAACAGTTGACTTGTTACTTGTAAGAATAATAATCAATTTGGTTGGCCTGCAGGACAAGATGAGAGAGTATGAAAAGTTGTACAATGAGGAGAGAGCGAAGCGTTTGGCTAAAAGGAAAGAGGAGCGGTACACAGAGCGAAAGGAGACTTGGATGAAGCAAAAGGAAGAGGAAAAGAGGAGGAAGGCAGAGGAAGAAGAAAGGCTGAGGTTAGAAGAGGAAAAGAAGAAAAAAGAAGAGGAAGAAGCTCAGAGGAAGGCTGAGAAAGCTGAAGAAGAAAGGTAAGTGGTCAGCATCATTTTTGGTTTATTATTCTCAATAATGAACCTTCGGAATCGAGCATGAAAAAAAAAAAGAAATTTAACCCCCCTCAAAATTTTATGGTTTACGTTTCAAGGTACGTAGAATCCGAAAATGCAATAAAAAATTTTCTATCTGTCCGCAATACTTGCCATACTAAGCACTTGTTACCATGAACCGAAATTAATGAAATTTGGTTTGTCGGTCCCGCTTGGGGTCAAGTTGGTCCGCGAAGCTTGGCGTACTGTCAGTCATCTCTATGGGTGAAAAATAGGGGTTGAAATTTTCAGAACGCCGTTGCTTGAAAACTTTCAATAGAAGGGTATTGTTTTTTTAACGTTTTTAAATTGATCTTGAACTAAACTACGACTACGACTACCCGTTCGTTTGCACCGAAAAGCTTCGTCGACATGATCGTGAATCAAACGGTATAAATTCTGCCCAAATATGGCTAGGGAGAACCTGATTATAATCATGAATGGCTGTATAAACTCGAGTTGGTTGATCTGTGATATTATTTCATTTGAAAAATGGATCTTTCGGATTTTTTTTTAATAGGTACTTTTACAACGTGAACAAACTTTGAAGTTTTATTGGGTAAATTATTACACAACGGTTTATTATACTGTATACGTAGAACGGACATCTATACAGGTAAATTAGTACACAACAGTTTATTATTTACATTAGGCTTCATGAATAACTACAAATAATTTATGATTGAATTATTGAATCCCGCGCATTCGTATGAAACTTAATTCCCGGGCCGGCTCCAGTACTCCATTTACAGCTTTTCTGGATGGAGCCCGAGGGTGTTGACCACAGAAAACAAGTGATCTAAGGAGAAGGGGCATCTATACAGGTAAATAATAATTCGTTGTGTAATAATTGACAGCGTTTTCAAATTCAAACCGTTTTTCAAATAGGGACAACTCACAGTTACCTCATTTTCAATCATTTTTAATTTTTGCTTCCTTTCTACCGGAAGAAGGAAGCCTTGGATTCGTGATTGAATATTAAAAAAAGTATGTCCTCCAAAATGAAAATGTCCACTACCTTTTTGCGTTTCAGACATCAAGGAACATTTTTGGTTCAGCGTCTGTCTGTGTCTGTCTGTTCATCCGTGTGTCTATCTGTGGCCAATACCTTGTAACGCCCATAACTACCCGAAATAATGGTCGAAATGGGCTGAAATTTGGAGGTTAGATGGTTAGGTCACAGATAGTCCCTTACCAAAATCACTGGAAAAGTACTGTAACTTTCGTCTGTGCATGAACAAACGTGAAATACATGAAACTCCCGTAACTACTTTAAATATCGTTGAAATGGGTTCAAACTTGGAGGGTCGATCAGGAGTAATACTTTGATAATTCCGTATGACTTTCATTGGAATCGTACTGTAACATTCGTCTGCGCATGTGCGAACATGAAATGTTGACCTTGTAACGCTTCTAACTACGCGAAAAGTAGTCGTAGAAGGCTGAAATGTTGATGGTACACGCGGGTTGTATCGCAGATGTTCCTGCTTCAAAATCATGTGTGGATACGCCACCTTTTCACTGAATGAACCTACCCAACTGTTTTATAGGTTCATGTGATTCAAGTGCGGAAGCTATCCTGCCTTCTCGAATTGGCCAACGTTTTTTCGCACTGTAACCTTCTATGTTGTTCTTCTTAATGAAAATATGGAAGTTCCAAAATGAAGTACTTGGTACTTCCAGTTACAGTGGACTCAATAATTTGAATCCCAAAGGTACCCACAAAAAACGTTCAGATGAGTAACTAAGATTTTTACTGTAAAATGGTGGCTTTCGTCTGAACGGTTTTGAGTGGATAACATTGAGGGCTATTACCATCCGTGCGGAATGTGGTTTCTGGTTAGAGTAGTTCTCTGTGTTACTATGCACTACACAGAGAACTACACACTAGTACCCACTACACTAGTATCCGTCTTGGAGACTTGAAGGAATGGTTGTGGTTGTAAAACTTGTTCACGATTGTACCAGTTTAGGGCTATATCTTCATCATTTTGATAGCATACGATACAAAACTAATCATACACCGGTTGGAATGACAAAAACCTCGCACCAGGTCACAATAAATCACTGGATGGGTGCTTTTGACGATGAATACTACTCCATTATTCAGTCTCCACCCAGTTCCCAGCTGAAAGTTGGTTAGGGTGTCAACAGTATTCACAGCATAGTATTTTAGCCCACCTTGTTATTTGTACTCCAATTAATGTGCCTGTATAATCAGTCTAGGAGCCACTCGGGGATCGTTACCGTGCCCGTGGCACTGGCAGTTAAGATGTTGCGCGGTATTTTAACATAAATCTGACTTCTCCTGGATTTCACTCTCTGCATTGTTTGGCTTGTAGTTATTAGGTTGATTTGTATACCAGCATTCTTAAACCGGGTATATAAATAGCCATTTTCTTGTTCTAGGAAGAGATTGGAAGCGTTGAACCGTCAAGCTGTTGTTGCAAGGCAGCGTGAAGAAGAGGCTGCGAAGAACTTGCTCGAGAAAGAGAAGCAGTTGGCCAGCAGCAAAGCGGGGGCCACGGCACCTGCGCCCTCTGATAAAGGCTTCTGGAGACCCACCAGTAAATTGATTGAATTTACATTAATAGAAGAATTTAGCGGTTTAGACTTTGACATGAGATCTGGACCTGTTTTTATTGGTCTGGCTATATCCGAGCCCTTGTAAATACTAAGTTTTAATGAAAGACTTATCATACAGAAACTTTGAAATTAACGATTTGAAAATGTCGCTCTTCTCAAATAATATATTTCTCGGATGGTAATACGAAAAGTGTTTCCTGTAGGGAATAGACGTTTTTCGATTATCTCATTTTCAAGAAGTACCTACAAGGAAGTACTGTCAAGGAAAACTTAATGAATGTGCCCATACCTGTAAAAGAGCGGGGTGTCTGAGAGTTATTGGAGGGCTGTTGTAGTGCTAATTAGTTTACTAGGTAATTCCAAGTTAACTATAAAAACTTAGTCGTTTGTAGATTGATCTCAACCTTGCCTGAAGTTTTCCAATGTAATAGGTAACCTGTAGCCCGTCGAATTAGACAACAAAATGGTGATCAACAAAAAGAAATCCCGGAGTTTTGAAATCTGGCATGGTTGTTGGTTGGTACCTACAGTACATCATTCTAAAATGCCTGGAGGGTGGTGGAAGAGCGAGTGGTGGTGGGGGGAGCTGTTAGAGTAAATATAGCTTGAAGTAGGTAGTTGAAATTTGCGACCAAATTCTAGTCTCTACGACCAACGCTCGGTGGTCGATTAATAGGTAGTTGTCCAACAGCGTTATGTACATAGCACCCCCCCTAGAAAGTACCACTTTCACGGGTGGCACCCTGCGTTTTCCTGATCATCAGGACCCCCTGTACAGTTATCAGAAGAGAAACCGTAGTGGCGGTTTTAGCATACTCAGTCACGCCCTACTACAGTAATGAATAGGACTTTTTTGTAGAAAATTTTATCTGCTTCGTTTGTATACAGAATCGTTTTTGGTGGGACTGATAGTTACGGAAATATTATGGGAAAAAAGTGGAAAACCCAGCTTTGAACAGCTTCCCCACCCACCGATCACCATTACCCTCCACCCTCCAGTCGTTTTAGTATGATTTACTGTAGGTACCAACCAACAACCCCAGATTTCAGAACTCTGGAATTTTTTCAGTCGATTTGTCTGACTGGGCTACTACCTCGAAAGGTACAATAACAACAAAGTACAAACGAACTGCTTCCATTTACAAATACGGAAACTAGCCGACCTTAAAATTGTTTCACTGTTTCCAGTCAAGCTCGTAATTTTGTGGGGTGGACTATGTTATTTTATCGTATGCCAAGGTTAGCATCACAGTTTGCAATCATTGGGTGACACTCCCTGCCAGCTAAGGGGTTAGCGTCTGGATTGGTTTTCCTTTGACTGTGTCTTAGCTTGTTGACAACCTTAACTGCATGCTGAGCCTCAATGAAAGCCACAAGCTACGTTACAAATGACTGAAACAAATTAATCCATTAATACTGACAAGTACCAAATTCAGCTTTGATTATATACTATGGCACATTTATCTTGAATATACAGTTTGGCACATCCGTCTTTGTACTTGTTACAAATGACTGAAACAAATTAATCCATTAATACTGACAAGTACCAAATTCAGCTTTGATTATATACTATGGCACATTTATCTTGAATATACAGTTTGGCACATCCGTCTTTGTACTTCCCGTTGTTCCTTTGTATATTTCTTTCTTTCTTTCTCTTATACGGGTTAGAAGTGATAATCTAAAGTTGTTATATTATAAAACGGAAAATTGCGTTGCTTTCTTTAGAGTTACGGGAGGAAAGAGCAATGGACCGGGAAAAGCCTGTGGAGACGTCTTCTTGGAGGAGCCACAACGACCGTGATGACAAGGACCGCGAGAGACCAGCGTTCGGTCGTCGTGACGATGACAGAGACAGCTTCAGGCGACGCGATGACGACAAATCTCGCCGTGAGGACGATCGGGGGGGAAGCTTGATGCGACGTTTTGACGATGGTTATGGACGGGGGGAAGATGGTCGTGACCGAAGGAGAGATGATGACCGTAGTTTTGGTGAGTACTTGCTTATACGTTTGTTCCTAATAGACATCTGGCTGGTTTGAAACTGGTCATACGTTTGCAGCTGAATCGATTTTGTGATTCCCAGTAGTGGGACTCGTTTTTGTAGTGAGAAAGGATGTTTTAAGTTAGGTTATATTAATATAAATGATGAGAATGATTCATATTTTCAAATAGCCTGGACATGCAAACCAGCTTTGGCCACTTCCAACTTGATTTAACCCAATATGTTGAGTAATTATGAGAATTTGAGTAACTTGATTTTGTAAAATGTGTTTACTGTTACGGGACGTCGCCAACTGGAATAAACTAATGATCAAACTACCACAAAAGGTCGAAATGGGATAAATCGAAAAGATTGCAGCCATTATACAAAGAGAAAGTAGGACTTTTGTGGTCATCTAACAATATAAACAATGTTGCCTGTAATAAAATACAAAATATAATATAGATATTATGGCAATACACCTTACTAACTATATGTTGGTTGGTAGTTCCCAAATTTGAATTTGCATGGCTCTTGGAATATAATTTCAGGTCGTCGTGTTGGTGACGATCGTGGATTCGGTGGTGGGCGTCCTGGATTTCCGGAGAGGGACCGAACACGTGATTCCGTAAGTTCACTGGGTGTTAGAATTTAGAGATGTAGCTGTGGCGAAGTACCTTTCTACGCCAGAAATGGCAGAACTCGTTAATAATTGAAGCATGAAATTCAGCTGCGTATATAGTGGAATGTAAAAAAATGTATTCTTGAGCAAACTCTCGTTATAGGAAAAACAGTATTCCCAAACAGTTCTCGAACGAACTCACAAATTATGGAGAGAGTGCAATGATGAAAGATTCGACCTGAGTAAGAAATGAAGATAATGTGAATCATATCTGAATAGATTCCTATTTTGATAATATTTTGATTGATTTTGATAATGAACCTTTGGAATTGAGCATGAACATGTTTTTCAATCCTCCTCAAAATTGTATGGTTTACGTTTCAAGGGAATCTGAAAATGGAATAAAAAAATTTCTGTCTGTCCGCCCAATATGGCTTATCCCTTAGTTGCCATGAATCAAAATTAATGAAATTTGGTTTGTAGGTCCTGGCTGTGGTCAAGTTTGTCTTCGAAGTTACGTGATACTTTCAGTCAGCTGTAAGGGGTGAAAAATAAGGGTTAACATTTTCAAAACTAGCTGGAAACTCAGTAGAAGGTTATGGTTTTTACACATTTTAGATTGATAACGAATCTTGCAATTTTTGTTAGATCACCCACGGCATTGTACGTCCAGTCATTCGTTCACAGTACGAACCTGAAGTTTAACCCTTTCACACCGGACGGGACATAAGCTGTCGCAGCCAGGAAAATTTTTGAAATTACGGCGGCAACATAATGTCCCATTTACTGAAAAATATGTGGGAAGGAAAATAACGCCACGTTGCGTCTCGTCTAATGAACAAGCAAGACTCTCGAATGTTGGACAACATTTCCCAACTGAGGTAAACACGCGAAGGAGATGTGCGTGGTGCGCGAAAAACAAAAAAGAGGTGCGCTCAAAAATGCTGTGCACCTCTTGCAACGTGGCATTGTGTAAAAATTGTTTCAAGCCCTATCATACCCCAAAAAAAATTCAGACTTTAGATGCTGCTCCTTCTCCTCCATTTTCAATTCAGTTAGATTTCTTTACATGAGTTACCATAGTGTTTATTCCAAAAAAGTTTCATAAATAAATAGTTTTATCAAATTTGCGACCTGATTTTTTTCACAATAATTTAATTATAAATAAATAATTTTATCGAATTTGCGACCTTTTTTCACACTAATGTAATTCAATTTATTAGTCAACACAGCGTTAACTCGAGGGCTGATAATGGGCAGGGGGATGGTTATAGAACTGACCGGGGTTATAGAACTGAGATTGAGTGGTATTTTTTGAATTCGCAAGGTACAAATTATGGACCCAACGATCTATTATCAGGGCGAGGTGGGGTGGAAATAGTGGGGAGAGGATAGGGTGGTCTAGTAGTATAGCTGTGTGAGTTCGCAATCAACAAAAAGCAGCAGAGGGACATAAATATATGCTGTCCCAGCAATATTGACTCTTCGATTACGGCCGGGACGTACCCTGTCCCTGATTTCAGGTGCTCAGGGTTTACGGCGGGACATATGTTGTCCCAGCAATGAAGCTTGTGAAATCATCGTTGTAGTTGATGCGTCGTTACGGGGTCGTTTATGCGTCTCTTATGGTGGATTTCACCACCTCGAGTTAAGGTTCGAGTTACTGGTAACTCGAAGATTGCGAGAAAAATGCGTTTCACCACCCCGAGTTAGTCTTAACCCCCGGTTTACCGAGCGAGTAAACTCCCAGATCTTAGTCCCTACTCTATCCAGGGAATAGCGCGTTGACTCCGAGAGTTACTGCTTGAGTCGTTGTTGTTGTTGTTGGTTAGCGTTTCTTTCTAGTGTTATCTGATAATACTTCCCCCTAAAAACTGTCAGTTTTCGGCCGCCTCCCTTCATCATATTTTTGTATTTCAGCCAGGGGGGGGGGGGGGGGGTTAGTGGGGATCATTGGCCCCTCATTGGCTCGAAAACTTTATCACAAATTAAAATTTAAATCTTAAGAATGATAACATTCACAAAAGTAACAAACAAACACAACAATAACAGATTAAACGGTAAATCAAACATGATTAAACAGTTAAATAACATTACGTTTATTTGATTACTAACGATCTGTCCCAAAAATTTGATCCACTCTTTTTAACAAAAATGCTTATCGAAATAGTCCCTCACCGTCACCATCCCACACGTCAGGTGAATAATATTGATTTTAGCCCAAAAATCCGAATTAGTCCCCTATTCTGTGTGAAAAACAAGTGAAATGGTATATTTCTGTCTTCACTAAGCCTTCCATACCACTTTCAGTGATTTTATATAACAATTTTAGCCATTTTTACCAAGTTTTGACCCCTAAAAACTCAAATTTGACTCACTTCGAATTTTTGAAAATTGCTCATCCTTCTGTTTGGCAATAAGAACATTTTGGCGAAATTAGGAATTTTTATCAAGTACCCAAGGTCAGATATCGTCTGGAGTGACACATAAATAAATATAATAATATACGTATACATTTTTTTTTAAATCTAGAGATGAAATCAGGATGCTCTGAAACGGATTAGCCTATAGCATAATTTCAAAAAAATTTTTCTGAAAAGTTTGGACCGATAGCATCATTCCTTGAAAATTCTCGAACATTGTTGCCAAATAAATGTTTTATTTCATCAATTTATCTTACCTAACGTTACCTGTAACATTTAGTGCTTTGTTAAATTTAATTTAAATTCAGCTAATGCCAAACCTTATTAGCGAATTTTGAAGATGAAGCTATTGCTATGGGTAACGTTTTCAGAACATGAATTTTTGAAATATTTGTATAGGCAAATCCGTTTCTGAGCATCCTCAGTTCATCCCAGATTTTAACAAAAATGTAGGTATTATGTATATAATATTTATGTGCCACTCCAGATGATATCCGTCCTTGGGTACATGATAAAAATTCCAAATTTCTCCAAAACATTTGTGTTGCCAAACAAACGAATGAGTTCGAAGATGAGCAATTTTCAAAAATTCCAAGGCAGTCAAATTGGAGTTTTTAGGGGTCAAAAGTCTGTGAAAACGGTTAAAATTGTAAATAATTGATTAAAAAAATCACTGGAAGTGGTATGGAAGGGCGAGTAATGACAGAAAAATACCATTTCAGTTGCTTTTCACAATGGTCAGATTTTCGTTTTTGGGGGGGTAAAAAATTGGTTTTAATGGCTAAAATCAATATCAATTCACCTGATGATTAATCACGATGGACGGACTGTTTCGATGATAAAACTATTTTTCTCAAAAGAACTGGGTCAAATTTGGCTTTATTAGGGTCAAAAATCGGTAAAAATGGCTAAAATCACGAAAAATTATATAATTTTAAGAAAATTGGAATGGTTTCTCGCTATATCATCTTTTTACACAATAGCAGGAATATTTCTTTGAAAATTCACTCTTATAGCCATGCTGCATGACAGGAACTTTTTTCGATTTCCGATAACCCCCCCCATTCAACAATCCTGGCTACGCCACTGATTTCAGCTGAACCCAATACTGTTGGACACGTTTAATTCATTCCACACGAAGCCTTCTTCTCCTTCCACATCATCCTTCCGCATCTGTCTTTTTGTTTTCTATTACTTCCTTCCTCTTTAAAAACTCAACCAGCAACTGCTCCTCTGCCTTCGAAAAATTTACAGTTCTCCTTCTCTTCTGGCTCTCCATCATAAATAATCGAACGACAAAACTCAACTTATCAAACAACGAACTGAAACTCATGGGGGAAGACAGAAGAGGCGTTATCGATGTTATCATGGGAAAACTGGTCTGGGGCTAGCCATTGCGAAGCTAACCGAAGACTAACTAACTCCCACCTTGAAACCCATGGTGAAATGGGACCTCTCCTAACTCGAAGATCCCCCTGACTCTGAGTGTTTGCTAACCCGCACTTTAACTCGAAGTTGGTGAAATCCACCATAAGACCTTCAGCCTTTCAGACAGAAAAGTTATTTTATCGCAATAATCACTTGGAGGAGAAATAACTGTTCCCGGTAATGGGGTGCACTCAAACTGATTTTTTCGCCGAAGTGAAAGGGTTAAACTGAAAAGCTGTGTCAACGTGAATGTGAATGGAAAGATGATTATTTCGGATTTTGTTGATAACTTTTGTTTTTAACCCTTTTGTTGATAGGTACAGGGTTATTGTTCACATGCCAAATGAATCGTCCAAATTAGGTACAAATTTGAGTATATATCTTAAGGAAGGTCCTACTAAGTCATGGAGGGGGGTTGTCTTATGGCCGAAATGGAGCGTTACTGGAGATAGAGGCAGTACTTGAAGATAGTGGCTACCAACTGTAGTTTTTTGCCTTCTCCCCCGCTCATTATTCTGTTCACAGCTGACTGAGGTGGAATTGCTCCCTCAGGCACACGTTCGAATGAGGAATGGACGTGCATTTTTTTATTTATTTTTTCTCAAATTGTAGGTCTAACGGAGAGCTTTCCAAAAATGTGCTATGTAGTGGGTCAGAAATTAACGGAAGTGGGTGAAAAAGGGGAAGGAAAAAGCGTGCGACGACGTCATCTCGTGTAGTACCACACACATACATGACGTCACGCGCTTTTGAAATGTTTTCTTTAGGCACGTTCCACAGTGGGGAGTGAATCCAAACGCTAGTGGGCGTGTTCGATCAGACCCTCCCTACCCTCCCACCACTTCACAGAGAGGAAAGGAGGGAGAGAGAGATCCGCACTACCTCTGAAATTTTCGATTTGCGTTATTTTGATAACTTCGACGATGGTTATGTTGAAGAAAAAAAACGAGTTTACATCTCTCTTACCAAGTTTACCTCTGTTACCAAGAGGGGGACCTAGCATCAGGAAAGCTTGAGTGGGCGGGAGTTCGAATCCCTGCCAGGGCCTGAATCTTAGACAGTTTTTGTTCTTCCCGTCATCTTTAAATGTTCAGGCGTGGAAACAGTGATACGGGAAGACCAGTGAGCTTGAAGCATCTCTTCCCGTAAACGTATAGTTCTTCCCGTACACGGGAAGAACTACGCGTATACGTGTAGAGAACGATTGAAGCTCATTGGTGCGTCTTCCTGTATCATCTTGGCGTATCAGTCCCACGGTTGAACGTGTAAAAATGACGGGAAGTACAAAAACTGTCTGTTGTTCGGGCCCGTCACTTTCAGATCCTCTTCCTACCTTCCCACTATTACTGCCCCTTCCTCCCCTTCAAAGAGAGCGAGAGGCGTTTAGTTGCAAGATAAATTTAGACTTGTGCCGCCTATCCAGTGACAGGCTCGTTTTTTGGATGTCCCGCAGTAGTAGGCGTCCTTATGTGTTTGATCTGATCAGGAGGAACAACACTTTTCCGAGAATGAAAAGAACCACATTCAAATCCCGTTTCAGACCATCCTGAATCAAAATCCGTGAAAAAACGCACCGGTTGGGTGTGTGTGACAAAATCGTGTGCTCTGCACAGGCCGCAATTCTCAACCGATTTGCGTGATTATTTGTTTATTTATTTTTTCGATGCAGAAATCTGTCTTGCTGAGCATCTACGTCGCCGGAATTCCGTACGCTGTACATGGGTGGGGGGATTAGGATTAGGATTTTCTTCAGCTTATTAACCACTCCGAGTTCAGAGCTGCAGATTGAGTGGATGTTTGAGGGTGCTGAATCCGTTTCAGAGGTCTAAAAGCAGCAGAATCCGACCAACGTCCATTCCTCATTGTACACTAATTTAACACATGTTCCCCTGGGATGTGCAATGACCCTCTATTTCCTCTGTTTTTCTACCTTCACGTTAATGGACATCAATCACAGTCATGAAATTTTAAGGGTTTCATTGAGGTTCTCTTCAACAATTTGTTTCTCGCTTCCCAGGGCTCAATCAATACCGGTAGTTGGAGACGAGGACCTGCTGAGCCTGAACCCGAGAGGGAAAGGGAACCCCCAAGGTTTGTGTTTGTTTGATACTGTTGAATATCCGCTTAAATCCGTTTGTATTTTATCCGCTTATCTTATAAGTGCCTGTCTGATTGTGAATCGTATTCAAGACGTGTAGGACTCTCTGTGAATAATTAGGTTTTGTATTTGTGTTTTACAGACGGGGTCCCCCTCCAGAAGAAAAAGAAAAAAAGGAAATTAAGAGGGAAGCACCCAAACCTGTGCCTCCTCCACCAGAACGAAGTGGTAATATTAATATTGATTGTTTGCCGATTGTGCGGAAGGGCGAGCTAATCGGGAATAGAGTGACGAAACCTCTGCTCATTTAAATCTTATATTTGAGACTATTTTTGGGCTGTCACCCATGTGTGAGAAGAACGAACTTATGTGTAACTGATGTACATTTACACTATATGTGTGAATGGTGAATATGAAGAATATTTACAAAAACTAGGGACGTGTTAGACAAATCTAAGAACACTGTTTACACGACAGAACAAGTAGTCCCCCCCCCCCCTCCCGTAGCCCGGCCCCTTGGTATCCCTCCGGTGTTGATTTTCGTGCACCCATTCTCGAGAGGCCGCTGAGAACTATACCAAATTTCAACCCTCGGGACCATCAGATGCAGGAGTTATGGGAGTTTGAAAACGCTATTTTTCAAGGTTTCTTATCCTTTGACAGAGCTACAGCCTCACATACATAACGGATCGAGCTGAAATTCTGCACACACATGCGCTATGCTCCGAGGAATTGCATTTTTTGTGCATCCCCCCCCCCCCCCCCCCCCCATTTGAATTTTTTATGTTTAAGTTGTGCTGGGAAATTTTTTTGGGTACTTACTGGGAAAAAATGTTAGTGTTAGTCCATCGGTGCAAAAAGATGTGATATCCCCTCAAAAATAACCCTGTTGTAAAAATTTACCTGCCATAAAAAGTATGTAGGTACCTACAGAGTAGGTAGTAAGTAGGTACTCAAGTAATTTTTTGGTACTGGGAAAAATGTTTATCCACTTCATCAATGGCATAAAACAACCTCCTCAGCCGCAAAAAGGATTGATATCAATTTTTTCCGACAAAATAGCAAAAGAGCACCTCGCTCTTAGATGTGCATATAGAAACGTGTTCCTGCCGCTCTGTTGGATGTGTGTATAGATATCTGTTCCTTCCCCCTCAAACCTTGACATTTCTTTCAACGCTGTTTGGCGGGCAGCTTTTTGCGCTACATGCCCTATTACATACATAACTGAAAAGTAAGTATAACAATGCAGTACGTGAATGTACTATTGTATACCAGACCCTTTTTCAAGTAACAACGCTTTGGGCAAATGCCCACGCAGTCTCGGCAAGAGCAATGATGAGTTCGTTACCCAGCCCGATCGCACTGTGCGCAGCAGTCCAAATTTACAAATTTTTGGTCCAAAAAATCAAAACGAGAAGGATTTCAGTAACATAGGCATGTGGGGTGTTGACAATCATGTTTTTTGAGACGCCGAATCGATTGCAACTAGTCCCAGTCCGATTAGACGCTCCCAGCGTACTAGAGTTACAAAATAGTAGTCTGAAATCCGAATTATGTAGGCATGTGGTGTCTGTATTTTTTTCTTGTCGCTGGTTCGATTGCGAGTAGTGAAACTACGCAGCAGTACTACTGCTAAAGCACGTTCAGACTGCGTCAAATGATCAAAATCACAAATGTTTTTGGTTCAAAACACCCTAAAATGATTTTTTTGACATAATTTTTCTGTACGACGTGCCACTCTGGTCAACAAGTGCCGGGTCAGGCCGTAATGGCAGATGACCATTAAGTTAATAATTATTCTCACTTTCCCGAACTATTTCTTTGAAAATCTGCTCCTTAAGCCATGCTGCATGACTGGAATTTTAAATTCCATTTATCTCTCATTTCTCGTACCTTGTTTCCTCAAATCTCCTAAGTGGACCAACATTTTATTTCAGGTAACAATGATGAAGACGGAGATGGCTGGGAAACCGTGGGCCGTCGCTGATCTGCTCGCTTCCTTCCATGTAAATCGCCGCAACGCTTTTCGTTCCATGATCGTCGGGATATTAAACATTTACATCCCTATACCCCAGATTATTATCGTTTAGTCACAAGTTAAAGTTCTGAAATGCGCTTTCAACATAGGCTTCTGAAATGCGAGGCGGTTTTAGGGGAAAATGTAACTTTGTATTGAATAAAACTGTATTACTTCATAGCTGGATGACATCATCCTTTTTTCTTTGAACTTCCCGTGAAATGGGAATGGGATTTGTTGATGTTTACCTGACTCGAGTGAATAAAAAACGTTTCGTTTGATTTGAATTCTTCGTGTACTATGTCTCGAACGTATTTTCTGTCTGTTCGGTAGTTACAGAAATATACGTAGTCCTCTGAGTTAGCATAGGTTGGTAAGAGTTGCTTGACACCTGCGTAAAGCGGTTCAAAACGGGTTTACATAGTAGCGTTGATTTAGGTTGGAAAAATGTTCGGAATGGCATGTTTGGTACCTACAAATCGTATGGCTGCAAGTAAATGCAATTAAGGAATGGATGTGGGCCGGAATTTGCTGCCTTTGACCCCAGAATAGGATTCAGCACCCTCAAAACCCCCTGTATCCCAATTTTCAGCTCCGAAATCATAGTTTGGCGGAAATAAGCTGAAGAAAACGCTGTAAATTATTGCACAACGGTTTATCATTTACCTGTATAGATTCCCCTTCTGTGTAGGTCACTGTTTTCTGTGGGCTCCTCCCAGGAAAGCCCTAAAGTGGGCCATTCACGAACCACTCCAACACTCCAAAATGAGGCGACCGCTCCAAAAACCGATCGTGAATGGGGAAACCCGAATGGCTTGGGGCGGCGCAGTCGGCCCAGTCGAATATTCAACCCGCCAGAAATCCATCGCGCCGCTCCATTTGGAGCAGTGGAGCACTTGGCGCGGCGCGATCGTGAATGGGGAAACCCATCGCTCCATTTGGCTCAGTCTGTGTCGGGGGAAGTACCAATCATGGCGAGCGGTCGGGAATTTGTTATAGAAATAATGGAAATGTACAAAGAGCTGCCCTACCTTTGGAAGGAGAGGTAGGGAACTCATTCAGATTACCATGAGAAGGTAAAAATAAATCTTGCCTTCTAGAACAATTGTTCAAAAAGCAAGATGAAAACAAAGGAAACAGTGAACAAAAAATTGGATCGATTTAAAGTTCTTTCAAAAAAGAAAATAACAAGGTAAGTGCAACAAATAGCGAGTAATTATTGGGGCACAGGAATTAAATGTACTTGTTGGTGATTGTGCACCCCTCCATTCATGGCTTTCCACAGTGAAAAAATGTTGGTCAATTTTTTAGAGAATTTTGTCTTTAAAATAAAGGTAGGTATTTCGATGGGTGCAGAAAGTCTAAAAGCGATTTCTTTTTCAATTTTCTTCATAGATACCTACCAGTTTTGGAGAATTGAACACTTACGCTCTAACAACGCGTGTGTGCAAAAATCACATCATGTGTGTGTACAAACATCACAACTTGTGTGTGTGTGTGATTCCAGACAACATCCGACCTACATGGCGAGAAAACAATAAATTGCTTCTATTGGCGAAAAATCAATAATCCCCACAGAATTGTTGCGCAGCACAAAAACTGGATTGTCGGTGCGCAAAAAAAGCGTTCAAAATCAAAAAAATTCTGTCATTTGGGGTGCCTAAACATTTATTTAGCGTATACGTGTAGACAAGAAGTAAAGAGAACATTGTCCCGATGGGGGGGATATGAAGCTGGAAAGAGGAGCAAATCATGATCAAAGTTCAAACTAGTGCGGTCGGCTCAGTCTTTGAAGTGCGGCGAAATCAAAGGCATGGACGATGCACTAGTAAGTAGTGGTTTGTTAACAAGAAACAATAACCAAGTTTAGTGTTGGCAAAGCCTAGTACCTCTCTACCACGCCATCTCAACAGCAAAAATTTTAGCGAATTTTCAAGGAAAATAACTTCCGCCGCAATCAAAATAGATCGTTGTAGCTTATTTTTTGGTTTATTATTTTCAATAATGAACCATTGGAATCGAGCATGAAAAAAAAAATTCTTACCCCCCTCAAAATTTGATGGTTTACGTTTCAAGGTATGTAGAATCCAAAACTGCAATAAAAATATTTCTGTCTGTCCGCCGTACGCCGTACGGGCCACTTTTCTTAGTTACCATGAAAAAAAATTGATGAAATTCGGGTTATAGGTTCCGTTCGGCGTCTAGTTGGTCCTCGAAGCTCGACGTTACTGTCAGTCATCTCTAAGGGGTTCAAAATACGGGTTGACATTTTCAAAACGCCTATACCATTTTTTTACGTAAATATTTTTACGGTTTTAAATAATTCTTCAACTTGCGAGTTTTTTAAGACCATCCGGAGCATCGTACGTCCAGCCGTTCGTTCACAGTAAGGCCCCGAAGTTTGCACCGACAGGCATTTTCGACTCCAGTGTGAATGAAATTGTATACAATTCAAACCAAATCTCGTAACCAGAGACGCGCCCACAATAGGAATTTGTGAATACGGCCAATCATTGGTAGGGATCACCTGATTATATTGGCGGAGTATGAAGTCGAGTTGGTTGTTCTGTGATATTATTTAATTTGAAAAATGATGGCTCTTTTGGAGTTTGTTGGTAGGTAGTGAAACTTGAACAAACGTTGAAGTATTATTGATGGGTAAATTATTACTACGGTAAATCATTACTCAACGGTAAATTATTACACAACGGTTCATTATGCCATCTACGTAGAAGGGGCTGGAGTTTTTTGGTAGGTACTTTTGCAACTTTTTTCACTCCTCATCAACAATTTCTTTTCAGAACTTCATTAGGTATGTGTGTTTCTTTTTGTTAGGTACTGTTTGTCATCGGCAGAATTATTTTAGCAACTTTAACTCGTGATTTAGGTAGGTAGGTAGGTACCTAGTAACGTGTATGGGGTTAGGTACTAACCTACCGAGGGTCTGCGATCTACATTATATGTATAGAATAGTACATATCATAAATTATATAGACGGGTTATCTATACATAGAGCTGTGATCTGTAACGGAAGGGTATTCTATACAAAATAATAAACCGTTGTGCAGGGATTTGCAGCGTTTTTTAGCTACTAAAATTACTATTATTTATTTTTCTTTGTCTGTATGTTCAATTTGTAGGTTTAATCCTTTTCAAACTTGGGGTCCTAATTAGAAGAAGTTGCGAATCCTGTTCATGAGCCACTGCTTGCGCCACTTCTTCTTGGGCTTCTTTCCCTTAATACACAAACAAATAGCCGCTGCTGACAGCGACGCGTTCACTGCCGGAATGACTGGGCCGGCGCGGTCGTTCAAAATGGAGCGGTTGGCGCGGCGCGAGGGATTTTGGAGAGGTCGTGAATGGCCCGCTTCTTTCTTCCGCGCGGACGGACTTCGGAGAAAAATCCGTCGTGTTCGACTAAGAAAAGTGCGAAGTACGGCTACGGACTGAATTTTTAAATTCCATTTTCGGATTCTACGTAGTTACCTAAAAAGGTCCAGTTTCCCGGCAATATTGACAATAATCTTGGATGGCTGAATGAAATCGAGTTGCTTGTTCTGTGATATATTTGAAGAATGATGGTAATTTTAGATTTTGTTGATGGGTGCTTTTTCAACTTGAACAAACTTTAAGCTTCATGAATAACAACAAAAATATTTAATGATATGATTCTTGAATCCACCGCATGTTTATGAAACTTTAATTCCCCGGCTGGCTCTAGTACTCGATTTAGGTAGGGCTTTCTTGTGGTGCTACCCACAAGAGGCACGAGGGTAGGTATTGACCACAGAAAAAAGTGATATACGCAGAAGGGGCGTATATACTGGTAAATAAATAATAAACCGTTGTGTAGTAATTTGCAGCGTTTTATTTTTTATTTTTCAACCAAATGAGTGTTGATAGCTGTATATCATCGTAGTTTAGTGGCAGTGTGGGTGTAACATAGCAGGAGTGGTGTTGATTGTTAAAATCCAATTGCCCTTTCAGAAATCTTGAAAACTGTCGTGAAAATGTAGCTGGCTGGGTCTAGTGATGTATATAAGGTAGTGTGGTGATCGGCTGCTCCCTATTAACAATGTAATAGCGTCACTTGAGGTATAAGCCGCGTCTTGGCGGCTTCCCGGAGCGGGGTTCCCCTACCCCCTCCGGGTCTGTAACAAGGGGTATAAAAGGCGTTGTAATTCATCAATAAACAGTCAATCAAGTCACAAACCGACTACTGAGAGACTCGTGTACTTATTCCTAACTATAGCTCCCGCTGGATCATCACTGGTAGGTACCTACCTATCGCTACAAAGATGGCTGGCATTTTACTTTGGTAGTGGTTTTCATATTAGGTACTCCAACCTCACCTTTTTTGGGCAAAGTAAGGTAAGGTATATCTATTCATCCTTCCGTTGCTGGAAAACCGTTTATATTTCTACTCCACACCATAACTCTTAACTCTAATAGGTACAATTATGAAAATGAGTGTTTGTCCTAGGGATGTATAAAAAGTATCGATACTTCAAAATATCGATACTTTTAAGGAAAAGTATCGATACTTTTTGAAACTTTTTTTTTGCAATGTATCGGGATACTTTTTCTTTTTTCGCGGTATCGACACCGTTACTTTTTTCAAGGATCTTTTCTTACTTCCAAGATTCACAGAAGACTACAAAGCCTGATCGCTACCATGCCTGCAGTGCGATTCTGCAACTCGGTATGGCATCGCAACGACCATGAAATATCGCTAGCATAACAAAAAATATCGATCCCACTAAATACCGACGATTGGTATTCTGTAAGGGCTCAATAGCGTCAGCTATCGCTTAATCGTCGATAAATTGTCGTTGCGGGGTCGTTTGCATTTCGACGGCTCTAGACCCCCCCGTTATCCGTACCGAAAGCTTGTTACACTAAAAAAACTTGGCTTGACGTTGCTTTTCGGTGGTAGAAAGTTTTGTTTAACGTAACGGTAAGAGTACCTACTTTTCTTTTGGCATGTTTCTTCAATTTTATTTGACGTAATAAGCCCAATGTAGGTACTTATCTAGGTAAATAGGTAGGTAAATTAGTGACTTAATAATTTATGGCAGTGATGTCATAAAAACATCGTAATAAATAACTTAAACGTTAAAATTACTTGATAGGTAGGTAGTTAGAAAGTTAGTGATATAGAAGACTTCTATAAGTGATATAGTCTACTTCACTTTGGGTACCTAGTTATCTACTTTTTAGAATCGCATTTCACCATGTATGTAGTTGTTACCTACCTACCTACCGTATTTTTTCGTGCGCTTATGAATTGTGGATAATAATGTCAGGCATTATGACGCTCGAATTCCTTGCTTGGTAATTAAAATTCTGCAAGAAAGGGAACAGAGGTCCTCGGTTTGAAAGAAGAGTGCTACGAGATGGGCCAAATCCTCATTCCTTTGATTCCTGCATGTTCAGAAAAACCGTTAGGATAAGTCGACACTTGGCCATGAACCGAAATTCGACCATTGCTCCAATGCTCCAGATTGAATGGATTATCCCCTGAAATCCAGGTACATGCCTATCTAATTTTGCTGTAGATACCGATCCCCTACGTTTTCTTTAATAAATGCAAGTGACCTTAACAGGTTGTTAATTAATTAGAAAATATTGGATTTTGAAAATAACGTAAACGTAGGTAGTTATTCATTCACTTGCATATTTATCAGAATTTCCGAGTAGGTACCAATTATAAAACATACATTTCAACAAAATCATACATGAATTTATACATATGAATTTGGCATAATACATATTAAATTTAAGCTCAAAATGGTAAAAACTTTATTAATACCTCAAGACGATACAACAAATTGAAATCAAGACCTATCCCAAGTGTCAAGTGATCCCAAACTGCAATTTTTGACTTCCAAGGTATGAGCATTTATTTCGGCCATCGAATGAATTCGGGGGATTCAAAACACAATCATTGACTCCGGCGCACACACACACACTCTTCAATTCATTTCATCACTGATTATCACCATGGAAACGGAATGAGTTCCAGTCGATTGCTCGCCCTAGACTCAGATTTCGTGAGACAAGCTAACGGCGTCGGTATCTCATTCTGCAACGACAATTTGTTATTCAAGTTCGGTATCATAAGTTCCTGAATACCAATTTCGCTATCCGGGTGTCGTTACACGAGAGGGATAGCGAAACCCACTCCATACCGACAATAAGGTAGCGAGTTACAGAATCGCACTACTGAAGTCCCACCATTTGTCAACAACCTTGACATAAAAATGGAGATGATCACTCATTCAACTGATACTGTCCGGCATCTAGTAGGACTGGAAACGTGAAACAACTCAACTGATACTGTGCACTTATGTCAGGCATAGAATTATTCTATGGTGGAACTGGAACACTGGAAGGGGAAGGCGCAAAACAACACAATCCATGAGGCCGGAACTTTTCTAATTTTGAGTTTGTAAAAAGTATCGATACTTGAATGTATCGATACTTTTCGAAAGTATCGGCCTGATCTTTTCGATACTTTTTAGAAATATCGATACGATATGTATCGATACATTTCGAAGTATCATACATCCCTAGTTTGTCCTCCATTTTCTTATACCATTAATCCGATAGCAATGAAACTAGTGAGTTGTGCGCACGCCCGTGAAGGTTTCTTCTTTTACGCATGGATAGATGTGACCTGGCGCCCACGCGTCGGAAAACTTTCTGGTTTCGTGTGCACGCTGGAAGGGAAGAAAGTTGTAGGTAGGTAGCTATCTAAGAGCACTTCTATCAACAAAATTAAAACACAAACACTTTCATCGGCGGCAACCCATGCCGGTTGTAGAGGCGAAGTATATTTTGAGGCGAAAGAAAGATAGTCCCAGGAAGTTGGGAGAAACTGTGGATGTCCGCACGTTTTTGATCCTGCTGATTCCAGTTTTACAAGATTGTTACCTACCTACTGGTTATTTGTAACACCCTTGTACTTCCTAAACAAAATTAATCATAATTATTTTGAAGTGAATACCCTTTATCTACAAATTATACTTTTAGTTTAATATTCTGTGAATAATACACCTATGTATTCGCTTAGCAAAAAATTTTTATAACACCCCCTCAAAATTTTTTCTTTTCCGTTTCAAGGTACGTAGATTCCAAAAATACAATGTCCGTACGCCGTATCACGTGTTCCGGCTTCATTTAGGGTCTAAAAAATTCGTTCTTTCGAACACAGGCTCCATTTGGGCCCTAGTTGTGTCCCGAAACTTTCAGCCCGATCGGAATATACCCAGGGGTGTTATGAGTGAAAATGTGTGTAAAAATAGGTACTTTTTGCGTTTTAGCAACATGTTGGTAACATGAGCTTTTGAGGTATCGTTTTCCATGTTTTTGGGACGAGAAGACCGAACATGAAGTAGATTTTGACCAAAGAGTGGAAAATTGAGGTTTCAAATGTTCAGCTCCCAAAATTGATTTTTCGTGAGTCAAAAACCTGGGATATTGTCTGAAATCACAATCAGTTTGTATAATAACACTAGAAAAAGTTTCAACACGTGGATCAAGACGATTAAATGGCACTATCAATGGTCGAAGATAATTGGGAAAAAAGGACCTTACCTAATTCGTGTTTTGGGGGCCAAAGATGGTGAAAACCATCAGAAATAGCTATTCGAATTATTTCACGTGAAAGAAACAATAAACGAACAGCCAGCATTTCTGTAGGTCCAGTAGAATAATGTAGTGATTAAGGATGGAACAGACGAGGCCGAAAGTTAGCTTGAGAATCGTTATGTATTTGTTGGCCCCTCGGCTCTTTATAGGCCCCTGACATGATCAGAGGGGGGTCGGGGGGTCCCCACTCTGAGGTGCAACATGTATGTACATTACATTGGTTGTGGAGGAGCAGCCGATCACAACACTGCTCCCCCCAGAATTTAAGTAACGCATTTAGTTAAATTTTGTTCTGTTGCGGTGGCGGTTGTCGGGCGTGGGAGGTGCGTGTGCTGGTTGCGGTGGTTGCGGTGGTTCGCTGTGGCTGTCCGGGTCGGTGTCGTTGGGGGCGGTACGTTTGCGACGTATGAAGAGCCGGGGTGTTGGTTGAGTGCGTGGGTACGGCCGCGGCGGCTGTTGTTGCGGGCGCCAGGTGCATGGGGTGCGGCGTTTTTGTGCTCGGGGGTCCCATGTGCAGCGGTAGAAACACGAGCCGTTCGTCGCGCTGCGTGTGGTCGGTCGTGGCTGCGTCGGCGGTCGCTGTTGTCGTCTGTTCGAATCACACGAACCTCTTCGGTGACGGTAGCCACTCGAGGAGGGGGAGCGAAGGGTGTGAGGCGATCGGCGAGAGCAGCGAGTTTCGTGACGTCGGGTTCGTCGCGCGCCGCTATGTGAAGGCGAATGCTGTCTGGAAGGGCGCGTGTGAAAAGCTGCCGAACGAGCGGGGTCGGCGTGTCGGCCGGGAGTGCTCGAGTGAGTCGGCGGGCAAGGACTGACGGTAGTTCGTCGTCGGAAGTCGGTTGAGTAAGGCGGTGAGCCGGGAGCCGTCGGACGTTGCGTGCGTGGCGAAAAGGCGAGTTGTCAACGTCTGGTAGCTGTTGGCGTTCGATGGTGCCAGCCGCTAGTAATTCGCCGAAATGGGCCGACGCTTTCGCGTTGAGGTCCGGTAATATTCGGCGAAGTTTCGCGTGGCATGGAGGTCCCTTCGTGACGATTTGATGTTCTACGCGTTGCGGTGTGTCGGCCGGAGGGCTCTACGGAGTCGGCGGGCGTGGACTGACGGATTCTCGTGCTCGGAAGTCGGTTGGGGTCGTCGTAGAGGTCCGCTTGTCGGGGCTCGAAGGCGCGGGCGAATTTAGCATGCGGCGTCGTGAGGCCTTCGTGAGTCAATGTGATCTCGAGTTGGGCGAATCAGACGTGCGGGAATGCGGGGTCATACGGCCGGAGCTGGAGCGTTGATGTCGGTGGAGTCGTTTCTGTCGGTGGTTTCGGGTCCGTGTTCTCGTTGTAGGCGCCAGTCCCGGAGAGGTGTCGTCTGGAAGTGTCAGCAGGAAGTGTGCGAGGCGCCGGCGTCCGTTTCCTTATATAGGAATCGGATGGTGGGGCGAAGTAGCGGGGGGCCGCTGCGTTGGGCGTCGAGACGGGCGTCGGAGTGGGGCGCCGCTGTGTGGCGTCGGTGGGGGCGGCGCTGTGGGGCGTCGGAGTGGGGTGCGTGTGCCGGGCGTAGTGGTGCGGAGGTGGGGCTCGTCGCAGACGGTCGGCGGGCGCTGAGCGGCGTTGTTCGTCGTTGCTAGGCGCTGTCGACGCACCGCGGTCACAGACGGCGGGCGGAGGCTGCGTGTCACCACTCGGGGTCACCAGTGTAGTGATTAAGGATGGAACAGACGAGGCCGAAAGTTAGCTTGAGAATGGTTATGTATTTGTTGGCCCCTCGGCTCTTTATAGGCCCCTGACATGATCAGAGGGGGGTCGGGGGGTCCCCACTCTGAGGTACAACATGTATGTACATTAGGTACATTGGTTGTGGAGGAGCAGCCGATCACAACAAATAATAAACCCATGTGACAAGGACTTTGCAGCGTTTTTTAATTTCAAAATTAACTTGATTAAGTAATTGAAATTTAAACTATTTTAGTTTCAATTTAAACTAGGTAACTGTTTTAATTTCAGTGTAAACTATTTTACAATTTTACTTGCTACTGTTCAATACAATTTTACTGTTCGATGAAGTGGAAAATGTAGGTAATTATGTAACTTGTAGTTAACTGTCAGCCTATAACTGGTGCACAACACTATTGTGTAGGTACATGTGTATAACTGTACACACAACAACTGCATGTATAATAAATTGCTGTATGCATGAAAAGCTTAATCTCTTCATTCTCCTGTACGATCGGTAATTTCGATTGGCTAACGTACTCGTACGTGGATCCTTCTTGCATATTGTAGTGTTCTTGAGATTTATACATAAACATCCCGTAGAGATGCATTCATTGCAGATCGTCTGGAAGTATAATATGATTAACACAGTGTCGTAGAAGTGGGGGGGGGGGTTAGTGGGGGTCATCTCCGCCCCCCCCCCCCCCTCCATTGGCTCGAAAACTTTATAACAATCACAAAAGTAACAAACAAATACAACAATAACAGGTTAAACGGTAAATCAAACATGAATAAACAGTTAAATAATATTACGTTTATTTGATTACAAACGATCTGTCCCAAACATTTGACCCAATCTTTTTGACAAAAATGCTTATCGAAATACCTGCACCGTCCCCTCAAAGTCCCTCACCGTCACCATCCCACACTTCAGGTGAATAATATTGATTTTAGCCCTTAATACCAATTGTTGATCCCCGAAAATCCTAATTAGACCCCTATTCTGTGTGAAAAGCAACTGAAATGGTATTTTTCTATCCCCACTGAACCTTTCATGCTACGTTCAGTGATTTTATATACCTATCAATTTTAGCCGTTTTTACCAATTTTTGACCCCTAAAACTCAAATTTGACCACCTTCGAATTTTTGAATTGCTCATCCTTTTGTTTGGCAATAAAAACATTTTGGCGAAACTTGGAATTTTTATCACGTACCCAATGTCAGATATCGTCTGGAGTGACGCATAAATAAATATATGCAATAGACGTATACATTTTTGTTAGATCTAGAGATGAAATCTCTCTCGTTTCTCTGAAACGGATTTGCCTATAAAATAATTTCAAAAATATGTTCTGAATTTTCAAAGAAAATGAAGCTATTGCAATGGGTAACATTTTTAGAACATGAATGTTTGATTCTATTGAGATTCAATAGTGTACTGACGATGGTGTAACAACCGAAACTGGTCTACAGTTTGCTAGTGTACGTGGAAATAGACTATTTTATTTTTATCCTGTAGTTTTTTTTTATGAATTTCTGAAATATTTTTATAGGTAAATCCGTTTCAGATCATCACCAGTTCATCCCTAAAATTTAACAAAAATTTATATATTATGTATATTTATGTGCCACTCCAGATGATATCTGTCCTTGGGTACATGATAAAAATTCCAAATTTCTCTAAAACGTTTGTATTGTCAAACAAAAGGATGAGTTAGAAAATGAGCAATTTTAAAAAATTTCAAGGGGGTCAAAAATCGGTTAAAAACGCTAAAATTGCAATATAAGATGACTGGAAGTGTATGGAAGGGTGAGTAAAGACAGAAAAATACCATTTCAGATGTTTTTCACACAGAATAGGGGTCAGATTTTGGTTTTTGGGGGTAAAAATTGGTATTAATGGCTAAAAATCAATACTAATTCACCTGACGTTGTGTGGGATGATTAATCACAACGGAGGGTCTATCTAGATGATAATTAACTATTTTTCTCAAAAACAAGTGGGTCAAATTTGACTTTATTAGGGTCAAACATCGGTAAAAATGGCTAAGATGACGAAAAATTATATAATTTTAAGAAAAGTGGTATGGATACTTTCTGTCATTTTTCTACACAATAGCAAGAATACTTGTTTGAAGATTCGCTCTTATAGCCGTGCTACATGACAGGAACTTTTTTCCCCATTTCTGATAACCCCCCCCCCCTCCCCCCTCCATTCAACAATCCTGGCTACGCCACTGGATTAACAGATCTATGATGATGATGAATTCGTTGTGCAATTTAATTACCTAATTTCGTGACTAGTGGCGCAATATGAACAGCTTACGTACTTGCATGCATGACTACCTGTATTAGAGTAGATGGTGTTACATCATAACAATGCCCCGAGAATACTGTGAATAAATTTAATGATTGATCTAAGATTAGGTTGCTACCTACCTACGTATTGTTCTATGGCATCTTTGTCCTATGGCAGCTTCAAAGTTGGGAATACGGGCAGCGGACACAAGATTTGCATAAAACCCCGCGTTCTCTCCCCCCTCCCGCCCCTATAGAAGTAAATTTCGAAACTCCGATGACATATTGCACATCTCGACTGAATTATGCGTCGAACAACAAAAGAATCAGGGAAATCGGTTGAGAATTAAGTCCTGGGCAGCGCACACAAGATTTTTCGAAAAACCGCGTTTTTTTGGCATGCACCCCCACCCTCCTTCTAGAAGTAAACTTCGAAATTCCGGTGACGTAGGGCACAACTAGACAGTTTTCTGCGTCGAACAAAAAAAGGACCACGAAAATCGGTTGAGAAATTGCGGCCTGGGCGAGGCAAACAAGGTTTTGTCAAAACACGCAAGCCACACACACACAAACACACACACTGACATACCACCAATGGGTTTTGATTTATTATTCTGTGAATAATAATAATAATAATAATAATAATAATACACCTATGTAATCGCTCAGCAAAAAAATGTTATAACACCCCCTCAACATTTTTTGTTTTACGTTTCAACATGCGTAGATTCCAAAAATGCAATGTCCTCCGCCGTCCGCCGTATCACGCACTACTTCATTTTCGATCTAAAAAATTCGTTCTTTCGCACACAGGCTCCATTTGGGCCCTAGTTGTGTCCCAAAACTTTGCAGCCCGATCGGAATATCCCCAGGGGGTTACGAGTGAAAATGGGTATACAAATAGGTATTTTTTGTGTTTTAGTAACACGAGCTTTTGAGGTATCGTTTTCCGTGTTTTTGGGACGAGAAGACTTATGAAGTCACTTTTGACCAGAGTGGAAAATTGAGGTTCTACCAAAGGTTCAGCTCCCAAAATGGATTTTGTATCAGTCAAAAACCTGGGAAATCGTCTGAAATCACCATCAGTTTGTATAATAACACTAAAAAAAGTGTCAGCACGTGAATCAAGACGATTAAATGGCGCTACCATTGATCAAAGATAATTTGGAAAAAAAGGAGCGTAGGTACCTAATTCGTGTTTTGGGGGCCAAAATTGGTGGAAACAATCACAAATAGCTATTGCAATTATTTCACATGAAAGAAACAATAAATGAACAGCCAGCATTTCGGTAGCTATGTCCAATAGAATAATAAACCCATGTGACAAGGACTTTGCAGCGTTTTTTCACGGATTTGGATTCAGGATGGTCTGAAACGTTTTTGAATGCCGGTTCTTTTCATTCTCGGTTGAGTGCTGTCATCTTCTGACCAGATCAAATACATTATGGACGTCTCTTACTACTGAGGAACGTCCTAAAAATGAGTGGTCAGATGTTCCGTCAGATAACGAACGAGGTGATGGCCCAGGGGAAACACGTGGAAGTAGAAGGCGACGTCAGCAGCGAGAGGAGTACAGTGAAGTATCGGTAGTAAAAGAAAATAATAATGATTCATATACTATAAGGTTGGTTGAAACTGGTGAAGGCGCGTGCAAGACGATTATTGGCTGAGTCGCGCGGAATTCAAAATTAATTTGAGTGAGGTTGTGACTGCAGCTCGTATCAATCTCAGCTACAACAGACTGCAGCTTAAATGTCATTGTCGTCTGATGTCATGTTGAAAATGCCCACAGCCGCCGCCGCCGGGTTGCCTGTACAGTGAGTAACTTTTGGTTTATTATTTTCAATAATGAACCATTGGAATCGAGCATGAAAAAAAAACGCTGCAAATCCCTGCACAACGGTTTATTATTTTGTATAGAATACCCTTCCGTTACAGATCACAGCTCTATGTATAGATAACCCGTCTATATAATTTATGATATGTACTATTCTATACATATAATGTAGATCGCAGACCCTCCGTAGGTTAGTACCTAACCCCGTACACGTTACTAGGTACCTACCTAAATCACGAGTTAAATGTTGCTAAAATAATTCTGCCGATGACAAACAGTACCTAACAAAAAGAAACACACATAATGAAGTTCTGAAAAGAAATTGTTGATGAGGAGTGAAAAAAGTTGCGAAAGTACCTACCAACAAACTCCAGCCCCTTCTACGTAGATGGTATAATGAACCGTTGTGTAATAATTTACCGTTGAGTAATGATTTACCGTAGTAATAATTTACCCATCAATAATACTTCAACGTTTGTTCAAGTTTCACTACCTACCAACAAACTCCAAAAGAGCCATCATTTTTCAAATGAAATAATATCACAGAACAACCAACTCGACTTCATATTCCGCCAATATAATCAGGTGATCCCTACCAATGATTTCATCTCCGCCAAATTTCCTATTGTGGGCGCGTCTCTGGTTACGAGATTTGGTTTGAATTGTATACAATTTCATTCACACTGGAGTCGAAAATGCCTGTCGGTGCAAACTTCGGGGCCTACTGTGAACGAACGGCTGGACGTACGACGCTCCGGATGGTCTTAAAAAACTCGCAAGTTCAAGAACTATTTAAAACCGTAAAAATATTCACGTAAAAAAATGGTATAGGCGTTTTGAAAATTTCAACCCCTATTTTGAACCCCTTACAGATGACTCACAGTAACGTCGAGCTTCGAGGACCAACTAGACGCCGAACGGAACCTATAACCCGAATTTCATCAATTTTCTTTCATGGTAACTAAGAAAAGTGGCCCGTACGGCGTACGGTGTACGGCGTACGGCGTACGGCGTACGGCGGACAGACAGAAATATTTTTATTGCAGTTTTGGATTCTACATACCTTGAAACGTAAACCATCAAATTTTGAGGGGGGGTAAGAATTTTTTTTTTTCATGCTCGATTCCAATGGTTCATTATTGAAAATAATAAACCAAAAATTCTTACCCCCCTCAAAATTTGATGGTTTACGTTTCAAGGTATGTAGAATCCAAAACTGCAATAAAAATATTTCTGTCTGTCCGCCGTACGCCGTACGCCGTACGGGCCACTTTTCTTAGTTACCATGAAAAAAAATTGATGAAATTCGGGTTATAGGTTCCGTTCGGCGTCTAGTTGGTCCTCGAAGCTCGACGTTAGTGTCAGTCATCTCTAAGGGGTTCAAAATAGGGGTTGAAATTTTCAAAACGCCTATACCATTTTTTTTACGTGAATGTTTTTACGGTTTTAAATAGTTCTTGAACTTGCGAGTTTTTTAAGACCATCCGGAGCATCGTACGTCCAGCCGTTCGTTCACAGTAAGGCCCCGAAGTTTGCACCGACAGGCATTTTCGACTCCAGTGTGAATGAAATTGTATACAATTCAAACCAAATGTCGTAACCAGAGACGCGCCCACAATAGGAAATTTGGTGGAGATAAAATCATTGCTAGGGATCACCTGATTATATTGGCGGAGTATGAAGTCGAGTTGGTTGTTCTGTGATATTATTTCATTTGAAAAATGACGGCTCTTTTTGAGTTTGTTGGTAGGTAGTGAAACTTGAACAAACGTTGAAGTATTTTTGATGGGTAAATTATTACTACGGTAAATCATTACTCAACGGTAAATTATTACACAACGGTTCATTATACCATCTACGTAGAAGGGGCTGGAGTTTGTTGGTAGGTACTTTCGCAACTTTTTTCACTCCTCATCAACAATTTCTTTTCAGAACTTCATTACGTGTGTTTCTTTTTGTTAGGTACTGTTTGTCATCGGCAGAATTATTTTAGCAACATTTAACTCGTGATTTAGGTATAGGTACCCAGTAACGAGTACGGGGTTAGGTACTAACCTAAGGAGGGTCTGCGATCTACATAATATGTATATAATAGAATAGTACATATCATATTATATAGACGGGTTATCTATACATAGAGCTGTGATCTGTAACAGAAGGGTATTCTATACAAAATAATAAACCGTTGTGCAGGGATTTGCAGCGTTTTTTTGTGTCGTTTACCTTACTAAATTATTCGTTATACTGTACGTTTCATGTACCTACGTTAGAAGTTGTAGTTACAATGTTTTTCAAATAATATGTTACCTACAAGTAAGTTTGAATTGAAATTAAAATAGTTTAAATTGAAATCAATAAAGTTCAATTTGAAATTCAAAAAAATCCTGATTTATCGGGCAAAAGCTATAGATATGGTACCTACCATAAAACATGGTAACTTGTTCCAATTTTGGCAGATACCTATCTTCGAACACGGGGGCAATGGGAAACCGCTTTATGCCCGACCCTACCGAACCGATAAAATATTTCTGCTAAGGTACTAACATATTATTATTATAGCACCAATATTATACTCCCAAGGAGTTGAACAAGACCGTGAAAGTCCACAATGAAAGGTTTTTCCCAGCTGGTTCCAGGTTTACCGAAGTATTACTAATTTTGGTTTATTATTTTCAATAATGAACCTTTGAAATCGAGCATTAAAAAAATAAACATTTAACACCCCACCCACCCCCCCCAATCAAAATTTGGAGGTTTCCGTTTCAAGGTATGTAGAATCTGAAAATGCAATTAAAAGAACGCTGCAAATTACTACATAACGGTTTATTATTTACCTGCATAGATGCCCCTTCTGCTTAGATCACTGTTTTCCGTGGTCAGTACCCTCCAGGACAGCCCTAAATGTACTGGAGCCAGCCCGGGAATTAAAGTTTCATACAAACGAACGGAATTCAATAATTAAATAATTGCTTATTTGTAGTTATTCATGAAGCATAAAGCAAATAATAAAGCGTTGTGTAATAATTTACTGTTGCGTAATAATTTAACCTTGTGTAATAGTTGACCGTTGTACCCAATAGTACTTCAACGTTTGTTCAAGTTGCAAAAGTACCTATCAACAAAATCCAAAAGAGCCATAATTTTTCAAGTGGAATAATATCACAGAACAACCAACTCGACTTCATACAGCCATCCGTGATTATAATCAGGGGCTCCCTAGCAAGGATACCTGGGCTGAATGTATACATATTCACCCACCTGTTGACGAAGCCTGTCGGTGCAAACTTCGGGGCCTTACTGTGAACGAACGGTTGGACGTACAATGTTCCAGGTGGTCTCAAAAAACTCCCAAGTTCAAGAACTGTTTAAAAACGTTTTGAAAAAATACGAGGTAACGGCGTCCTGGTGATTTCAACCCCTATTTTTCACCCCTTAGAGATGACTGACATTAACGCCGAGCTTCGCGGACTAACTAGACCCCAGATGAGACCAACAAACCAAATTTCATCAATTTTAGTACATAGTAACTAAGTAAAGTGCGAAGTACGGCGTGGGCGTATGGCGGACGGACAGAAATTTTGGTTTATTATTTTTCCAATAATGAACCTTTGGAATCGACCATGGTAAAAAAAAGTTTTAACCCCCCCCCCCCCCCCCCCTCAATATTTGATGGTTTCCGTTTCAAGGTATGTAGAATCAGAAAATTTTCTGTCCGTCCGCCGTACGCCGTACTTCGCAATTTCCTTAGTTACCATGAACCAAAATTGGTGAAATTTGGTTTGTAGCTTCCATTTGTGGGTCTAGTTGGTCCGCGAAGCTCAGCGTTAATGTCAGTCATCTCTAAGGGGTGAAAAATAGGGGTTGAAATCTCCAGGACCCCGTTACCTCGAATTTTTTCACGGTTTTGAATAGTTCTTGAACTTTGGAGTTTTTTGAGACCACCCGGAGCATTGTACGGCCAGCCATTCGTTCACAGTAAGGCCCCGAAGTTTGCACCGACAGGCTTCGTAACAGGAGGGTGAATTAAAGGGCATACATTCAGCCCAGATATCATTGCTAGGGAGCACCTGATTACAATCACGGATGGCTGTGTGAAGTCGAGTTGGTTGTTCCGTGATATTATTCAATTTGAAAAATGATTGATCTTTTGGATTTTGTTGATAGGTACTTTTGCAACTTGACAACCGTTAAAGTATTATTGGGTATATTATTACACAACGGTATTATTACACAACGGGAAATTACTACACAACGGTAAATTAATACACAACAGTAAATTACTACACAACGGTTTATTATACTGCCTACGCAGAAGGGTGATCTATACAGATCAATATTATTGCACAACGGTTTGTTATTTGCTTTATGCTTCATGAATAACTGCAAATAATTATGATTTAACTATTGAATCCCGAACTTTTGTATGGCCGGCTCCAGTACGCCATTTAGGGCTTTGCTGGAGGGAGCTCGAGGGTACTGACCACGGAAAACAGTGATCTAAGCAGAAGGGGCATCTATACAGGTAAATAATAAACCGTTGTGTGACGCTTTTGTAACGCTGTTGTACGGGTACCTACATAATACTTTAATGTGCCTCTGCACCAGTCTAGGTACATGCAGGAAGACTTATCGTTCAGAAACTTAGCTACCTACCAACTTTCAAATGAGGATGTCCAAATAAAGTACCTACACTTCTTCCAGTCACAGAAATTGTTCTAACTCTTCGTTCAAGAGTATTTCTTGAACCAAAGTTGACAAATAAACGAATACACTATGGAATAAGTACCTGTTCACTACACTGAAAATGACAGTAACTATTGGTCCGCGGGAATGTTATAGGTATTGATGTAATGTGTAAACATACGCAATTAATTATTATTATTATTATTATTATACACCAACTCTAATCACTTATATTACTGCCAAGTCACACCCGTCTGCAATAATTTGAAATTTATTCTGTAAGTACCTACCTACTCATTGAGCAGCGTGTAGGTAGGTACCTACTTACATAGGTAATTATTTATTTCAGTTCACAACGGTATTATGTTGCCAGATTTGATAACACCCATATTCTTTATTGCACGGGGTATACATAGGAGTAGGAATTAAGTTAATCACATAAGAGAACCCACGTGTTCTTTACCAAACGTTACGACTTCCATCTTTATAACCGATATTAAGTTCGGCGAAACTATATTATTTTACAGTGTGCGATTGAACGATGGATCCATCTATTTTGTCGTAGATTCGAGAGAATTCAGGCTTGAGCGATGCGGCTACTCGACGTCAGTTCAGGTTTCGTCGACAACGAACTAGACGAACACACAGCTCGAGCATCTACGAAACCTGAGCTTCGTCGATGGCGTGTTGAACTACACGATACATCTACTGATGATCTTCATCTAGCGCCTGGAACACCTTCACCTGGAAAACCCAACAACAGTTTATTAAGGGTTTTGTTTCAATGATTTTAACGATTAGGCATTATGGCTCAGTGGATAGAGAAATCATCTTTTTGATTATTTAATTATAGAAATGAAATTTTGAGGATTGATCCCAACGCAAGTAGTTCTAGGTAGTACCTACCAAAGTTTTGTCCAAAACAATGAAAGTTTCATAGGTACCTACCTAGGTTTAGTAATTTTGAGTTTCCATCCTTCTTTATCTATTTTGTGGTGCTCATCATTGAAATTCCGTACCAACCCCAAAGGAAAAAATATTTACCCCCTCAAAATTTGATGGTTTGAATTTCAAGGCACCTAGAATCCGGATATTGAATGAAAGACTGCAAATTATTACGCGGTTTATTAGTTCTGCGTGGATCACTGAATTTCTATTATAGCGTAACACCCTGATTTACCTTAGTTCAGTCATTTTTTACGGTGGACCCTTATCTACCCACTCACACACAGACACGAAAAACCACACCAGAGTCGAAGTATAAGCTCTCTAACTTTCGGTGTAATTGCAGTTGCATAAACGGAGATTTTCCCACCGCCCGCGCCATTTCGGCCCCATGAACCCCGCATCTTGGAATTCTGATGGTCGCTGAACCTAACCTGAACCTCGACATTTTCCCAAATTTTCACATGATTTGGATGATTCGTTTGGCCGTGAACAGCAACCTATACCTACCTGTACATCCCTATCAACAAACAGGTAAAGAAAGTACCTACCAACCTGTAATTTGTCAGGGAATTCATGAATTCAGTAATATATTTATGCGTAAATAATATATTTACGCATTTTATACCTTACATAATATAGTAGGCATCGCATTATTGAACATGATAATGAATGTACGTATTTGAGGGAGGTAGAGGGAACGTCAATCACAGAATGACTGGTTAAATAGGTGTTGGTAGGTTTTGCTGTTATTTTTGGAACTGGGAACTGAGACTTGATATAAAGAGCACATGAATGATCAGGATTTGTGACCCGCCATATGATTTCAAAAGTAATAATATCGTTCATGACTTTTGTTTCTACCCTTGTATTTAGTATTACTTCTTAACAAGCATACAAAGAACCTTGATGAATAGTTAGACCAACTTGTGGTTGATGTCCACTATCCACCTCTTGAGGGTGATGAAGCGCAACCTCGTAGGTCAAAAAACCCAGCTTTACAGGATACCAATGAAAACCTCTTCACCTCGTCAGAATCATACTACTCGAATATATTATTACTGGTTTATCTTAGATTCTTCATCAAAGTGACAAATAAGAAAACAATTGGCAACAATTTCAGTACTCAGTTAAACACGTCTCAGAAGGTCAAAAGGAAGCTCAGAATCTGACTTTACGAGGTTGCGACTTGTTTAATGAACTGACGAGGTTGCGACTTGCTTTGCTAATAAATTAACTGGCCAGTAATGAACTACAGGTTGACAGTCAAATAAAAATGACATCCGTGTTTGTGTCAGAAATATTTGAACGAGCTTTCCTTTATACAATTTTTTCGCATTTTAAGATCGGGTTTCATGCGCCGAATTTTACTGGAAGATCCTGGATGAATATCTTAATCAAAATCATCAATAAAAATAAATAAATGCACCAGGCAAACCTGGTAAACGAGTATCCACTCTACAAGCGGATACATAGGAACATGGATATGTCTTGAGGCCGAGTAAAGGTAGAATTTAATCGTATTCACATTCCTACGTATCGTTTTGTTGAGTGGGTACTCGTTAACCAGGTTTGCCTGGCGCAAGGTAAGGATACAGAGTAGGTAAGAGGAAATGAGGGCAGACAATTTAAATGTCATCGGCCGACAGTCCAAATAATATGTTCGTATTGCGTACCCGGCTTTGGTATGTATATAGATATTCCTTAGTAAAAAATTAATCGTTAATATTTTAACGTGAGTATAAGGTTTATTATGAAGTGAAAACACAAACATTACTGTTATTCAGCTACGAGTTTTTCCGCAGCATTTTTGGTGCTTATACACTCGCCAATAGGCGCCTTTCTTGCTGCCACATTTGATTTTAGTAAACAACTATCTACCGAATGGTTGTAATTGAAAAATCATTACAAATGTAACCGTAGGTAGGGTAGCGTCAGTTTTTGTCGTAAAAAATCGTTCTCCACTCTTTGGAAAGCTCTCCATTTATACAAAACAGTTATGCTGACTAAACCGCCAAGAACAAAGAAACTATGTGAAAAACCAGTAAGACTCTCTGTGCCGTTCCTCACAGAACTTCTAACCAAACATAGATAATTATAGATAATTATAGATGCCCCTTCAGCGTAGATCACTGTTTTCTGTGGTCAGTACCTATACCCTCCTGCTCCTCCGAGGAAAATTTAAGTTGAGTACTGGAGCCAGCCGGGCAGTATTACAGTTTCATAAATATGCGGTGGATTCAAGAATTCCATCATTAATAGATTATTTGTTGTTATTCATGAAGCATACCTATGGTTACGTTATTTTGTACCTATTTTGTTGATAGGCGCAAACCCGAAAGAGCCATCAAGATTCAAATAAAATAATATCACCGAACAACCAACTCGAATTCATACAGCCATCCATGATTATAATCAGGTGTTCCCTAGCAATGATATCTGGGCCGGATATATACCTTTTCATTCACGATCATGTTGACGAAGCTTTCGGCTAAAACGAATGGCTAGTCGTACAATGCTCCAGGTGGTCTCAAAAAATTCTTTGGTTTGAGATCATCTTGAAAACATGAAAAAAACCATACCTGTCTACTGAAAGTTTTCAAGCTACGGCGTTCCGAAAATGTCTACCCTTATTTTTCACCCCTTAGAGATGAGTGACAGTAACGCCGAGCTTCGCGGACCAACTAGACTCCAAATGGGACCTATAAATCAAATTGCGAAGTACGGCGGACCAACAGACAATTTTTTATGCCATTTTCTGATTTTACATACCCTTGAAATGGAAATCATAAAATTTCGAGGGGGGGCCAAAGTTTCAATATTTAAAATAATAAACCAAAACAGATATTTTTGAAATAACGAGGTTGCGTTTCTGCACCTTCGCTATGTAGCCTGGTGAATCAATACTAGCTTTCTAGCTAGCTCCTCCCCAGTTATTAAATACGATAACGGAGGTTGGCTGGTCAGTTTCAGTTAGTTGCTGAGGGTTGGGAGAGGAAAAGAAAAACAAAACTTAACGGCTGCAATGGAGAGATTTCCGCAGGAAATGCTGCGTTTTAATAATAGATGGCGCTGTGGGTTAGTGAGGGTTGAGGCGGAATGGAATGCGGTTGTATCGCTTGGTTGAAGATAGGGTGTGACGGCGAGGAAGGGAGGTGGAAGTAATCAACAGGTAGGCGGGAATCGATCCCAGAACCCGCCACCCTCCAGTTCGCCCAACAGGCCGGTCTGCTCGAGGGTGCCGCCGGAGTAAACTCGTTTTCGCTCTGAATCGCTTCTATCGCTGAGGCCGAAGGGAGTTTTCCCATTTTGATTTACCCATTCGTGGAAGAAAATGGGTTAGGATAGGTGGGGCTTCTACGGAAGGTAATTTCAATTTCCCTGCCCGAGTGAATGGGGCCCGACATGGGGTCGTGCAGGGCGGCGATTTGAAAAGACCGTTGCTGTATGAACCACACGTCCTCGACCAATACTGGTCATAGAGCCGACTACCAGTATTTGTCAGCTATTCTCAGTAGAAAACACGTCTGCGTTCACATGTGGGTTTCTATATTACGTTAGTTTCAGGGTGAGTGGTTTTTGACCACTTTTCCCCTTCATACAAACGTCACAAAATTCATCATTGGTTGTTCAGTAGGTACTCAGTTCCTTCTCCAATCCTCGACCCTTTGACCAAGAAAACTTTATTGTTAGAAGAAACATTACAGTTTAGCGCAAAACAGAATATAGTAGGATTAGAAAAACCCTAATTCACGTGGCACTTGTAGTGAGGTTAGTCCACTGACTACCCTCCGACCAGTTTATTTTCGGTCACCTACGAATGAGTCTTGATTGCGCATGATAACCGCACGGATTAGTTTGTGCGTGACTCAGTAATTCATAATGACCTTGACATCCCACTGGTGATTCCCGTGATCAAGCGTTCGTATGTGAGGATGAACCACAACATTGCCAAGCAACCAATCCCTTGATCGCAGCGATCCTCATTAATTTAGTCTTAAATGTGATTTTGATGGCCTTTACTACTAACGTGCCAATGTTTGATCACGTTCAAAAGCCAAGTTTCCAGTGCACGGACTACAGGTTTCCTCGTGCAAACAGTTCCTTGCCATCTCGTTCGATATTCTAATCTCGTACACTTGCTTTATATCATATCTATCGCTCGCATCTATTTCTGCCCTGGACAATAATCTAAAGTTGAAGTTGGTCGCTTTCAGATTAATCGTGAATTTCCCACAAATCGTCTTCACTATTAAGAATTACCCACCTATTTCTAAATGTGTAAAATAGGTACCTATTATTGATGGTCACATAAAATCCAGGCGGGCAGGATCATCGATACAGAATTATGTCGATGGTTAGGATCACCGATTTATAATATTGGACCGTCTATGGTCCATCATCATCATCTGAAAGTACGATTGGTAGACGGGGGGCTAGGCAATCACCCGCACGACTGAGCGGTCTTGATGGAGGGGTAAGCCCTCTGCTGCTACTCTATCTCAAAAGCACGATCGAAGACGACGAACTAGATAGGTACGGACTAGTCTATTTTGATATGAAACCGTATGACATAATATAATACGGTTGGAATACATTGTATTCACATTATATTGTGATTTCAGTTGTACCGGTTTGATTTTGAAAATTAACATGGTTTATATTATATGGTATTATGTATATATTTATTTACCATATGTTCCTATACACCTACAGAGTACAATGATTTAGTGCTTTTTTTTGCTTCCGAGTCTGCCCAGGTAGCAGAAGCTTTGTTTTCACTTTAGAGGGGGAAAAAAAATTTCGTCTCCAAAATAAAGATTTCCACTCACGTTACACGTTTCAATGCTTTCTGAATAAATGTGGTTCGGTATCTGTCCGTCTGTGTGTACGCAAATACTTGCCACACGAATAACTTCCTAAATTCAAATAAGATTTTCCTCGAATTTTCAGCGAACATGCGGGTTGGGTCATAAATGGTCCCCTATCCATTTCAGAACGACTGGAACGTTGGTATGACCACTGCGCATACGCAAACTTGAAGTCTGCGGTTTCAGTTTCTTACGAACTAATGGCGCGATTTTGCTCATGTGGTGTGTAGCTGGGCTGTAGCTCCTAGATGGTTCCCTATAAATGTCAACGCTATCGGATGAGTGGTATGACCACTTCGCATGCACATACGCGGAACCTATGGCCCGAGTTTGATGAGATTTTGGGGAATAATTTTCGTTCTACCTCTTCCAAACTACACATCATGCTTCATGCATAACAACACATCAAGTTTGATTTGAATAGTGGCAACAACCACCTTTCGGTGTTTCTCTCTCTTTCGATCACGCTATCGATACGAGGAAGCTATGCCATTAAACTTGGCTAACTATTGGACCGCTTTTCTCGCGGTTGGTACCTACCCTTGGATCCCTCGCACCAGTGTTGGCCACCTTGATTTTCCGATGCTCCTCTCCTTCATCCTCAACGCGGCTCACCTCCGCAAATTCAGGTAAACACAAGAAGTGGTAACTAAGCTGAGTCTTGGTACAGGTAACACTATTTGCCTCCGATTCCGTTCAACTGATTATGTTCTCAAGAAGTTTTTGACCAATTCTAAAAGTACCAGAATTATTTCTGTGGGACTAGGCCGTTCGCATTTTATCCCGGAGAAACGGTAGATAATAAAAAGCAACATGATGATTATCGTTGCTTGGGAAAACCTTATTGGTTCCGTTATTTCATTTGAAGAATATGGTTATTTTGAATAAGTGTTGATAAGTAGGTACTATCGTAACGTGAACAAACGATGATGCTTCATGAATAATAACAGTAGTTACGTAATTATATAATATTCTTGAATCCATAGCATATTTATCTAACTATAATTGCCTGGCCGGCTCCAGTACTCAATTTAGGGCTTTCCTGGGGGGAGCACGAGGGTAGGTATTGACCACAGAAAACAGTGATCTACACAGAATGGGCATCTATACTACAGGTAAATAAACCGTTCTGTAGTAATTTACAGCGCTTTTAATTGGGTGTCATAAAACCGTTAAAAAGGTGTGAAGCTTGGACAGTAAAACAGTAAAAATATTTAATTAATTAGTTTTTGTGATTGAATGTCAGTGTGGGCAGTTATTCCTACCTTCTCCAACATGTGGGGTGAGGCGAGGACTCACCATCAGCACGATTGCAGAACAGAGATAAGATAATATCGTGATGGGAAGAAGAGCGACTGATTACAGAAGACTACCTAGCTGCAGTGGCTATAATATTATAGGCACCTACCTACGGGTTAGGTTTGCCGTTTTTGTTTTAGCAAATTGTTGCCAAGTTCAAGGTCGCAAGGTCAAATTGATACCCCTTGTATCACACACCAGGTATATGCAAACTAGGTAATGGAAAAGGTGGTAAATTTTTCTAAATTACATGATAGAACACAAGCTGGCTTGGGGATTGAAAACGGACTTTGGCTAGTAGTTCTACATAGGTAGGTAGGTACTTGGAAAAACAGACCAAAGGGGCCGAAAATTTGCATCTTTGTAAATTAACAATAATTGATTCGAATGTCACTCTTCGCTCACAACATAGTATCTGTCCTCACGAGCTAGTGCTCAACATAAAGCACGACTACAGATCAATCAATGATTTTTGCAAAAAGTATATGCAAAATTGTTGGATACGCATTAACGCCTATGTATTGGATTCCATCTTGGTCTCACCCTTCTCACCCATACCGGTACTAGGCGGTAGCATGTAACAGCCGGCTCAAGCAGTCAGTAATTTTCTGGGACACATCGGATAGTGAACTCTTCTCCTGGCTGAGCAGCATCGGGACACTATCAAAATTACTTCCGTGTGATTTCGCGTGGAGATCACCACAAAGCAGTGTCGCCCGAAGTCCTAGGATGGTGTTTCAACAGTAAGATGCCTCAAAAGACTCAAAACAGTATCCACCGCAAAATATGGTATCAGGGTGTTAGGGGTTAAGTTGGCCCTGTGAGCTCGGCAATTTGGTCAGACATCTCAGAGGAGGGAAAAATTGAAGTAGCAGTTTTCAAAACGCCGTAGCTCAAAAACTGTATAGAAGGCTGCGAGTATTTGACAATTTCAAATTTTTTATACTTTTTTATACCTACTGTGGACAGGACAGCGACCTATTCGTACGCCACAGGGTTATCTATACATAACTTAATAAACCGTTGTGGAAGAGTTTGCAGCGTTCTCTTATGTGTGGACAGCTCGTGTACTATGCGCGCAATTTTGGTGGTTGCACAAAATATTCTACCCGAGAACCGTTACACATCGCACATGATTTTGCGGCAGTTTTGATTGGTGACTCACGTGGTGAAGTTAGTCTCATAGTGAAGGAGGTTTATTTTGAGCTGTACCTGCAGCTTTTTCCAGATCCCCTAAATGTTTTTCAATCCTAACCACACATTACTTGGCTTAAATAAGTCTCAAAACGAGATAAAAACATCAGCACGTGATTCAACGATCACAAATACCTGCTACAAAATCATGTGCGATTAGTGTCCAGAGGGGGTATTGTTTTTGCTCCCACGAAAATTGCGCACGCTGTCTGTCCTCACCTAGATTCCAAATCTGCAATAAACAATTGGGGTTATATTTTTGACAAAATTAGTGTGCAAGTCCTTTAACAGGGGATTTTTAAATTCTATATTTAAGCAAAATTATGAAAATTACCATTTGAACATTTTTCCAAAACCTCATCAACAAAGGACCAATTCGAGCGAGCGTTTGGCTCACCCTGCATACGTCATTCGAATGGATATTAATACTTATTTATTTGACGTTTGTTCTATACCATATCTTCCCACAAATCGAAAAATACTGATCCCAAAGGCTTGCTCCTGGGGTGCCGAAATTGATTAGATTGATAGCTGATATTATATAATTAATGTTTCGAACCAAAAAAAAAATAAATTTTTTTCGGATTCTACTTGAAAATATTTGTGTAACGAAATAAAGCCGTTTTGTAAAGTGTTATGTAAGTGGAATCCGCAGTGTCTGGACTACGGAATATGGCCGGTTGATAGGGAAAGGGAGAAACTTCATATAACTCGGATCCAGCTGAAAAAAGTTGATCTGACGTTGGGAGTTTGAATTTGATTAATTTTATTATTCCGAATTATTTAATTAGGTATTTGAGTGTGCAAAGTTGATAATTACCATTAGAGGTTGAGAGGGCGAGCGGATGAGTCGATCTCCGATGGAGAGGCTGTTTGAACTGAAGTGAGATGTGGGGTGCGTAACTGTGGGGTACTGCGAAGGGGAGGGCGTCAGGTGGCGGGGGCGGCACAGCGCATGACCCCACCCCTTCCTCCCATCACCACGTCGTAACCGCACGGTGGGGGAGGGGGCGAGAGAAAACTAAACATGAGGAGAAAAAGTTCCAGTCACGCAGCAGAAGAGCGAATTTTCAAAGAAATACCTATTCGTGTTATTGTGTAAAAATATGATAAAGCGAGAAACCATACCACTTTTCGTAAAATCATATAATTTGTTCGTGGTTTTTTGACTCTTAAAAATTCAAATTTGACCCTTCTCTTTGGATTACTATTCAGTGAATAATACATCTATGTATTCGCTCAGTAAATTTTTTTTCGAAAACCACGTCAACTTTTTTTTAAAAACGTTTCAAGGTGCGTAGATTCCTTCCGCTATGTCATCCATCTCCACCTTATTTTCGGTCTAAAAAATTCGTTCTTTTGCACACTGATTTGGGCCCTAGTTGTGTCCCGAAACTTTGCAGCCCGATCGGATTATACCCAAGCGGGTTATGGGTGAAAAATGAGTATAAAATGGGTGTAAAAATATGGTTTTTTTTGGTGTTTTAGTAAGATGAGCTTGTGAGGTATCGTTTTCCATGTTTTTTTAAAAAGGCGATGCGACCGAATATGAAGTCGATTTTGACTAACGAGCAATGCGTTGAGGTTCTAACATAGTTTCAGCCTCCATTTGGGTCCTAGTTGTGCCCCGAAGCTCGGCAGACCGATCGGAATACACTCAGGGGTGTTATGGATGAAAAACGCTGCAAAGTCCTTGTCACATGGGTTTATTATTCTATTGGACATACCTGCAGAAATGCTGGCTGTTCATTTATTGTTTATTTCAGGTGAAATAATTTAAATAGCTATTTCTGATGGTTTCCACCATTTTTGGCCTCTAAAACACGAATTAGGTACGCTCCTTTTTTCCCCCCAAAATTATCTTTGATCATTGGTAGTGCCATTTAATTGTCTTGATCCACGTGTTGACACTTTTTCTAGTGTTATTCTACAAATTGATGATGATTTCTGACGATTTCCCAGGTTTTTGACTAATAAAAAATTAATTTTGGGAGCTGAACACCTGATACAACCTCAATTTTCCACTCCTTGGTCAAAATCGACTTCATATTCGGTCTTCTTGTCCCTAAAAACATGGAAAACGATACATCAAAAGCTAATTTTACTAACATGTTACTGAAACACAAAAAGTAGGAACCTATTTTGGTTTATTATTTTCAATAATGAACCATTGGAATCGAGCATGAAAAAAAAAAAAATTCTTACCCCCCCTCAAAATTTGATGGTTTACGTTTCAAGGTATGTAGAATCCAAAACTGCAATAAAAATATTTCTGTCTGTCCGCCGTACGCCGTACGCCGTACGGGGTACGCCGTACGCCGTACGGGCCACTTTTCTTAGTTACCATGAAAAAAAATTGATGAAATTCGGGTTATAGGTTCCATTCGGCGTCTAGTTGGTCCTCGAAGCTCGACGTTACTGTGAGTCATCTCTAAGGGGTTCAAAATAGGGGTTGAAATTTTCAAAACGCCTATACCATTTTTTTACGTGAATATTTTTACGGTTTTAAATAGTTCTTGAACTTGCGAGTTTTTTAAGACCATCCGGAACACCGTACGTCCAGCCGTTCGTTCACAGTAAGGCCCCGAAGTTTGCACCGACAGGCATTTTCGACTCCAGTGTGAATGAAATTGTATACAATTCAAACCAAATCTCGTAACCAGAGACGCGCCCACAATAGGAAATTTGGCGGAGATAGAATCATTGCTAGGGATCACCTGATTATATTGGTGGAGTATGAAGTCGAGTTGGTTGTTCTGTGATATTATTTAATTTGAAAAATGATGGCTCTTTTGGAGTTTGTTGGTAGGTAGTGAAACATGAACAAACGTTGAAGTATTATTGATGGGTAAATTATTACTACGGTAAATCATTACTCAACGGTAAATTATTACACAACGGTTCATTATACCATCTACGTAGAAGGGGCTGGAGTTTTTTGGTAGGTACTTTTACAACTTTTTTCACTCCTCATCAACAATTTCTTTTCAGAACTTCATTATGTGTGTTTCTTTTTGTTAGGTACTGTTTGTCATCGGCAGAATTATTTTAGCAACATTTAACTCGTGATTTAGGTAGGTACCTAGTAACGAGTACGGGGTTAGGTACTAACCTACGGAGGGTCTGCGATCTACATAATATGTATAGAATAGTACATATCATATTATATAGACGGGTTATCTATACATAGAGCTGTGATCTGTAACAGAAGGGTATTCTATACAAAATAATAAACCGTTGTGCAGGGATTTGCAGCGTTTTATACACGTTTTCACTCATAACTCCCCTGGGTGTATTCCGATAGGGCTGAAAAGTTTCCGGACACAACTAGGGCCCAAATGGACCATGTGTGCGAAAGAACGAATTTTTTAGACCGAAAATGAAGCCTGTACACGTGATACGGCGGACGGCGGACGGACATTGAATTTTTGGAATCTACGCACCTTGATACGGAAAAGAAAAAATTTTGAGGGGGTGTTATACAAATTTTTTGCTGAGCGATTACATAGGTGTATTATTCACAGAATAATAAACCAAAATGGGTGTAAAAATAGGGGGTTTCCAGGTTTTGCTTGAGATTTTAGTCAACATGAGCTTGTGAGGTATCATTTTCCATATGCTTTTTAGGGCCAGAAAACCGAATATGAAGAACTGAGGTTGTAGCGAAGGTTCAGCTCCCAAAATTCATGTCGAGTCCGAAACCTGTGAAATTGTATTAACAGGTGAATCGAGACAGTTAAATGGCACTATCAGTGATCAAAGATAATGTGCCAAAAATAGGAACTAATTCGAGTTTTTGGGAGCGAAAATTGGTGGAAACCGTCAAAAATTTCTGTAGGTATGTACGGTAGAATAATAAACCAATGTGGCAAAGACTTTGCAGCGGGGATTAAAAAAAAAATTTTATCATATAAATAGTTCCTCTTTCTTCTCTCCCCCCCCCCCCCCCACCACTATAGAAATAAATTTCGAAATTCTTGCGACAAAAGCAAAAAAAGAAACACGCAAATCGGTTCAGAATTGCGGCCTGAGCTGCGCACACAAGATTCTGACACACACACACACACACTCACGCACGCGCACACACATACACGCTCCCACGATCAAATACATAATGACATCTCTTACTACTGAGGGACGTCCTAAAAAGCTGTAGGTATAACAAAAAGTAAAAACAATTTTTATGCTGAACAAACTACATCATTCATTCAAAGCTAATACAACAAAAATGTTGAAGTTAAAGAAGCGCCAAATTGTAAGTGAAAATCCCATGCAAACAGCCTTCACATTGTATCCCTTGGTTTGTATACATTTTAGTTAAAGTTTGGCGCCGACTTCAAATTTTTTGTTGTATTGGTCATGTAGGTACATAGGTACATGTTCAGCATGAAAATTATTCTTTATTTTTTTAAATTTTTTTTAAAATTGTGTTCAATATATACTCTCGTGCTTCCCCCAAGAAAGCCCTAAATCGAGTCTGGTTCCATTAATAAGCGGTGGATTCAAGAATTCTATAATAAATTAATTAAACCGAATTTGTTCAAGTTATAAAAGTACCTATCAAACAAACAACCACATTCATCAAATTAAATAATATTACGCAACAACCAACACGATTTCATACAGCCATTCGTGATTATAATCCCTAGCAATGATGTCCGGGCTAGATGAACCTATTATACCTACTGTTCATCATTGTTTTCATTCACACTCATGTTAACGAAGCCAGATTCCACGGCCTCACTGCGAACGAACGTCTGGACGTACAATGGGTGGTCTAAAAAAATCTACTAGTTGGAGATTAATTTAAAAACGTTACAAAAAAACAAAACAACACCCTTCTATCGAAAATTTTCGAGCATCTCAACTCCTATTTTCCACTCCTTAGAGATGACTGACAGTAACGCCGACCTTCGCGGACCAACTAGACCCCAAATCGGACCTACAAACCGAATTTCATTAATTTTGTTCGTGGTACGTAACTAAGCAAAGTGCGGAGTACGGTATCCAATGACAGGCTCGTTTTTGGTTTATTATTATCAATAATGAACCTTTAGAATTGAGCATGAACAAAATTTTATGGTTTTCGTTTAATCCGAAAATGGAATTAAAACATTTCTTTCCGTTCGCCGTAACTACCAGGAACCAAAATTAATGAGATTTGGTTTTTAGGTCCCATTTTGGGTCCAGTTGGTCGGCGAAGCTCGGTTTTGTTCATACTTCCATGGTTTCCACTTTCCACCTGCAACACTAGTGGCACTAGACCAATATTGGTTTCTCGAGATGATACTATAGGTAATACTTACCTGCCTTTGAAAAACATCGAGATTCGTCAAAAAGGCTCCAAAGCCCAAATTACCATACAAACGGGAGGGCCGCGCTGTAGATTCCCTGTCGGTATAAAGTTGCAGTACAAAACGGTAAATACCGTATGGGTTGGCAACACTGCTGCAGGTCTTGCCTCGCCTCATTACTCCCCAGGCCTACCTCCCCCCACCGCCCCACCACACCATAGCCACCGCCTCCACGAGTCCGGATATTTACTTCCGCTCCCATTCACTTCCGGTCTCCCGGCTGATCGCGTTGGAAACTATAAAGACCGGCCCTCCCCGTCCACCACCATTCCCCTTTCGTATCACCCTCCCCTCCTTTACCGTCATTATACCGCCCCTCCCCTCGAACTATCGATTCACTGTCGCGCACTTCCACGCACCTCTCACTCGATTAGCTTCAACTTCTGGAAAGTGCCCTCACGTCAAGATCAATTTTTTTGGTTTCAGCACCATTTCTATTTTATTGCTTCCTACTTTACAAAGTGAGGGACACCGGGCACCGTGAACCCAAAATTTCAACAAAGATAGGTACCGCTGTTGGAAATTTGCTGAAAAATAGTATTACAAATTCATATTGACCTATGGCGTAGAGGAGGGGAAACACGCCTGCCAATTATAATACCATATAGCTTCTTTGTATAGGGCGTATATATATATATATATATACCATGATCGTACAGATCACTACATTTCAACAACCCACGGAAATCGGGCAACTGGTTTATGGGAAATTGATTAACTCGGACTTTTTGTTTGCGCATGCGTAGTGGGTTATTAATTAATTATCCGATGTTGATGAATTTCATAGAAATCAGGGCCCAACCCACACGATTCCTTAAAAATTAGGTAATCAAAATCGGGCTTTAGTTTCGTAAGAAATAAATGGTACCTGCCTAAATTGTCGCGTTTGCGCATGCGCAGTGGCTATACTGCGCACACGAACGCGATTAAATTGTAAGGGAAACATCCAGGAGCTACACCATAACTACCCACCAAAAGTGAGCGAAATCGGACCATTGATTCATGAGAAATTGTGTAACTCGGATATCGCGTTTGCTCTTGCGCAATGGTCATAGCAATGATCCGATAGTTCCGAAATTCATAGGGCATTCATAGGGATAGTAGGGAAATTCATCTATGGCCCAAGCCGCTTGGATCCCCGGAAACTTTAGCAGAATCAGAGATGAAATGAGGAAGCAATGCGTGTGGCAATGATTTGTGGACACACAGATGGACGAACAGACATACCCCGAACCAGATTTATTCAGGAAGCACTAAAACTTAAAATGCGAGTAAAAATTTTGATTTTGGAAGTAAAAAAGTTTTCCTCTCAAAAGTTAAAACAAAGCTTCCGCTACCTTCGTAAACTCTGAAGCAATATTTTGCCGGCTTGCCGACAGTCAACGGAACATAAAAAACTTGTGCGAAATGCGCGGTTGTTTGAAATGTGTTCATATTATTTGTATACTTGGCTCGCAGAGCTAAATTTGAAAAGGTCCTGCACATAGGTACCTACTTGTGTTCATTTATGAAACACTCTGTTGGGTTGACATTTTAAGGGGGTATTCGTTAGACTACCGGAACGTGCTGGATAGTTGTTGGTGTGATGACTGCTGTAGGCAGTGGCGCCACGGTACCGCAAAACCGAAACAGCTAATTTCAGGTTTTGTGACTTGAAATATTGATATAACATTTATACTCACTGGGTCATCAGACATTTCTGTAGGTATAGTTGTTGGTACCGCGCCGGCAGTGATGTAACTTGGGGCGAAAAACTGCTAATTTCGGGCCTGACGTCTAATGTATAGAGCTACATTCAACAGTGGCTCTATTGTAGACATTTTGGTGCAACGTTGGTCCAAGAGAACGGCAAAAATGCAATAACCTGAGTCTCACGACTTGGAATTTGGAGGATCAGCCCTGCGTACCTCAAAAATATACCTGACAATGTTCGACGCCACCACCAGCGCCACTGGTGCGAGTAATGGCACCTGTAAAAAGAATAAGTGTTGCTATTGTATTTTCTTGAATCAAGAATTATTCTCAACAGTAAAATTGTTTCATCTAATTTGATAATATTATCATGATTCTTTTGCTATCATTTGTTTTGAGTATACGTGAGGCTCCTGATTGGCGGACTCACAAGTAAAGGGCATTCCGTTGCAGAGGTTGGGCTGTGCCGACTCCGGAGACCAAGCCTTCATCGGATGAGTTCTATCCCCCACCAGTCCACTGCTCATCAGGAGCTCCAATCTCTGTCTATGTACGTATTGAGACACTAGGCATGCGTCGGGTAAATTATAAGGTTTAGGGGTGCGAAGAGCAGACGCTAGCCATAATAACGACACATGATTGTTATACAGAGGTGTCCGGCTGCATACCCGCCGACTTTACTCCGGTAGGGCAGTTTTTGCCTCCAAAAATTTTCTGAAAAACCGTTTCATTTTCATTCTATTATTTCAAATAATTAATTTTTAATGAAAGATAACTTTTACGATAGAAAATATAGAGAATATTTGTACGAAAGTGGAATACTGTATGTATACGAGTTGGCAACAAATTCCTACGACCAATATTAAAGACGCCAGGACAAGAAGGGTGATACAGTCAAATGGAAAATCCGCTTCTTATCCACTGCAATCTGAAAGTAAGATCATGAGTGAAAATAACGTTAAATAATCATGAGTAGGTAGGAAAAAACGCTGCAAAGTCCTTGTCACATGGGTTTATTATTCTACTGGACATACCTTCAGAAATTCTGGAAATAGGTACATTTATTGTTTCCTTCATGTGAAATTATTGAAACAGCTATTGTTGATGGTTTCCACCAATTTTGGCCCCCAAAAACACGAAATAAGTTCCTATTCTTCAAATTATCTTTGATTATTGATAGCGCCATTTAATTGTCTTGATTCACCTGTTGAAACTACTTCTAGTGTTATTATACAAGTTTATGATGTTTTCAGACAATTTAGGTACCAGGTTTTTGGCTCATAGAAAATGCATTGTGGGAGCTGAACCTTCGTTTCAACCTCAGTTCTTCACTCTTTGGTCAAAATCAACTTCATATTCGGTCTTCTAGCCCTAAAAAACATGGAAAACGATAGCTCACAAGCTCATGTTCACTAAAACCGCAAAAAACCTCAAAAAACCCCATTTACACCCATTTTTCACCCGTAACACCCTCGGTGTATTTTGATCGGGCTGCCGAGCTTCAGAGCACAAATAGAAGCCAAATGTGTTCCCAAATGGGGGCCCAAACTGTGTGCGGAAAAACGACGATTTCAGGCCAATTTTTAACGTTGATTTAAGGCTAGAACCTGAATTTTCCAGTCTTTGGTAAAAATCGACTTCATATTAGGTCTCCTTGCCCTAAATAACATGGAAAACGATACCCCACAAGCTCGTGTCACTAAAACACCAAAAAATCCCATTTTTCACCAATAACACCTTTCGTCATATTCCGATCGGGCTGCAAAGTTTCGGGATACAACTAGGGCCCAAATGGAGTCTGTGTGGAAAGAACGAATTTTTTAGACCTAAATTGAAGTTGATATATGCATGATACGGCGGATGGACACAGCATTTTTGGAATCTACGCACCTTGAAACGGAAAATAAAACATTTTGACGGGTGTTATGAAAATTGTTTGCTGAGCGAATACATAGGTGCATTATTCACAGAATAATCGACCAAAAGTACGCGATATTTTAATTACCTATCCTTTGAAGACTAAAGTAACAGCCGTTCCAGGCTGGGGCTTTTCGTCCGACTACCCTGCCAGCGTCGCGGTCGTGATCAGCTGTCCTCCAATGAGAGGATCAGAATTCGACGCTCTTGGCTGCTCATTGCATCACCTCCTTGAGTGGATATGAGTTTCATCCACCAACTACATGGGTCATTCTTGGGCATGTCACCACGTGGTACGGCGGTCACCCATCCATGTAACCACGCTCGAGGTACCTATCTTTATTTCGATGATCTCACGGGAACCGGTTTATTCCACCTGAGAAGAACATACAGACACACACCAGCTGCTTTAGAGGTGCTTAATATCTCGTATGTTGTGGTAGCAGGAAAATTAGTGTTCCCAAACGGCTCAACGTAACAGGGTTGATTGTCTTGGCATCTAGTAGGTTTCATAGCAAAGGTGAGGAACAACACCCGGAGAAATACTTTTCCTCCTGAGTAATCTTAATTTTATTAATTTTCTACTTAATTCGTTTTAATTATGAAACAAGTAGTTTTTAATTTGTTATTCAAAGTTTGAATTTTTCTCCCGTTGCATGCACGGAGTTTTTGGTTTTGCCCCCTATTAATTTTTTACAAATTATGCGCCTATGTTATGTCCAGCTGAGTGGCGAATTCGGGCCGCTAACTTCAAGCGATTGGAGTCAGACAGAAAACAACACACGCCCAAGTCGACTGAGCCATCGTTGTCCCGGGTATCGGATGTAGACCTACTAGTTATACGAATCAAACCAACGACGTGAGGAAGCTATGCTGTTAGTTCACTCACTTGGTCAGAAGAAGGGCTGACTTCTTAAAGACGGGGCTAAGGTTATACCTCACCTCCAAGACGGGCAAGTCGTGCGGGTACTGTATTGTAAAACTCCGTGTTTGCCACAGATCGTCAAGGATTAATCAAGTACGCGGAGATCCAACTCAACTACTCCATATAAGCTTGAGTACCTACATAATGTTGGTTTGTAATTTTCAATAATAATCCTGGGGATTCAAGCAAGCATGGAAAAACGCAAGGAAAAAAAAGAATCCGTGCGCTGGTTTTGCGAATTTTTTTTTTTTTATCTGACGATTTTGATGAGCGTAGATTTTTGGACGAATCGGGCTTTTGACTGCCAGTCGTTCGCTCACAAGTTCGAGCCAAAGAACATGCTTTTCCGATATTTCGATAGCTGCCTTCAATTGGGCTATACCATTGCCACTATTTTGCATCGAGTTTTTTACGTCATTTTACTTGGAAACAACCATCATCACACCATAGGCACTAATATACTGCATAGTAGGTGGAGGCAGCTGCAGCACAAGTAGCCAGCTACCGGCACCAACCACCATGACGGATTCCCATGTCAGTCCACCATTGATGCAGCTCGTCCCCTGAAAGGAGAATATCGTAAGCACCATTTTCCGAATTTTACAGGAGAGACGAAAAACCGTGGAAGGATCTTTTTATTGCCTAACCCGTTAAAACTTGATATTTTAGCATAAGTTGGACAGTTTTCTGTCGATTTATTTTTTTTAAATGACATAAAAACCCTGGGAAGTAGTACTTTTTCGAGAAAAAGTCGCTTACGCTATTCTTGCTATTCGAAGAACTGGGAGAATAATAGTTGTAGATACGATAAACATTTCGGCACTTAAGATGTTCCTGATGTCTTGCTAGAAAATAATTATTTGGGAAACGTATATCTCTACACCCGCGCACTCGGGAAGGGGCGCTTACGATACTTTGCTCAAATTCGATAGGTGCATACGATACGCTGCTCCCTGGCGCTTCCGACAGATGGCATAATATTAACATGCTGTCATTTTATCGCAAGTTACAGTGGGAATGGGACACTTACGGCAATGGACAATTTTTACTCCGGTGTTTAAATTCGACTCGTGGCGCTTACGTTCTGAATGAATGGAATACGATATTTAACCAAATTTGTGGTTACGATTCGAACACTTTGAGGCGGTTTTTGAATGCCTTAGATGCGTAAGTCGCTTACGATAAGTAGCTAGATAGATGCGCCTTTTTAAGAGGAATCCAACGGTTATAATAAATCACAATAGAAAAAATGGCGCTTACGATATTCTGCCTTTCAGGGGACGAGCTGCCTATCACTATACAAACTGACTGTTTTTCAACCGGGAAGCAGCGAGATTTTCGCAACTCTTCAATTGTTTCGATTGCTATGTACTGTCGGAGTTATAGTGAAACTTAAATCGTACCAGACCTTCTTTTCAATTGATTTCAAGTCAGTTGATAAATGATGTGTTGACTTGAGATGAAACGCAGTTTAGGAAGACTGTTGAGGGTCATTCAAAATGTGCAGCCTTTTTATATAATGAAAAAAGTTTGTTTCAAAATGCAAACGCTTTGAGTTTCTTTTCTTATATTCAAGGTATTCGTTGGATGTGCGGCCAGGGATACATTGAACATTTATCGCTCATACATGTACACTTTGAAACCTATCTGCTCAATGTTTTCAATAACACTGGCAAAGTTAATTAAAAAATAAACAACCTGAAAGAAACAACCTCAGCCCTCCAAATTATGGCAGTTTTGAATGGCAAATATGAATTTGAGCAACGCATGAATAATAAGATTAGTGTGGCGAGAAGCTCAATTCAAGGTTTAATTTCCGAATAATTACAAATAATAGACTTTTTATATAATAGATGACCAAAATTGCGTGAAATTTAGAATCCGAGGTTCCTCTTCCCCTCCTAGCTAAATCCTGGCTAAGGACCCGAGGTACATGAGTTAAATTTAATGTAATAATTGATAATCACTTGACACGTTTATAGATATTAATTGATAAGGAAATTGATAACTGCATTATTTAAAAAAATTTTGTTTCGAAAATACTCGTAATTGAATATTTTTATAAGTTTTAGAGCGTTTTTCAAAGTAGGTTTTTCAAATAAATGGTTTTATTACCTTCAGTTTTCTATGGCAACGCCAACAGTGACCCATTATTAGCTCAGTAATATACCTCATGCTGTCGATACTGATACCATCATTACTGGGGCATCCTCAGTCTTTGGCAGGCTGTTTTCTGTCGCCAAATCGTACAATGTCTGTCAGAGCACTAGGAATCGAAGAGCATAATGGTCCAGTACTACTTTTTGACTTCAAAAACTGAAAAACTGAAAAAAAAACAACATTTGGTATTGGCGTTATTTGCATTCTTTGTATTCTACCGTTTACTTAGTAAATGGATACAATCTTTTCATGCACCCTAGTTTTTTTTTCTTAAATGCTTATTTATCTCTTTTGAATCCACTTGATTAAATTCCATTATACCTCTATAGTGGTAGGTAGTTAAGTTATGCAAAACTAGATCGGTCTTGACCTCTTCGGCTCAAGTGGAGGAATTATGTGAAAGGTGGCAACAGGCTTTATCACAAAGAAAGAAGTTTCTTGACACTGCCGGCACCGACCAACTTTGAAAAAGGGAGGATCGATAAATGTTTGAATACTGGGAGAGATGGATCCATATTTATGATGCTGCTCCCCACGCTGGTAAACAATAGGATAGTATGGAGCTAACAAGGGCACTATATTTATGTTATTCAAAAAATGCTGTTTATTAAGTTTTTTGTTCTAGGTGTGTTTATTTTATGTACATAAATAAGTTATGAAAATCCCCCGAGCTATGACCACTTGACCAGGTTTTCTCACGTGCTGTTGCTTCACAAAACCGTATATCCAAAGTTATCCTACCCCAGCCAAAAGAAGATTTCCAACTATCGGACACGGAAAAGAGATCCAGCGAAGTCAGTCAGTGGTAGGTATAATAGATTCGCACGACCCGTCGTGTAATAATTACACAATGTAGATGGGTTGCTCAGCTTGTAAACGGTCGTCGGGCGGGAGTGCATAAGGTGAATCGCGGGCAGGACTCATGTTCAGCGACAGATTGCTTCATTTGAGAGTCTAAACAGATACCGCCGGCCTCACGAGCCGTTGCCCGGTTTAAATAGATTCAGAGCGGGTGATCCGTGTGATGGTATCAGCCGAGTAAGCTCATCAACAGCGGTTTGGTCCTTTACCCCAGATTCCCTGCGACGTTCTGGTGATTTCAGGTTTAAAATTAATTCCTAAACTACCGATTTTGTAAGACCAGATTCGAAAAAGGGTACCTACTTGTTCTTTGTTAGGGGCTGGTGAAATCCCTAGTGATGAGCTTACTCGGCTAATACCATCACACGGATCGCCCTGCGGTTCAGGTCTACTCGCACAAGAAAATTTGAACATAAAATTGGAAAAGCAAAAATAGAAAGAGGGAATTTGGAACGAGGCTGATAGTGGAATACCTCTACTAGGTACCGTGAAGCAGTAATATTCATGCTAGAAGAGGGAGAAGAAGAGTGTAAATTATATCACCAAATACAGAGAAAAGAAACAAGTTTAACAGAGCGCAGATAAAACGAAGTTGAATGATGATTAAACATTAGCGGGACTACGTAGACATGGAAAAGTATCACTTTAGCACGGAATGCAGCAGGTACGGGTGTAGCAGACGGCAATACCTACTTTTTTCTTGAAAACAGGTTCCACTCGTAAGTAGAAGAAAGTGACCATGTGGACAGAGGGGATTTATGACGAACCCTAAAATAATTGGGTACCTACTAAGCCACTTAGCAAGGAATGAGGTGTCTTATAATGAAAAATACCTAAAAACAATTCAGTATCTAATACAATTGTTGAATTAGGGATGAATAATATTAAGATTAGAGAATATAATATGTATTTATGTATTTACATGAAAATGATTTCTTTATGAGTTTTCAATATTATGTTGTTTTGTGTGTGAGTTGTGGATATTGTCATGTGGTTGATGTTTGCTTTTGTGTTGAAGTATATTTCATGTGGGTGTAGTAGAGTCTCTGTCTTCACACATATAGAGAATACCAGGAGTACCTACCCTCTTCTTCTTACATGGCTTTCACTGGATGATGCGACGTTGGTGTTGGCGTTGGCTACGTGTTCCAATTCAGCTGCAGGCCATAACTATTCACCATTCGTAACTGTGAAAGAGAACGGAATTTTTGCCATGTTTACCATTGCGAAGGAGAACATACTCATAGTCACTACCTATATTATGGCTCATCTATATATTTATATAAAATCCCTGCACAACGGTTTATTATTTTGTACAGATCACAGCTCTCTGTATAGATAATCCGTCTATATAATATAATATGTACTATTATGTACATATTATGTAGATCGCAGACCCTCCGTAGGTTAGTACCTAACCCCGTACTCGTTACTAGGTACCTACCTAAATCACGAGTTAAATGTTGCTAAAATAATTGTGTCTATGACAAACAGTAACTAAAATGGCAAAAAGAAACGCAAATAATGAAGTTCTGAAGGGAAACTGTTGTGGAGTGAAAAAAGTTGCAAACGTACCTACCAACAAACTCCAGCCCCTTCTACGTATATGGTATAATGAACTGTTGTATAATAACTTACTGTTGTGTAATAATTTACCATTGTGCAATAATTTACCCAACAATAATAATTCAACGTTCGTTCAAGTTTTACTACCTATCAACAAACTCCTCGAATTCATAATCCGTTGTTGGAATTATTAGGTACACACCTAAACCGTTGTGTAATAATTTACCTGTAAAGGTGCCCCCTTCTACGTAGATAGCATAATGAACCGTTGTGTAATAATTTACCCATCAATAATACTTCAACATTTGTTCAAGTTGCAAATTACCTATCAACAAAATCCAGCCCCTTCTAGGTAGATGAACCGTTGTGTAATAATATACCATTGCTACAGATCACAGCTCTCTATATAGATAACCCTTTATATAATATATGTACTATTCTATACATATGATATAGATCGCACAACCTCCGTCGGTTAGTACCTAACCTCGTACTCGTTACCAGGTACTTACCTAAATCACGAGTTAAATGTTGCTAAAATAATTCTGCCGATGACAAACAGTACCTAAAATGGCAAAAAGAAAGGCACACAATGAAGTTCTGAAGGGAAATTGTTGATGAGGAGTGAAAAAAGTGGCAAAAGAACCTACCAACAAACTCCAGCCCCTTCTACGTAGATGGTATAATGAAGCGTTGTGTAATAATTTACCGTTGAGTAATGATTTACCATTGTGTAATAATAATTTACCCATCAATAATACTTCAACGTTTGTTCAAGTTTCACTACCTATCAACAAACTCCAAAAGAGCCATCATTTTTCAAATGAAATAATATCACAGAACAACCAACTCGGCTTCATACTCCGTGATTATAATCAGGTGATCCCTAGCAATGATTTTATCTCGGACCGATTCCTGATTGTTAGCGCGTCCCTGGTGACGAGATTTGGGCTAAATGTATACAATTTCATTCACCCTGCTGTCGAAAATGCCTGTCGGTGCATACGTCGGGGCCTTACTGTGAACGAACGGCTGGACGTACGATGCTCCGGGTGGTCTTAAAAAACTCGTAAGTTCAAGAACTATTTAAAACCGCCAAAATATTCACGTAAAAAAAAGGTATCCGAAGGCGTTCTGAAAATTTCAACCCCTATTTAAAACTCTTAGAGATGATTGACAGTAACGTCGAGCTTCGAGGACCAACTAGACCTCAAACGGAACCTATAACCCGAATTTCATTAATTTTGTTTTGGTAACTTAAGAAAAGTGGTCAGTACGGCGTACGGGGACAGACAGAAATATTTTTATTGCATTTTCGGATTCTACATACCTTGAAACGTAAGCCATCAAATTTTGAGGGGGGGTTAGAATTTCTTTTTTCATGCTCGATTCCAATGGGTCATTATTGAAAATAATAAACCAAAATGAATGTTTTATGTTTCTTGTCCTTTATGCGCGGCCGTACCGTTCGTCCGATTGGAATGAAACTTTTTCCAAATCATTCTTTGCACTCCCGGGACGGTCATAGGCTATCGGAATCTTCCCTAAACCTTATCGTCGAACTGGCCGCTCTTCGCAACGGGTAAATACGCCGTAAATAAGGAAATGACGTCATCGGAACAACTTTTGGAAATTATGACGGTCGAAGGTACGCGTGTCGTATGCGACCTACATGGGCTACGAAGGGGCCGTATGCGACCTACATTTCTGGACGGGACCTACACTTCCAACGTGCGACCTACATCTGACAAAAAATGGGCAAAAATAGAAAATTAGAAAAGAACTTAACTCACCAATTCCATAAATTACTTCCGAGTGAGAAGATCGTCGTTCTGGGAGGGGTTGAGAGGGGTCATTCCGTCATAAGTGATGTCCTTTGCATATCGCTCAGGAACCGGTCGAACACATCATCGCCGTCTTTAATCGTCGATCGCCACCACTCCTCAATCAACTGTCTCTCTAACAAAGCTCTGGCCCCCATTTGCTTGATATTGTACCAGACCTTTATATGTCTCCATAAGCATTCGATCGTTTGAGTATTTGCACCGTTCCGGGGGTTTATGAAGTTCTCCGAGTGGTTGACGGTCGCATGCAAATAGCCGTGGTTTTTTACAGTTTTGTAGGCAGCCCACTCGTCCGAAATAATCAGAGATCCTGGAGCAATTTCACTTTTAATTATCGGGAGCAGGGTCGCGCGATCTCTTTTTTCAACAATGAAGAATCTCCTTTCTAGGATGTCATCGTGCCTACAACACATACCGAAAATCCAGGGTCCTTGTACTCTCTTTCCATAATTCCTGTTGTTCCCATTACTAGTTGGCTCTTCTTCGTCTGAAGTAATTTCATCAGAGTCATCGTCATTGCCCTCATCGTCTTCGTTTCTTCTTCTCCGTTCACTCGCCAACAGGTGGCCTCTATTGTACTTACGTTTGCCCTGAAACAGCGACTCGTCTATCTGTTCTTCTGAGCCAAGCCCTCCCATTTTGTCACGACTCTCGAACATTTCGGTGCACACGTCGCGACATAAATTGAACCAGTCGGACACCGTATGACTTCCTCGGCCTGTCCATTTGGCAGTAGTTACTGGAGGAACCATGAAACACCAATACCAAACTAGTTCAACGATTTGGCTTAAAGAAAGTCCGCTGTTACATTGGCCATTTTTATCGCGGTACGTTTGAAGGATTAGGCTCTGGCTCGGTGTGGGGTAAGGAATGTCTTGTACCTATAGACTATTCAGTACTATAGACCTATAGACTATGAGTACTACAGGGTATTAAAATACATTATTTCTCCGTTTAAGGTGAAGGGTGATGACGGGAATAATCCTGAAACCGGTATCTGAATGATAGAACAATACAAAAAACGCTGCAAATCCCTGCACAACGGTTTATTATTTTGTATAGAATACCCTTCTGTTACAGATCACAGATCTATGTATAGATAACCCGTCCACCAGAGTACCACTGGAGAGTACGCGGGAGTAAATGTACCTGAGGCTCTGCTGAGATGCAGTGGAGAGGTGTGATAACGCTGGGCCGCCAGGAAGGTCGCGGTTGTCCGTCCCTCGCGTCGTCTGGGCCTGTGCTTCCTGGCGGGATTGACGGGGGATATCCCCGGCAGTGACGCAGTCGTGGCTCGGGGTGCAGTCATGGCGGGCGGATGAGTCATAGCCAGATCTTCCGGTATGTAGAGGACGTGTGTTCCGGTGGCCTTCGCGATGCAATACTGGGGCACTTGCCACCGCCGGGAAGGTGGTCCGGTGTTATCTGTTGGGGGGGGGGGGGGGTACCAGGTTGGTGATGATGGAGGCCCGGGCGAGCGACGGAACGGCGACAGTGGTGCCGGGACCCAGACGTCGCACATGACAGTGGCAACCTTGCGGTCGTGAGGCGGCTGACGGGACTGAGAGTGTGTCATGGTCGGGAGCAAGGTAGAGAATGTGTAGCTCGGGAGTAGACGTTGCTTGAGGTTGATGTGTGGGGGATATGGGAGCATTTAGGCCGGTTTGCAGCAGGCGAGCAGGGCGGTGTAGGGTTTCCCGTCAATTAGTAGAGTAGCAGTAGTTTTCAAGATGCAGATAACATGAAAGGGGCCGGTGCAAAGTGGCTGGAGGGTCTTATGGATACCTGGTTCTTTCAGGTACATTTGGGTAGTGGAGTAGAATCGTTTGGGGTAGGAGTCGGTTGCGTTTGTACTCTGCTAATTGACGGGTCCTTTAGGAAGATATTGGCAGGTATGTGTAAGGGAGCTGAGAAGGTCCTTTCAGCGGGGCTAATCCATTTGGTGGGCCAGGCAGCTGTTCGGAGACTCAGTAAGATGTAGGATAGAGGTTTCGTCCATGAGACGGTGTTAGCGGAACTGGAGAGGGCCTGCTTAAGTACAGAATGCCACCGCTCAACCTTGCCGTTAGATTGGGGATGGTAGGCTGTTGTGTGTTGTTTGGAGATGCCGAGGGAGTGGAGTGAATCGGTGGTGTGTGTTGATTCGAACTGCCTGCTCTAATCGACCTACTGTGACGAACAAGCTATCCAGTTGTGAAGGAAAGCTGAGGTAACCGTGTCCTAGGTGATGTGGGCGAGTGGTATACACTCAACCCAGTTTGTGGCACAGTCGATCATGGTCAGGCAATAGTGCTTCTCTTCGGAGGGAGGAAGCAGGCCGACAATATCGAGGTGGAGGTGTTCAAAGAGAAGCGCGTCGTCGAAGTGTTGCGGTGGGACGTGGGGGTGGGTGGAGACCTTGAAGTGCTGGCACTTGTGACAGAGTGTGGCAGTGGACCCTCGAGTACCCCCCCCCCCCTCTATACAAGCGAGATTATCACCGGTTAAGAAGGGATATCGCTTATGCTTCCCCAAGCGACCCCGTTTTCACCGGACCAAAAAACTACTCGAGAACAGCCACACTGTCATACACTTCTGGCACCTGAGAACTCAGTTGTGGCTGTCAGTATTCATATGGGGCTAGAAGTACCTCGTCTTTATGAGGTCTCAGCTGGCTTGGATTCCCGGGTGGTGGACGGCATGGTAATGCTCAAACAGCTGCCGCTGCAGGTCGGGCGGGACGTAGGGCCGCAGTTGTTGGTGCTAACATCACACCATAGGCCATGCGGCTGCAGCTGTTCGAGTTTTTGAGCCTTGATGAGGTTAGCAAGAGCGGGGTCGGTGTTGGGGAGCTGACGCGTATCAATGTGCTGTGGTGAGTGGAACAGCAGCAGTTCATTCACCGGGGTGAGAGATGGGCGGGACAGTGTGTCAGCCACACAGTATTGTCTGCCCCCGGCGTGTACTAGATATCGGTGGTAAATTGTGCTGTTAATTCCAATTGCCGGAGGCGGCACGGGGACGCTGACTTGCGGGTTTAAAGTAGAGTGTGTGTGAGCGGTTTGTGGTCCATTACGACAGAGAACTGCTGGCCCTCTACAAAGTTTCGGAAGTGTTTGATGGCTTCTTAGATGGCTAGGAGCTCTCTGTCGAACGTTGAGTATTTCCCCTGAGAATCTGAAAGGGTCTTGGAGAAGGGTACTGTTGCTGGCGTGCTGGTAGAGAACTGCACTGATAGCACAATCGGAGGCGTCAGTCGTAATGGAGAGGGCGGCACGTGGATTGGGGTGGGCAAAGAGAGCGGCGTTGGCGAGGTCGTTTTTGCATGCCTCAAAGGCGGCGTCGAGAGTCGGGGACCAATCAATCTTTCTGGCGTCGTTCTTCTTAGTAGGTTGGGGGATGGCATTTATCAGATGTTGTTGATGTTGGGCGGCATGGCGGATATGACGACAGTAGAAGTTCAACATGCCCAAAAACCGCCGGAGTTATCTGTGACGGTTTGAGGGTGGGGGAACTGGCGAGTTGACTTAGTCAGCGAGGGGAGGATGCTGACCAATTTGACGTGGTTGAGTCATCAGTAGTCTCTGCAGGGCCAGATTTGTCTGTCTGGTTTTTGTACTATGTGCAGGGGGGAGGCCCAAGGGGAGCTGGAAAGGCGGATAATTTTGTCGGTGATGAGGGGGTCAAAATTAGGCTTCGCTTGGGATAGCTGTTGGGGTGAAGGTGTCGGGCTTTGGCGGAGATGGATGGCCCGGTTGTATCAATAAAATGCTGAACCGTTGAGAGGTGAGATGAAGATCGTGGTTCAGGCTTGTAGTTGTTGAGTACAGCGGCGAACTTGGGGTCGGCCGGTGGGGGCGTAATGGAGTTAATGAAACCGGCAACTGGTTTCTTTGAAGCAGGGTCGATGAGGTGGGCATTCTTCACCTGGAGGCCGAAATATGATAGAAAATCGGCTCCCAGCGACGGTGAAAAGCCACTCATAGTTGTGGCCATTGAGATGCAAGTTGGAATGGTAGGTTCTGTATGACGGAATACGGGTCCCGTTTGCCACGTAGAGAAGTTGGTCGGTCGACTGGGATCGGCGGTGAAGGACATTGTTCGGTATGATTGATCTGGCTGCCCCGTTGTCAACGAGGAAGGGCAGATTCGAGTGTTCACAGCGTATGAAGAGACCGCGTGACACCGGGGCGGAGCGGGATGCCACGGCAGTGGCGGGTAGTGGGGTCAGAGGGGGTGGCTTAGCGGGTGGCGGAGTCTTGAGAGCGGCTGCGTAGGTTTTTGTTGGAACAGTGGCCGGTGGGGGAGGGAGGTCATTTGAAAGGGAGGGGGTGAAAGTGAAACTTTCATAGCCCCTGCGGATGTGATGTTGGCGGCAGGGAAAGATGTCAGAGTGGGAAGGGGAGAGGACATTCCACGGGCTGAGCAGAGAGGGGAGTCGCTTCCCTGGTTGGTGGGGGGGAAGTAGCAAGGGGTTGGCACTTCCGAGCCTGGACCCCAAAGGTGACATGGTACCAGCAGCGGGAGGGGTTGTCGTCTAGCTGCTGGGGTTGAGGAGGGTCCGTCAGAGCGGTGGCGGGGAGGTATCTTCGGGCGGGCAGGGGGCTGGCTTTGGCACTCAAAGGAGGGGCTGCGGTGCCGTGAGGGAGACACAAAGCGGGAGCGGTGTGGGCAGTTGGGCGAAGTTCGGATCTCGTGGACGGGAGTGTAAGTGCTGATGTCATAAATGGTCTCAGCGAGGTGGAGGAGGGCTTCGTCCTCTGGGTCATCCAGGTGGGCTGCGAGGGATAGTTGGATTTGGGGTGGAAGGGCCCACAACCAGAAGGTCCGAGTGATGTCCAAGGTGAGGACGTCCTGCAGCTGATGTCGTAACCGGTGGAAGAGATGGAAGGGCTTGAGGTCCCCCACCTGTTGTGGGTGGGAGAGGGCAGTGATCCTAGCGATCTTCGACGGTTGATAGAGAGTGATGAGACGGGTGCGAAGGTCGTTTTAGGCCGTGGCAGAGTCGGGTGAGATGTCCGCTGTTTGTAGGAGGATGTCGTAGGGGAGTAGGGCTGTTGTCTTTGAGTAATGGGTCTTCTGTTTGTGGAGGTTGGCAGTCGAGAATGCAGAGTCGAGCTGGAAGAACCAGAGAGTGGAGTCGTGGGTGTAGAAGGGTGGCAGCGTAAGCAGGATGGCAGTGCATATCATCATGATGTCGGCGGCGGTAGGGGGGTAGCCGTCCTTCTTGGATTTTTGGCTGGAACATCAGGGTTACCACTGTGGTGATGAGAAGATTGAGGTAGGTGAGGTCTGTGTAAGTGAGGTCGAGAAAGAGCGTAGGTTATGAGGTAGCTAGTATCCAGAAAGGTTACATCACATTGGTGAGGCCAGAAAGGTTACACCACATTGGCTAGGCCAACATTTACCAAGGTTACCAACATATTGGGATCTTTTATGAAAGAGAGAAGTCATCGAGTTCGAGTGAGATCGGTAGAATCACGAGCTGGGCAAGGAGGGCGCCTTATAAAGGCGCCTCTACCCTCCCCCAGTCCTCTGACGGCGGTTGAAAGCCATTGGGGTATCGATGGAGGGAGAGCTACCTGATCGCGTCCCTCTTGTCACGTAGCTCGCCTTCTCCTTGGCTTTATTGGAAACAGTCTTAAATGCACAATGAGTGGTATATTATAAGGGGGTACCACGACAACTGCTCTTATTACAGCATCGAAACGACAGGTCAGGAAGATGATAGGAATATTCCCGAAAGTTCTCTAAACAAGACATGAGACCAGCAGAGGGTGATCATTTTACGCCAGTCCCTCGGAACTGGCGGGTTAACCCGCCAATGTCGCCTACAGGTGACAGTAGTTTGAAGACCACTAAGAATTCGAAATTTGGAAACCTCCCTTCAGGGCACTCTTCAGAACTTGGGGAATCACTGACCAGCGAGGTTTTTCATTATCAGGAACATTATCAAAGTTTATCTCAAGTTATTGTCAACAGGTCGTACGATAAGTTGCGTCGGCTGACTCTTGGCCCATAAAACTTGCATTTTAACTAAAAAACTGTATTTATTGACAATATTTTTGGTTTTCGTGTTTGTTGAGTTTTTGTAACATCGGATACAGTCACTTTTGGGGGGAATTCAATGGTTTTTGGTTTTACTTTACCTCAGTAAAGATCAGTGTCACATGTAGGTGACCCAATGTCACCCGCTACCCGTTGGTAGTTCAGACACAGGTCGCTAGTTATTATAGCTCTCTGTACTGACTTCGGGCTCAATGTAGGTAGGTATTTGAATTTTCCCAAGTGTGTATACCTACTTTTAAATAGTGTAATTATTTGTATTAATTTTATTTTTTGTAGTAGTTCCTGTAAACCTCATAAATACTGCATGTAACTAATTATCAGGTATGGTTCACTATAAAGGATAGAACAACCATGGATGGATTCATGGTTACAGGTAATGAAGGTTTTGTGAAATTATTTCTGTGAGCCTACTCCTATTATTTCTGTAAATTTTTCCCAAAAGAATAATTGCTTGACCAATTTATTGTATCTTTTCCCTTGCAAAATCCCACAGTACGAAGTAACTGAACCTCGGCTAAGATGGGCTGAAGAAAATAAAAAGCTAAACCAACCTCTTCAAGGGCACTTGGTTCATAGGCTGCTTTTGAAAGGTGAAAAGAAGAGTGTAATGCAATAGGCCATAAACCGATTATTATTATTATTTTAGCCTTGGCCTAACTAGCCGAAAAACGTTACGCGGGATGGGTGACGCGGGATGGGTGACGCGGGATGGGTAACGCGGAAGTGGAACGAAATTTTAACGATGATTTTCACGTACAACCGAGTAGTTGCTAGGGAAATGAAACTTCTTTCATTTTCATCGGACAAAAATCGTTTTCCATTCGTTGGAAAGCTCTTGATTTATCACGAATTTATTTCGTATTTGTTCTTGGTATTTATTTCCTAGTTTCATACTATAACTATATAAATGAATGTTATAAATGGATAGTAAACAATGACGCTTGTTTGGTAGTCAATCTTTTGTTTGAAAAACGCTGCAAATCCCTGCACAACGGTTTATTATTTTGTATAGAATACCCTTCTGTTACAGATCACAGCTCTATGTATAGATAACCCGTCTATATAATATGATATGTACTATTATATACATATTATGTAGATCGCAGACCCTCCGTAGGTTAGTACCTAACCCCGTACTCGTTACTAGGTACCTACCTAAATCACGAGTTAAATGTTGCTAAAATAATTCTGCCGATGACAAACAGTACCTAACAAAAAGAAACACACATAATGAAGTTCTGAAAATAAATTGTTGATGAGGAGTGAAAAAAGTTGCAAAAGTACCTACCAACAAACTCCAGCCCCTTCTACGTAGATGTTATAATGAACCGTTGTGTAATAATTTACCGTTGAGTAATGATTTACCGTATTAATAATTTACCCATCGATAATACTTCAACGTTTGTTCAAGTTTCACTACCTACCAACAAACTCCAAAAGAGCCATCATTTTTCAAATTAAATAATATCACAGAACAACCAACTCGACTTCATACTCCGCCAATATAATCAGGTGATCCCTACCAATGATTGGCCGTATTCACAAATTCCTATTGTGGGCGCGTCTCTGGTTACGAGATTTGGTTTGAATTGTATACAATTTCATTCACACTGGAGTCGAAAATGCCTGTCGGTGCAAACTTCGGGGCCTTACTGTGAACGAACGGCTGGACGTACGATGCTCCGGATGGTCTTAAAAAACTCGCAAGTTCAAGAACTATTTAAAACCGTAAAAATATTTACGTAAAAAAATGGTATAGGCGTTTTGAAAATTTCAACCCCTATTTTGAACCCCTTAGAGATGACTCACAGTAACGTCGAGCTTCGAGGACCAACTAGACGCCGAACGGAACCTATAACCCGAATTTCATCAATTTTTTTTCATGGTAACTAAGAAAAGTGGCCCGTACGGCGTACGGCGTACGGCGTACGGCGTACGGTGTACGGCGTACGGCGTACGGCGTACGGCGGACAGACAGAAATATTTTTATTGCAGTTTTGGATTCTACATACCTTGAAACGTAAACCATCAAATTTTGAGGGGGGGTAAGAATTTTTTTTTTCATGCTCGATTCCAATGGTTCATTATTGAAAATAATAAACCAAAAATTCGGAAAGCATGTTCCATGTTTCTTGAATTTTTTAAATTTATGTATCGATAGAAACCTGCTAATCTATTATTATTATTATTTTTTTTATCGATAGAAACCTGCTAATCTGGTGTTCCTATGAGATAGGATGCGTTCCTCGTTGATATAGGAAATTAAAGTTCATTATTTGTGGACATTGTATCAGTAGTTATTATGAAGATATCAAATTACTGGCGCTCAGTTCTTGAGTAGAGATTACTAAGCAACATTTCAATAGTTGTGTAGCCCAGTGCCTAAAGTCACCTGTAGGTTAATAACAACTGTTTCCCGTTTCCCTCATTAAACCAGGATCTAATGGGGAAAATACAAACAAAAAATTTCGCTTGGAACGTTTGTGGGAACTGGCGGGTTAATTTGTACCTTTGTAGTATTTGAAAACAGTCCAAAACTTGTTTCTGAAATAGGTGAATCAACTACAATGGGTACCTACTGCCTATGCTTGAAGGAAGTTTTGAACTATCTACCTATTGATGTCAGTGGGTCTTCTCGAGCGCTACCATCCAAATCTCAATCTGACATCACGTATGCTACATGAACAATGGAACAACCTACCTGCCGACACCCAGAAGGAATACAACAAAAATGTATTTGCCTCTCATTCAGTTCTCCGATACCGGCTGTCATTCCATCGAAATGCAGGGTCAGGCTTTTCGCGATAGTAGCGGGGGATTGTTTCGATGGCTTCAGTTTCTGCTTTGTGGCCTGTCCGCCGTGCGAGCTGCTGTCGGCGGTACAGGTAGCAGTGGAATTCCATCCCCAGTGCCAAGGTGAGATACAGGGACCGTGACGGGCAGGAACTTCCGTTTCCTCCTGCCAGGACAGGGGCTTTGAATGGAGCTCCCCGCGTGTCAGATCCCCCTTCGCCTCACCCTTTTGTTCCGGATCCCCCTTTCCTGCCTCGTAATGTTCTCTCTGTTATCACCACTTCCTGCGTCCTGTCCGCCAGCATTTTCCATCTGGGTTTCCCTCAGTTAAACTTGGGAACACCCCTCGCCCTCGCCAGGTTTCTATTTCGTTTCAATAATCGAAGCGAGACAAACGCTTCACTCACTGCCCTGCAACATCATCCATACTTCCATTTCCTCCGGAAACTGGAGAAGTTGATGTCATGTGCTCGAAGAGCTGATTTAAATTATGAATGACCGTTTTTAATCGGTTGTATGAGAAACCTAAATCGTGACGGGGGGGGGGGGGGGGGGGGGGTAGAATTTCCAGTCATACAGCACGGCTGTAAGAGCGAATTATCAATAACATATTCGCGCTATTATGTTAAAATGATTATTTATATTTTAGCGAGAAACCATTCCTCTTTTTGTAAAATTATATAATTTTTTGTTATTTTAGTCATTTTTACCGATTTATGACCCCTATAAAGTCAAATTTGACCCACTCTTTTTGGAGAAAAATATTTTTACCATCGAAATAGTTCCTCCTTCGTGAATAATCATCCCATACAACGTCAGGTGAATTAGTATTGATATTAGCCCTAAATACTAATTTTTGTCCTCAAAAAATCCAAATTTTACCCCTATTCTGTAAGAAAAACAACTTTTTTAATCTTTACTCACCCTTCCTTACCACTTTCACTGATTTTATATTCCCTTCCTTACCACTTTCACTGATTTTATATTATCAGTTATTCCGATTTTAGACCCCTAAAAACTCAAATTTGCCCTCCATAGAATTTTTAAAAATGTCTCATCTTCGAACTCATTTGGAATTTTTAACATGTACCCAAGGTCAGATACCGTCTGGAGTGACGCATCAACATATATATATATATATATATATATATATATATATATATATATATATATATATATATATATAATAAAACAGTGTCTGTTTGTCTGTCTGTTTGTCTGTCTGTTTGTTTGTCTCGGCATCAATTGAGAACGGCTGAACGTAGAAAGTTGCGGCTGGTACCATTTGACGCAGAATTTATCTGGGAAGGTTTATGAAAAATCCGCATTTGAATCTGTCCATCCGTTGAAACGCTATGAATGAAATACTACTAAAAAACGTGTTATAATCACTTCTATGAGGACGTTTATGCTTATAATAACTTTGAACGGTTGGACGTAAATCCGATTGTAGAAAGTTGCGGCTGGTACCATTTGACGCAGAATTTATCTGGGAAGGTTTATGAAAAAACCGCATTTGAATCTGTCCATCCGTTGAAACGCTATGAATGAAATACTACTAAAAAACGTGTTATATTCACTTCTATGAGGACGTTTATGCTTATAATAACTTTGAACGGTTGGACGTAAATCCGATTGTAATTAGATTCTGGATTCAGCTCGACGAGTACATTCAAGTGGTACTTCAATCAGGATGTTAGTGGGAGGGGGGTACAGGTTATGAGAGGGGGGGGGGGGTCTACAGAAATTTCAAAACTACTTGACCAATTGGAGTGCAACTTTGGGAATTTGTTGTGTGAACATTGAGGAATGTTTCTAACCAGGTAGGGAGGGTTCATAGGATACGGTTGGGGGGGGGGGGGGGTTAAAGGCAGTTAGGGTTGGCATTGGGGAAGGTTTCTGATCAGTTGTGGAGGGGGGGATACAGGGGGTGTCTGTTCTACCGATGCGAAGCGCGGGTACACAGCTAGTATATATATATATAATTTTTGTTAAAATCTAGGGATCATTTCAGGATGTCTGAAACGGAACTGCCGATAAAAAATTTCAAAAATTCATGTTCTGAAAATTTTGGACCCATTGCAATAGCTTCATTTTTTGAAAATTCCCTAAAATTGTATGTGGTTTTCTTGTATTAATTCTTATTATTTAGTGGTTTTATTATTTTCGATAATAATAAACCACTGAGCTGGAGCAAGAAAAAAGAAGTTTTCAACTTCCCGAGTGGAAAATGTATACTGCAGTTCATAATGACCCGGAACTTGATTGAGGAATTGCTTGCAGAAAAGTGATCTAGACAGAAGGGTAATCTATACGGCCAATGATATTATACATTAGTGGAAAAATGCTCCAGCGTTTTTTATGGGAAGTTAAAGGCGTGGGACTTACTCGAAGTTTTGTTTACTCTTATCTAAATCTTATGTACACAACCCAGACTCCTGTGTCTCTCCTCCGATTCTCCTCAAGAATATTGTCTCTCTTGTGAACTTGGCCAAAACCAAAAGCCTATGCGGATCTCGCACCGCAAAGCTTAGCGGAGCTTCTAAGGAAAAATGCTAATTCTTCACCTAAGGTAGGTTAGGTACCTATCCCACCGACATCACATCCAATAGGGGTCGGGCGAGTGTTTGCGTTCCTCTGAACTTCAGTACCATTAGTTCTGCTTAGTCAATCGGATGAAGAGAAGTGTTGCTTGCTCCATCGCCTCCCAAAGCACCTTCGGGAAGCCTGTTCCTCTTCACACGGGACTCAACGAGCCTTGGGTGTCATGGTCTCCCCCCCCCCCCCCCCCCGCCGTCACTGCTCAGGTTCAAGCTACTCGATTACTTCTAGAGTGTATAATCCTTATAACTTCCCCTTCATCTTTCAAGAGTTAAACTCACGCGTGTCATTTCTCGTTTGGAAGCGCGTCGAAACAAAGCTTTCTGCGCCAGGTTAATGAACGCTAAACATAAACGCATTACGTACGAACTGCAGCCATGAGCTCGTGTCAGAATGCCCCAGTTAGGTGCTTTCAATAGTCTTGTACTCGATCTTGACAGATTCACAAATTCCACCTCATTAGTTATTCATTCAGACGACTTGTCCAACCGCTGTTTATTGAGTGTTGTTATTAGCGAGTTTTTGAATAAAGTAAGCTAGTTAGTACCTAACGTAATCGTCCAAAATTTCTATACTTATATACCTGCAAATCTGTTTCGGACCATTCTGAATCAAACAAACTTTTAATGTTTACTTAGTGGTATGTTCATTAATGTAGGCTAAACGATAAAAATTGAAAATTCCGCCAAAATGTTTGTGATCACATCGGTCCGATCGAAGGAAGGCCTTTTCAGATTATAATAATAATAATAATAAAACGGCTTTATTTGTGGAGGCCACGAGAGCCCATGGTACACAGCAAATACATAAATGAAAAGTTACACAATAATGCAAAACGAAGAGAAGTTAAAATACTGGAAATTATAGTTATATTACAAGTAGGATGAAAGAAATGAAGGGGGAAAAAAGAATAATAAGAGGAAGGAGAAAAAAAACACTGCAAAGTCCTTGTCACATGGGTTTATTATTCTATTGGACATGCCTACAGAAATGTTGGCTGTTCATTTATTGTTTCTTTCATGAGTAGTAATCGAAATAGCTATTTCTGATAGTTTCCATTAATTTTGGCCCCTAAAACACAAATTAGGTATAGGTACTTTTGGTTTATTACTCTGTGAATAATACACCTATGTATTCGCTCAGCAAAAAATTTTTATAACACCCACTCACAATTTTGGTTTATTATTTTCAATAATGAACCATTGGAATCGAGCATGAAAAAAAAAATTCTTACCCCCCCTCAAAATTTGATGGTTTACGTTTCAAGGTATGTAGAATCCAAAACTGCAATAAAAATATTTCTGTCTGTCCGCCGTACGCCGTACGGGCCACTTTTCTTAGTTACCATGAAAGAAAATTGATGAAATTCGGGTTATAGGTTCCGTTCGGGGTCTAGTTGGTCCTCGAAGCTCGACGTTACTGTGAGTCATCTGTAAGGGGTTCAAAATAGGGGTTGAAATTTTCAAAACGCCTATACCATTTTTTTACGTGAATATTTTTACGGTTTTAAATAGTTCTTGAACTTGCGAGTTTTTTAAGACCATCCGGAACACCGTACGTCCAGCCGTTCGTTCACAGTAAGGCCCCGAAGTTTGCACCGACAGGCATTTTCGACTCCAGTGTGAATGAAATTGTATACAATTCAAACCAAATCTCGTAACCAGAGACGCGCCCACAATAGGAAATTTGGCGGAGATAGAATCATTGCTAGGGATCACCTGATTATATTGGTGGAGTATGAAGTCGAGTTGGTTGTTCTGTGATATTATTTCATTTGAAAAATGATGGCTCGTTTGGAGTTTGTTGGTAGGTAGTGAAACTTGAACAAACGTTGAAGTATTATTGATGGGTAAATTATTACTACGGTAAATCATTACTCAACGGTAAATTATTACACAACGGTTCATTATACCTTCTACGTAGAAGGGGCTGGAGTTTGTTGGTAGGTACTTTCGCAACTTTTTTCACTCCTCATCAACAATTTCTTTTCAGAACTTCATTATGTGTGTTTCTATTTGTTAGGTACTGTTTGTCATCGGCAGAATTATTTTAGCAACATTTAACTCGTGATTTAGGTAGGTACCTAGTAACGTGTACGGGGTTAGGTACTAACCCCCGGAGGGTCTGCGATCTACATAATATGTATAGAATAGTACATATCATAAATTATATAGACGGGTTATCTATACATAGAGCTGTGATCAACGGAAGGGTATTCTATACAAAATAATAAACCGTTGTGCAGGGATTTGCAGCGTTTTTTCTTTTCCGTTTCAAAGTGCGTAGATTCCAAAAATGCAATGTCCGTCCGCCGTCCGCCGAACGCCGTACGCCGTATCACGTGTACCGGCTTCATTTTCGGTCTAAAAAATTCGTTCTTTCGCACACATGCTCTATTTGGGCCCTAGTTGTGTCCCGAAACTTTTCAGCCCGATCGGAATATACCCAGGGGTGTTGTGAGTGAAAATGTGTGTAAAAGTAGGTACTTTTTGCGTTTTAGCAACATGTTGGTAACATGTTGGTTCTGAGATATCGTTTTCCATGTTTTTGGGGACGAAAAGACCGAATATGAAGTCGATTTTGACCAAAGAGTGGAAAATTGAGTTCTGTTGTGATCGGCTGCTCCTCCACAACTCATGTATTGTGCCAACATGAAGTACCTCAGAGTGGGGACCCCCCGACCCCCCTCTGATCATGTCAGGGGAATATAAAAGAGCCAGGGGCCACTAAATATACAACCATTCTCAATCAATCTTCCGTCCTCGTCTGTTGCTTCCTACATCACTACACTGGTGACCCCGACGTCGACAACGCCGCTCAGCGCCCGCCGTTTGACTGCGTCGTAGCACCGCCTCCGCATCAACGCGCCCCACTACGCGCGGCCCCCACCGACGCCACAGCGGCGCCCCACTTCGACGCCCGCCTCGACGGCTATCGCAGCGCCTCCCGCTACTACGCCCCACCATCTCCAATCCTTATATAAGGAAACGGACGCCGGCGCCTAGCACACTTCCTGCTGACACCTCAACGCACTGGCACCTTCCAAGAAACCGAAGATGACGGAGCTGAAACCGAAAACAACTCCCGAAGCGGGTACGCCATCGATTCTCAAGCTCCAGCCGTTCGACCCCGCATTTCCGCACGTCTGGTTCGCACAACTCGAGATCATACTCGCACACGAAGGCCTCACGACGCCACATGCGAAGTTCGCCCGAGCATTCCTCGCACTCGAGCCCCGACAAGTGGATATCTGCGCCGACCTCAACCCCTCGAACCCAGACAGCTACCAGACGTTGAAAACCCGCCTTCTAGCTACACACGCACCTTCAGATGGTTCCCGGCTCACCGCCCTACTCCAACCGGCCTCCGACGACGAGCTACCGTCGGTCCTCGCTCGCCGACTCACCCGAGCACTCCCGGCTGACACACCGACACCACTCGTCCGACAGCTTTTTCTCCGCGCCCTCCCAGAGAGCATTCGCCTACACATAGCGGCGAGTGACGAACCCGACATTATGAAACTCGCTGCGCTCGCCGATCACCTCCTACCCTTCGCCCCGCCTCCTCGGGTGGCTACCGTCTCCGAAGAGGTTGAAGTGATCCACAACAGACGACAACGGCGCTCGCCGACGCAGCCGACATCGAACACACGCCGCCCGACGCCCAACTTATGTTTCTACCATCGCACATGGGGCCCCCGAGCGCAGAAATGCCGCAGCCCCTGCAGCTGGCGCACGAAACCGTCGGGAAACGCCAACGCACGGCCCGACCAGCCGTAACGGCCGTGCGCAACCCACCAACATCTCGGCTCTTCGTCAGATGCAAGCAAACCGCCCTACACTTCCTAGTAGATACCGGCTCCGACGTCTCGATCGTCCCGAACACCCTGCTACGTCGAAAAACCACACGTCCAAGCGCTCTAGGTGCCGCAAACGGCACCGAGATCAAGATGTACGGAACACACTCCGCCTCAGTACACCTACCGGATCTTCCTCCGTACGAGTGGACCTTCACAGTCGCCGACGTATCGACACCGATCCTCGACTCCGATTTTTTGACGTACCACGGCCTACTCGTTGACCTACCCAACGCCCGACTCATCAACGCGGCCATGCAGCGGTACATCACCGGAACAGTAGAACTAGTACCTCCGAGCCAGTCAATCTGCACGACGACAGCGAACGAGCCTCGATTTCAAGCCCTCCTCGATGGCTACAAACCTTCCGACACACCATGTGACGCCCCTGTCGAACATCACATCGTCACGAAGGAACCCCCGTGTCATGCGAAACTTCGCCGATCATCACCGGACCTTTACGCGAAAGCAAAGGCCCATTTCGGCGAATTATTAGCGGCGGGGGTCATCGAACCTTCGGAAGCGCCCTGGTCCAGCCCACTCCACATCGTCCCGAAACCCGACGGTGACATTCGCCCCGTTGGTGACTACAGAGCGCTGAATCGATTAACCATACCGGATCGCTACACCGTCCCACACCTACACGACTTCACAACAGCCCTGTACGGGACTACCGTGTACAGCACATTCGACCTCGCCCGCGCATTTTTCCACTGCAAAATCAGCGAGCGCGACGTGCCAAAAACAACGATCCTGACACCCTTCGGCGCCTACCAATTCAAGCGAATGAATTTCGGCTTACGAAACGCAGCGCAAACGTGGCAACGCTACATGGACCACGTCCTACGCAACCTACCTTTCGTGTACTGTTACCTCGATGACATACTGGTCGCCTCGGCCACCCCGTCTGAACACTACACCCACGTACGCACGCTCCTCGAGACCCTCGCTAAATACGGCCTACAAATAAATACAGCCAAATGCCAGCTCGCTCGACCCTCAGTCAAATTTCTCGGCCATAACGTTTCAGCCGACGGGATCACACCCCTACCGGAACGCACGGCCGTCATCAAGAAATTCCCTCGACCCAACACCGTCCACGAGCTTCGAACATTCCTCGGCCTCATCAATTTCTATCACCGAGCCTTACCACGAGCCGCACCTACTCTTCGCCCCCCTAGTGGAAACGATACCACCCGATGCGAAGAAAAAAGACAACCGCACGCTCACGTGGACCACCGACGCAGCTGACGCATTCGACCGCGCAAAACGCTTACTCGAAACCTCCGTAACACTCGCCCATCCGGCCCCGACCCAACCACTCATCCTACACACGGACTCATCGGATTTCGCCGTCGGCGCAGCGCTGCACTTCATCGACAAATCGCACCTACGCCCGCTGGGTTTTTTCTCACGCACCCTCAACCCGGCTCAACGTAACTACAGCGCATTTGACCGCGAACTATTGGCTATATACCTCGCCATAGTGCATTTTTGCCAACAAATCGAAGGGCGCCCACTGACAGTCTATACGGACCACAAGCCCCTAACGACCTCCCTAGCGACTCAGTCAAATACGGCCCCGCCAACGAGACTTCGGCACCTTCGATTCATCTCCGAATTTACTACGGACATCCGGTACGCCGAGGGCCCAACGAACATCGTCGCCGACTACCTCTCTCGCCTACCACCAACGGCCAACACAACCACGGCCCACGCCGTCACGGATCATAGTACCCCCTTCACGATCCAACAACTCGCCGACGCACAGGCCGCCGATGACCACCTCGCCACCATGGCTCTCACGGCACACCGAATCCAAGGCCACGATATCATGTGTGACAACACCGACGCCTCGCCCCCCCTACATCCCCACGCCGCTACGCCTCGCAGTTTTTCACCACCTACACGGGATGACACACCCGGGGATTAAGGCAACCACCGCCCTCATCCGCGCTCGATACTACTGGCCAAATATGACCTCATCAATCAGGCTAATCACCCGCGCCTGCCCGAGCTGCAACCGAGCAAAAACGACACGCCACATCAGGGCCCCCCTCGGCGAATTTCCCGGCGCAGCGCCGCTCGAACACGTACACATCGACTTCTTCGGCCCACTACCACCGTCGGCAACAAAAAAATACATACTGTCGATGATCGACCGCGCCACCGGCTGGTTCGAATGCGCACCCCTCTCGACCATTTCTGCCGACGCAGTAATCACGGCCCTACACACCCATTGGATCGCACGCTACGGCTCCCCTGCACACATAACCACCGACCAGGGCACACAGTTCACCTCCGCCGATTTTCACAAATATTGCACATCCATGGGCACGGAGGTTCATCACACGAACACCTACCACCCCCAACCGAACGGCCTAGTAGAGCGACTGCACCGCGTCCTAAAGGACGCAATAATCGCAACAGCCACGTCCCGCACTTGGGCCACACACCTCAGCGGCCTCCTCCTCGGCCTAAGAAACCGCCTGGGCCCCGACGGCTAATCGCCGGCCCAACGCCTCTTTTCGGCCACACCACGCCTCCCAGGGGATCTGTTCACTCAACCGCCACCGACAACTGTACCCCTCCGCACGAACGAGTCCTACCGCCACTACACACAGTCTTATATGCCCACTACCATGCGCACAGCGACCCATGTGTACGTCGGCGTTGACACACCACGGGGTAAACTAGAGCCACCCTACACCGGCCCCCATTAAGTGCTAACCAACGACGGGAAAACAGTCACATACCTAACGGACGATCGCCGCACGCCATCGGTATCAATCGACAGATGTAAGCCGGCACCCCCGCCTACGTACAACACGGGACCCACCGCAACACCGCCAAACGCCCCCCACCACACAACGATGGCCATAAATTCGCCACTACAGCGTCCACGGCAACCGCCGCTCCCGCCAAACCACGCCAGGAGCCCGAGCCTCGCCCGCCAACACTACGCACTCTATGCCACCGCCCCACGACAACGACCCACACAACCACCCGGACAGCCACCACGGAACGACCACAACCAGCACACGCACCTCCCACGCCCGGTACCACTACGGCTTCCTACATCACTACAAGTTCTACCAAATGTTCAGCTCCAAAAATTGATTTTTTATGAGTGAAAAACCGTTGAAATCGTCTGAAATCACCATCAGTTTGTATAATAACACTGGAAAAAGTGTCATCACGTGGATCAAGACGATTAAATGGCACTAACAATGATCAAAGATAGTTAAAAAAAAGGAGCGGAGGTACCTACCTAATTTGTGTTTTAGGGGCCAAAATGAATGGAAACCATCAGAAATAGCTATTTCACGTGAAGAAACAATAAATGAACAGCCAACATTTCTGTAGGTATGTCCAATAGAATAATAAACCCATGTGACAAGGACTTTGCAGCGTTTTTGAAATCTACGCACCTTGAAACGGAAAAGAAAAAAGTTTGAGGGGGTGTTATAAAATTTTTTTGCTAAGCGAATACATAGGTGAGTTATTCACAGAATAATAAACCAAAAGAGAAGAAGGAAGCACTACTCTGCTGATTTGTACAAGATAGATGAAAGGGATTTGAACCGCCCAAGGGAGGGGACCGACCGAATGCGGAGAGGGAGGGAATTCCACAGCCGTGCACCTGCAATTTGAAAGGATTTACCAAAAAGTGAGGAGTGATGTCTCATGATCATGATGGCCCGGGAGCGGTTGGAGAAGGGGAGATGAATTAATGACGAAAGATAAGGGGGTGCTAGGCCATGGACAATTTCAAATAAGTATTCTGATAAGGATGCGCAAATTGAAGTAATTTTGAAGATTATTGCCAAATAAATTGAAATTACCGACGGGATGGCGCGTCTTAATATTATAAATAATATACCTTACATAGGAATTATGTGCTACCACCAACTTTTTCAAATTACAGGTTTTAAGTGAGGAGGAAAAAATTGTGGAACAGTAAAGGAAGTGTGGGGAAACAAGGGAGTTTACCAATTTCCATTTCAAAGAGGGTGCAGTGAAATTCGATAGTCGTTTTAGTGGGTAAAGACTACCATAAACGCGACGATTTGTCTGACATGCTCATTCCAAGTTAAAGTTTTATTTATATAGAGACCCAGATTGCGGACAACAGGGGGAGTAGGGGATAACTATACCATCAACAAGAATAGGGGGAATAGGGTCAGTGGGCAAATCTTTGTTGTGGATCAGGATTGCTTGGGATTTCTCGGGATTGGTACTAATACCATTTTTGGCAGCCCAGTTGCTAACCGAAAATAAATCAGTATTTATTTGACTGATGGAATTGATGATTTCGTATTTTTCTGATGATATGTATATTTGGAAATCGTCAGCAAACAAGTGGTGTTGGCTAAAACGAAGAACTGATGGCAGATCGTTTATAAAGCAGGAAAAAAGGACGGGTCCCAGGATGGAACCATGTGGAACACCCGCAGAAACTGACGAGGACTCGGAAATCTGACTACCACTGACTACTTTTTGATTTCTAGAGGAGAGATATGAAGAAATGAGTCTGCAAGCAGATTATGAAATGCCGAAGTTGATCTTTAATTTATTAGTAAGGATCTTATGAGGTACAGAGCCGAAGGCGTTGCGAAAATCCAGAAGTACCATGATAATGCACTTAGAGCTTTCAATGGTAGACCTGCAGTCCTCAGCTACTCGAAGAAGAGCAGTTTCACAGCTTTCTTTGCACCAGTAGTTTCAGCAGCTTTTCACAGCAGTTTGATTCGAAACCCCGACTGAAAAGAACTTAACAATAAATTACTTTTTAAGTACGAATTAAGTTGGAAGAGGATGATGTGCTCAAATACTTTGCTTAAGAATGGCAAAATACTAATGGGTCTAACATCCGACAGTTTCGATGGTTTGGGAATTTTGGACAGGGGTTTCACAATAGCAGACTTCCAAGATGAAGGATAGGATGATAACGTGAAAATGAAATTGAAGAGAGACGAGATATATTATATGAGTTTGAAGGGCAGGAAGGAGAAGCATGATAAAAGAACGTGGTATACCGTCAGGACCAACAGCATTTGAAGTCACCTTGCCGAATGCACCCATAACATCATCAACCTCAACATTATGAAATGAAAATTCTGAATGTGTGGCAGGAACAGGAGGTGAGGGATCAACAGATGGGGCAGAGGGCAGGGGATCACAATTTGTGAATGTTGGTTCAACTGGTTTACATCAAATGAGTGTGAGTTAATTTCAACAAATTGGCTTAGGCCGAGATCTTTGATATTGGCCCATAGTTGATTACACAATCTGTCGTCACAAACTGCTTAGAACTAATTCTACCGGTACTGAATGGTGTCTCCATTCAAAAATAACATTTCCATCAATGGCCAAGAAATATCAGTAAGCAAAACACCATTGCATAAATACAAAAACGCTGCAAATTATTGCACAACGTTTCATCATTTTCCTGTATCCGTTGAATAATATTCGCGCAACGTCGAATAAATCCGTGGCGTTACCTCTGTCACGAACGGTTTTTGGCTGCATGATCCATAGGCACCGTATTATCATGGGGCATATTCACAATTTATTAGTGAAAATGTTTCTATGAGAGCTCAGCAGAAAGCTCAGTGTTTCTCAAAAATTAGCCCTTTGGCTGTGCACCTTGCCTCACCGCTCCAATTTCTTGATCTTAATTCTTCTACTTTGGGTGCCATGCTTGCTCACAAGCGTAGGTAAAGTGCTATGTCAGCCGTCGTATACGATTGCTGAAAACTCTGCAGCCGCACGAAGAAGCTCCTCACACCAAGACCTGCCCACTTTATGGTGTTACGGAGCCACGACTTATTTTTCCTACCCAGGAACCTTTTTCCTCCGACTTTTCCCTGGCGGACGAAATGGCTTAAATATCGAGTGATATAAAGAAAAATGAACGAGGCGTGATCTTACCTTGTTGAAGGCAGGAAACGGATTCATTTTTCTCCTTCCTATCATTGGGGCGGGTGGCACCGTTCCTGAGTAACAGTTCTGAGTGCTCATGCATTAGGAATTGTTACAAAGTTTGTGATTAAAAATTCCGGATAATAACCACGGAATCATAAAATTATGGATTACAATAGCTTTTTTTGCTCCGTAATTAAGATAAAAAGAGATATAACTGGATGAAAGGTCGGATACTTCGGGCATATAGTTCGTTGCCCTAAATACCATCTCCTGCGGTTGAGCCAGAGATACCAGCCGCACTGCAATAATAAAATTTCTGTCCGTCCGCCGTACGCCGGCCGTTCTTAGCACTTTTCTTAGTTACCTACCATGAACAAAAATTTACGAAATTAGGTTTATAGGTACCGTTTGGGGTCTAGTTGGCCCTCGAAGCTCGGCGTTACTGTCAGTCATATCTAAGGGTTTCAAAATTGCAAAATAGGTGTTGAAATCCTCAGAACGCCGTAGCTCGAAAACTTTCAATGAAAGAGTAAGTATGGTTTTTTTAACTTTTTAAATTGACCTTGTACTAAAGAATTTTTGAGACCACCCGAGCATTGTACGACAGCTCCGTCAACACGAAAGCTTCGTCAATCAACGGTATAAATTCGGCCCAGATATCATCGCTAGGGAGCACCTGATTATAATCACGGATGGCTGTATGAAGTCGAGTAGGTTGTTCTGTTATAGGTATTATTTCATTTGATGTGATGGATTTGTTGAATTTTGTTGGTAGGTACTTTTGCAACTTCAACAAAAGTTGAAGTATTACTGATGGGTAAATTATTACTCAATGGTACATTATTACACAACGGTAAATTATTACACAACGGTTCATTATACCATCTACGTAGAAGGGGCTGGATTTTTTTGATAGGTACTTTTGCAACTTGAGCAACCGTTGAAATAATATTAATGGGCAAATTATTACACAACAGTAAATTATTAAACAACAGTTACCTAATTATTACATACTGTTCATTATACTATTCACGTAGAAGGGGCACCTATACAGGTAAATTATTACACATCCGTTTATTATTTGTCTTATGATTCATGAATAACTACAAATAATTAATTATTGAATCCCACGCATTTGTAGGAAACTTTTATTCTAGGGCCGGCTCCAGTACTCAATTTAGGGCTTTCCCGGGGGGCGCTCGAGGGAATTGAACACAGAAAACAGTGATCTACGCGAAAGGAGCATCTATACAGGTAAATAATAAACCTTTGTGTAATAATTTGCAGCGTTTTTATTGCATTTTCGGATTCTACGTACCTTGAACCGGTGTTGTACATGTGAGGTGCAATTAGTTCCCCAGCTTTCAAGGAAGAAAGATTAATTATCAAATGCCTGCATAATTTCACTGAATTCATCTGTCAACATGCTGAGTTCAGGCGCGGATCCAAGGGGGGGGGTCACAGGGGTCATGACCCCCCCCAGAATCAGCCTGCATTTCAAAAACGCTGCAAAGTCCTTGTCACATGGGTTTATTATTCTATTGGACATACCTACAGAGATGTTGGCTGTTTATTTATTGTTTCTTTCATATAAAATAATTGAAATCGCTATTTCTGGTGGTTTCCACCAATTTTGGCCCCCAAAACACGAATAAGGTACGCTCCTTCTTTTTTTTTAAATAAATTATCTCTGATCATTGATAGTACCATTTAATCGTCTTGATCCACCTGTTGACACTTTTCCCAGTGTTATTCTACAAATTGATGGTAATTTCAGACGATTTCGCAGGTTTTTGACTCATAAAAATTCAATTTCGGGAGCTGAACATCTGGTAGAACCTCAATTTTCAACTCTTTAGTCAAAACCTACTTCATATTCGGTCTTCTCGTCCCCAAAAACACGAAAAACGATACCTTAAAAGCTCATGTTACCAACATGTTGCTAAAACGCAAAAAGTACCTATTTTTATACACATTTTCACTCATAACACCCCTGGATATATTCCGATCGGGCTGAAAAGTTTCGGGACACAACTAGGGCCCAAATGGAGCATGTGTGCGAAAGAACGATTTTTTTAGACCGAAAATGAAGCCTGTACACGTGATACGGCGGACGGCGTACGGCGGACGGACATTGCATTTTTGGAATCTACGCACCTTGAAACGGAAAAGAAAAAATTTTGAGGGGGTGTTATAAAAAATTTTTGCTGAGCGAATACATAGGTGTATTGTTCACAGAATAATAAACCAAAAGCAGAGCTGAACGATTGTTCACAAACGGAGCATTTCCCTCTGAGAAGAGCGTTTTACAAAATGCTTGTTTCTGGTGTTTGCCAATTTTGGACTTATTCGGTTCTTGTGGGGAACCCCTCAAATAAAAGTGATAAATATTTACGAGAAATTCTATAAACAAAAAAGCTGAATAACATAAAAACCTCTTCGTCGGTTTCTTCTGACCGAGAGGCCGATTTTTTTAGTAGTTTGTTTATGTCGTCGCATAGTTAGTAGGCACCTAAACTATATTATATTCAAAATCCCACTTCTGACACCATGTTGTATTCGCTAAACTATGGTAAATCGTAAAGTATATGTACTATACGAAGTGGTGTGTACCGTGCAGAGATGGGCATATTCATAACATCTTTGATCATTGGTAGTGCCATTTAATCGTCTTGATCCACGTGTTGACACTTTTTCCAGTGTTATTATACAAACTGATGGTGATTTCAGACGATTTTCCAGGTTTTTCACTCATAAACTGGGCCAATGGTAAATTTCTCCCTTGAGAGGGAAAAACATTAAATCATGTTTAATGTTTTTCCCTCGCAAGGGAGAAATTAGATATAGTTTTTTAATGTCAAGAAAAAATGAAAGCCACAATTTCACTGAACTCTACAAGTATAATGTTGCATTTACTGTACTTATTATAGAACTCGCCATCAACATATGGTTGCTACAACAGAAGGTAGTAACTGTGTAGTAACCAATGAAAAACGTAGCTATTGACTCTTGTTTCTTTCGAGTGCGATATTCTTTATGGTTGCTACAACAGAAGGTAGTAACTGTGTAGTAACCAATGAAAAACGTTGCATATTTGCGTGTCGGAATTCACAGAATGACCCCCAGCCCTAAAACATTAAACATGTTAACATTATTGCAATTTGAATTTTAAATTAAAAACTGATTTGGCCACATGGTCTTCTCAATTTTGCTTCATATACAAATGTGTAAATATTTACCATAAAACATCCGTCAAATTGAAATTCCAATGCCCTCGCCACTAATTACTGTAATTTCTAATTACACAAACGGTAGACAGTGTTAAAAAAACTGAAAACAAAAAAGAACTATAAAAAATCTAAAAAGATTCGATCAAAAATGTCAAAATTAGTCGAATATAATCGTACACTTGGTCCTACCAATGTTACTTTATATACAATTATGTCAATTAATTTACCTTGTGTATACGTCAAATTAAACCTTGTTTATTTCTTCTTATTTTTGTTAATCATTATCTTGTTTTTGTTTCGTTCTCGTTTTCTTTCCTGCCAGATTCAGTAAAAACGATACTGAATCCACTGAGATCAACAATAGATTGTTGTGGTTTCAATGTTTTGATTTGCAAACTCTTAAGTTAGCTACGCTGCCATAAAATGCGCCAATTTGTTTGAAAACACATTAGGACTCTTTTTTAGAAGAAAATTGAAAATAAATACATTTATCAGTTAAATAATTAATAGATATTGAAAAATATTTTTTACTTAAACAATGAATTTTATAAATAAATACAATTAATTTTGTAAGTAGACAAATTGGACTAGTTTAGGCATAAGGTTGAAAATTCGGTTTGTATTGTTCGTTTGGTTATTTTGTTATTTTTAGTTATTTTTTATATTGTTCTACCCTGTGACCCCCCCCCGGAAAAAAATTCTGGATCCGCCCCTGGCTGAGTTCTGGTTTAAATTATATCAAGCTTTTCCAGTTCACTACTGATAACGGGAAAGAGGCGGGAGATTTAAGAGAGCCAGATTTTCGTTTATAAAATAGGTAGGCACCTATAATTATTCATTGAACTACGTTTTGCGCTCCAGAAGCCTAAAAATGATGTTAGGTAACTAACATAGGGACTATGTTTTCATACACACTGTAATGAATTGATGGCACCAAATAATACAGGCAATTTCATGTCACGGAAAAATTAGGGACCTATGTTAATTTTTTCTCCATTAATTAAGAGCAGTTTTCTGTTTCAATTTGTACTACTAAGTGCCCCTACCCTATGGGGCGGTTGCTGAGCTTTTTAACTTTTATTTAGGTAATTAACTTTAATTTTTAACTCCGGTATCATGAAGTCATGGAAAATCAGTCTGAGATTTTCAAACCCCCAGCTCAGCAACCGCCCCTAAATCTTAAATCCATTTTCTTCAAGCTCCATCATTCAAAGTTCGCGTCATATTTATGGGGGTTTGAAATCACCCAAAGGCGACATTGGTGGCTGACGTATGACCCGGAAGATCTCATTTACCTATCCTCAAACCGCCGCTATTTTTGTTACTCAATAAATCTAAATAAAAATAATGCAAATCCGTTTTCTTTATGAAATGCCTGAAAAGTTGATAAGCATAGAAGAAAAGAAAAGTTGCGTTCTCAGGCACTACTGGAACTGGAAAACGGTGTCCATCTAGGGATGTCCCAAAAGTATCGATACTTTTTTCTTCTTATATATATATATATATATATATATATATATATATATATATATATCGTAGTATAGATACTTTTTCCCAGCATCCGAGCCGATACTTTTTTTATCCCTCACATTTTATCAGTGTCAACACCTAAGTACGAAGTGTAGGTTCTATGGCAGTACCTCTAACTGGCTCTAGTTTGCTGGGAGACCAACCACTTCAACAAATTAAAGAAAATCAGTCATGCAGCATGACTTAATGAGCGAATTTTCAAAGAAATATTCGAATTAATGGCTATGGTTTTGAATAAAGGAAAACTTCGGTCTAAAATTTGGTTTTCTATGTATATTCTCTTCGTATTTATTTTAATTTGTACGTTTTGTCCATCCTGATTCTACCGTTTGTTTATTACGTAATTGTACTAAGTGCTTATTTATTTGATCGCTGTGGGTAAATTCAAGGAGTTGTACTAATCGTTTGCCTCCCCCTTTTTTGCTTCGAACTCTCGTCTTCAATTAATACTTCTCACATTTTTCAATCTGACCACTCTAAGGGGGTGGGGGTAAGAGTTTAAAGATTATCCTAGTTTTGGGTAATTTTTGCGTACTTTAAATGATCTAATTTAAGAACGGATTTAGATATCTAAAATCCGATTTCACTATCGTGTTCAGCGTGCAAAAACCTTTAAAATGAGGGGTCACTTGTTAGAAAATAACATTTTGGGGATTTTTGGGTAATTTTTGCGCACTTTAAATGCTCTAATTTGAGAACGGATCAAGATATCTAAAATCCGATTCCACCATCGTGTTCAGCGTGCAAAAAACTTTAAAATGAGGGGTCACTTGTTGGAAAATAACATTTTGGGGATTTTTGGGTAATTTTTGCGCACTTTAAATGCTCTAATTTGAGAACGGATCAAGATATCTAAAATCCGATTCCACCATCGTGTTCAGCGTGCAAAAACCTTTAAAATGAGGGGTCACTTGTTAGAAAATAACATTTTGGGGATTTTTAGGTAATTTTTGCGCACTTTAAATGCTCTAATTTGAGAACGGATCAAGATATCTAAAATCCGATTCCACCATCGTGTTCAGCGTGCAAAAACCTTTAAAATGAGGGGTCACTTGTTGGAAAATAACATTTTGGGGATTTTTGGGTAATTTTTGCGCACTTTAAATGCGCCAAAACCCTCCTTAGAGTAGGCCAATTTCGCCCATCTTCGAACTTAGCCTTTCGATTGCCAAGATAGATTTTTTGTGCAAATTTGAGCTGTTTATCTCAATTCTATCGAGAGTTATCGTCTGGAGTGACACATATATAAATAAATATATATATATGTAGGCTGCTCCTTCATGTACAAGGCTATCCAGAATGGATCCTCTAGCGAAGCACCTTCCGAAGGGGTGGATGGTGAAGAAGGGGAAGAAACGTGCTCCTCCCCTCCAGTGCCTCTAGTCCCTTCAAGGCGTCAGTCAGTCAAGTTCAGATTGTGCACCGGGGAGTTTCGCCACCTTGTACCTCATTTTCATTTGGTTGTTTAATACGTGTTTCTCTCTAATCAATCTTTGAGTGTGTATCTAATACAGTTCGGTTTCTCATAAAGTGATTGTTTTCATCATGCATAACCTGGATCTTGAGGAAGGGGAACTTCTGGAAGGGGAGGAAATCCAGAATCCTGAGTTTCCTATTCCAGATTCTAACATCAGAAGTGGGATTTCAACTCATCACCCACGGACTCGATCATCTCTGCCAGCCATGGACAGAAGCAGGCGCGATTACAGTGATGATTATTACAGTGAGGAACAAAACGATCGATCTTGGAAAGAATTCGCCCAAGAGCAGTTGCGAACCATGCAAAGGTTTTTGTCAGTAACGGAAGCGACTATGCAGAGGGTCCCCCCTCCCGCCCATATAACACTACCTGACTTTGATCCCGATTCTCCGCATAACAACGCGCGTGGTTGGTGCGCAACAGTTGATGTTTTCATGAAAGAAAGTCCTTTGTCGGGCGGTCGGCTAATTTTGTCCTTGAGTAGGGCTCTGAAGGGTGCTGCCTCCCAGTGGCTAATTCAGGTATCAAGTCCAAACCTGACTTGGGAGGTTTTCAAACAGAGCTTCTTATCACAGTATGATACGAACGCCACTCCTGCTTCTGTTATTCTCGATGTTTTGAACAACCAACCCAAGGAAAATGAAACTTTTGTTTCTTATGCCAATCAAACCCTTTCGACTTTGTCTTCCAAACTCCAAGATTTGTCTCATGAGGACGTAGTTTTGAACTTATGTGTGGCTCACATGGCGAAATTTCATTCCCGAATTCGACACTTGGCTTACACTACCGAGATTCCGACAAGAGAGAAATTCCTGAAGGAGTTGCATGCCATACCGTTCAAAAGGCCAAACAACAATCTCTCACATTCGGAAGGAGAGAGATCAGCTAAGAAGGGAAAGTTCTCTAATGCTTCCAATTTTCACCCAACTGGTCCTGGTATGAAACAGAACATCAGCAATCAAGATCACTCCAGTCATCATGACAAGACGTCAACTGGACGACAGACACCTCAGTCTTCAAAGAAGTCACCTAATGAAGCTGTTGGACAATCTCGACCCGATATTACGTGCTACCAATGTAAACAGCCAGGGCATTTTGCCACTCAATGCCCAAAACACCCTAAGAAGACGACCTTCAAGAGGAAAGACGACTCGTCGTCCACAGGATCAGCTGACAAGCGTGTTGGTCTTTGCCAGGTCAATCCTGAAGGACAACTGATTCACAACGGTGAGCTTTTTAGTTACCAGTTTGATAGTGGGTCAGAGTGTAGTCTCTTGGGAATTAATCTGGAGTCTAAATTCCAGGGAACTAGGTTGTCAAATACAATTACCTTGCATGGATTAGGTGAGTCCACTTTGAAGTGTACAAGCCAGATACAGTCTCCAGTGACTATTGATGGGTACTCACTACTTATTTTATTCCATGCAGTTCCCGATGAATATTTGAATGTTCCTGTCATTGTTGGTCGTGAAATAATTTCTGGTAATTTTCAGATGATCATTACAGAACATCGTTGTGTTTTAAAATGTACAGACAGTGTACCTCAGATTATGAACCAAGAGAATGTATTACCAGATTCTGAAAATGATTTTGATACTGTTAATCATGATTCTTCTGACACGGCTGTTGCTCATGATTTGTCTGACAGTGGTGCTGTTATTGTCAGAAGTGATGGTACTTCTCGGGAACCTGCTGACATCCCTCCCGAGGATATTAACTTTTTCTCAGCATTTTGTGAAACTGAAGACCCTTTGGTGGAAGATAAGGATTCAAACTTTCATGTTTCTTGTCTGACTTCCCACAGTCTTATTGATTCAATTATAACCGAAATTTCAGAAACTTATAGGTCCAAACTGATCTCAATTTTGCGCCGGTTTGAACCATTTTTCATTGAGGGTATCCCCAAAACACGTGTTACAACTGGTGAGCTTATCATCAGACTCAAAGATCCATCTAAAATAGTCAATCAACGCCCTTACAGATTAGGACCAGAGCAGCGTGAAATTGTCCGTAAAATTGTAACTGATTTGGAAGAAGCTAAAGTGATTAGGCCTAGTCGTAGTCCTTTTGCTAGCCCTGTACTGTTGGTCCCAAAAAAGACAGGTGGCTACAGGATGGCTTGTGACTATAGGGCGCTTAACGCTAATACTATCCCCCAGCGATTTCCTCTGCCTCTTATAGAGGATCAGATTGCCAGACTACGGGGCGCAAAGTTTTTCACGAGTCTTGATATGGCCAGTGGCTTCCATTTGATTCCTGTCCATCCCGATTCTGTAGAGAAGACAGCTTTTATCACATTCCATGGCACTTGGGAATACCTGGCTATGCCTTTTGGTCTCCGGAATGCACCAAGCGTCTTCCAAGCTGCTGTAATGGAAGCTTTAGCAGAACTTGCTCACGATTACGTCATTGTCTTCATGGATGACATTTTAATTGTAGCAGAAACATGTGAGCAAGCTTTGGAGAGGCTAGAAATAGTTTTAAAAGTTCTTACTCAGTGGATTTTCTCTAAATTTGGCAAAGTGTTCCTTCATAGTTAAGCAGGTCACATACCTTGGGTATGAAGTAAAAGAAGGTGAAATCCGCCCAAACTCGAGAAAGGTGGAGGCACTCACAAAATTACCTCCTCCTACCACTCTTCGTTCATTACGACAGTTTTTGGGTTTAGCCTCCTATTTTCGGAAATTTATTAAGAACTTTTCGAAAATTGCTGCTCCTTTGTTCAAATTAGTCAGTGATGCTACTTCTCTTGATGCCAAAATAGTGAAATGGTTGCCTGAACATGAAAACATCCGGCAACAGATCATCTCCCTTTTGACTAATGATCCAGTCCTTATGATTTTTGACCCAAAATACCCCATAGAATTGCACACCGACGCAAGTAGTTCAGGATATGCAGGCATCCTCATCCACCTGGTAGATAGGAAACCCAGAGTTGTTGCCTACTTTAGTAAACGTACGACTCCGGAAGAATCCCGTTATCACTCCTACGAATTGGAAACGCTTGCCGTCGTAAAATCAATTCAGCATTTTAACAACTATTTGCAAGGGTACCCATTCAAAGTTGTAACAGATTGCCAATCATTGAAGGCTACCCAGACAAAGAAAGATTTGATCCCTCGTGTTCAAAGGTGGTGGAGTTTCCTGCAAGGTTATGACTTCACTATAGAGTATAGAAAATCAGCACGTATTATGCACGTTGATTTTCTTAGTAGGAATTTACCAGATTTTGAGGACCCGTACTGTTCACAGGGAACTTGTACTAGTCGGGTTGATTCAAAATCTGCTCCCTTACACCAAGCAGTAAAATCTCCTGTCTCGTCTCTCGCAAAATTTAGGCCTCATGGTAGAAAGGGAAGACAGAATCCAGAAAAAAGGATTCCACAGTCTAGAATTGAACAAAAACGAGTGAATCTCACTCACATCTCTTCTGAATGGCTTCGGACTGAGCAGAGTAGAGACCCTGATATTTCCAAAATTACGGAGCACCTTCGTACTTCTGATATAGATGAAGAAATTCGTGATACTTATGAGATAAGGTCAGGCGTTTTGTGTAGGAAAATTCAGCGAAATGGGAGAACTCGTTGCCTTCCTATTGTACCTAGTAATTTCAAATGGGCTGTTGTAAATAATGTCCATAACGCCGTATTCCATATGGGATGGGAGAAAACGGTTGAAACACTCTACAACCATTATTGGTTTGAGAGTATGTCAAAGTACACTCGAAAATTTGTTGAGAACTGTCTCACATGCAAGGTCAATAAATCGGATTCAGGTGCTAAACAGGTGCGATTGCATCCTATTCCTAAGACTACTGTTCCTTGGCATACTGTCCATCTAGACATAACTGGTAAACTTAGTGGTAAAAGTGAGGCTAAGGAGTACCTCTTTGTGTTTGTTGATGGATTTACCAAATATACCTTGTTGATGCATACTAAAAGCCTTGATGCTAATAATGCAGTTCGTGCCCTCAAAAATGCCATCAGTTTATTTGGACCTCCAACTCTTTTGGTAGTTGATCAGGGTAGGTCTTTTGCCAATAAACATTTCAAGGATTTCTGTGCCCAAACCCGGATAGAGTTGCATTTTATTGCAACTGGGGCCAGTAGAGCTAATGGGCAAGTGGAAAGACAGATGAGAGTCTTGAAAGATATGTTGACAGTTGTAGAGTCAGATGGTAATACGTCATGGCAGCAAGCTGTAGGTGATGTGCAGTTAGCCATCAACGGCACTCCTCATCGAGTTACCAAGTGTTCACCAATGGAACTCATGTTTGGTCGTGTAACACGTCCTAGAGATCTCATCATTGCTGGGGAGGATGTCACCGGTGTCCCGGAAGTGTCGTTAGGTCAGGTAAGAGCACAGGCTAGTCGTGAGATAGAGAAAAGTGCTAAGTATAGTAAGGGAAGATTTGATACTGGTAAAGCCAAAGTAATACCTTTGGCAGTAGGAGATTCAGTTCTGTTGAAAAATGAGGAACGGAATCTGACTAAGCTTGACCCAAAGTACAAAGGGCCATTTACAATTTCGAAAGTTTTGCCAAACGATCGATACGAAATAGTGTCGGCAGATGGCCGTAGGACTTACAAGTATTCACATGACCGAATTCGTCGTATGCCAAATGCTACTGATCAAGGCCCATCACTGGTTGTCAGTGACGACGAGGCAGAAACTGATCATTAATATTCGGACCATGTTACAAGATAATATTCAGACTATGTTACTATGTTCAGACTATGTTACAGACTATGTTCAGACTATTGATATTCAGACTATGTTACAAGATTTTTATGTTTGTCATTTTGATGTGGGCAATGTTTGCATGTTGTGTTGAATTGTCTGGAGTACTTGTATCACAGCTTTGAATTGTCTGGAGTACTTGTATCGAAGCTCTAGTGTCTAGATTTTGACCGTTAAGATGTACGGGCGGAGTGTGGGGAGCTCCGAACAGGATGCAGCGTTGCAGGCAGGTATTCATGTCTCCGGGGTATGCTCAGAAAGGGGTTCACTTCGGGCAGCTTGCTCAGTATGGAGTTTTCCTCGGGCATAAGTACCCTCGGTGCGACAGGTTTCCTAGCTACGTATTCGTTGGTCCTTGCTCAGATGGGGCAGCATATCCTCAGCCACAGTGTCCAGTGTTTCCTGCGTCTGTTGTCGATGTTGTCTCGACATTGTTTACCTTCCATACAGTACACCACTGTTGTTGTGTACTTCTGTGTTTCCAGACAGTTCGGCACTGCTTACATGCTGGCGTCCTATAATGCCTCAGCTATGGTCGGTGTGACCAGTTTTATGTCCTATCTGTGACTGTTTTTGCCCATGTCTCTCCCCATGATTTTGTGTGCTTTTGAGTCTTCCGCTCTTTTGACCCCACCTTGTTAGGGTCTAGGGTGTTTGTTTGATGAGAGCTGACCGCACCATTCTTGGTCTGGTTTCCTTCTAGTTGCTGGCGTCGAGGGCGACGTTTTCATCAGGACGGCCGTGTAGGCTGCTCCTTCATGTACAAGGCTATCCAGAATGGATCCTCTAGCGAAGCACCTTCCGAAGGGGTGGATGGTGAAGAAGGGGAAGAAACGTGCTCCTCCCCTCCAGTGCCTCTAGTCCCTTCAAGGCGTCAGTCAGTCAAGTTCAGATTGTGCACCGGGGAGTTTCGCCACCTTGTACCTCATTTTCATTTGGTTGTTTAATACGTGTTTCTCTCTAATCAATCTTTGAGTGTGTATCTAATACAGTTCGGTTTCTCATAAAGTGATTGTTTTCATCATGCATAACCTGGATCTTGAGGAAGGGGAACTTCTGGAAGGGGAGGAAATCCAGAATCCTGAGTTTCCTATTCCAGATTCTAACATATATATACATATAAAAAAGTGTTAAATTTCAGGAATCGTTTTAGAATGGTCTGAAACGGATTTCTATGAAGAAAATTTCCAAAAATTTATATTATTTAAATTTCGAAGCCATTGCAATAGCTTCATTTTCTTTGAAAATTCGCTAAAAGTTGATGTACCACCAACTCCAGCTCTCATTGAGAATCAGCTGTCTTCCATCTAATAGGAAGGACCAACAAAATGTTAACCCAACCAACCAATCAATAACTCAATAGTTTTTGATTCGATTTTCTTTGTTTTTCTTGTTTTCTGATGTGATTGTGCCGAATTAACGAAATAATGTCATGCCTTGTCTTGTCTTGTCAATACCTAAAAAACGGGCCCAAAAAAAAGTTTCAAATAAAAAAAGAAGTGAGTTTATTCTTTTGTTCTGTTCATTTTATAATATTATCCTGAAATAATTCTGCGATAGGCTGACGATGGTATTTTGTCTTATACTAATGTAGATGAAGTAAAAACGTGGGATGTGATATAATTCATTGTCACGCTGATGGAGGGGGAACACAAACGTCATTTCCAACCATTTTTGAAAAAGTATCAAAAAGTATCGATACTTCAAAATATCGATACTTTTTGATACTTTTAGATGTATCGATACGATATATATCGATACTTTTGATGTATCCGACATCCCTATGTCCATCCATGTAGTGTCCATGCCTACGTTCCATCGGACTTCTTGCTGCTTGGAGGAGTCACTTTGAAAAACCAGTTCTTGTTTATCTCCATGCGGTCCTCAGTACTCCAGAAATGTCTTTCATGTGCAAGCTAAGCAGCAAGTATCTTATTTTTAGAAGTAGTCTTTCTGTCTGCATGTTGGCGTCGTCTATGAAGCAAGGATATGAGTAAAAAAGTGTCAAGGTTGACGGCGAATGTAATGGCAGTGAATCGGGTGGGTACACGCCCACTTTTCCAGCTGGTCATTTGTCCAATTTGTAGTCCGGATCTCCGTAAACATGGCTGCCTCACGAGTTAGTTTATGTCAAATTTCGTTAATTTTTATGTTTTTCTATGTTTCCACCACCTTCGCAGGTGTCCCGGTCCTTCTTTGGGAGTCCAGCAAAGTTACCGATAAAGAGGATTTGATCCCAGCGCTCAACCAGTTGGACGGCGACGAGTTCTCCAATCACCTCATCAAGAAAGTTCACACCCACAAACCTCTCATCATCGTTTTCGTAGAAGAAACGCTTTCTGTCGAAGATTTCTCTTGGAAGGATGACAAACATCAAGGAGCTTTCCCGAAGTTGGAAAACATCACTGGAATGGCTGCTAAAATGGAATTTATACCGTCTGTCATCGACCCCGTCTCGTCACTCAAGGACTTGGTTCACTCCCAAGTAAGAACCTTTTCTTATAGGTACTCCTGTTCGTATTGGTAGTTTTTCTTTTATTATCTGCTCAAATGCATGGGACACACTCAGTTATTTATTGGTAACTAGATTATGCATAGATCGGGGAGTGGCCTAAGGTTTTGAATGAAATCCATGTATGTTGAGTAAGGTGGGCGTGGTTTGTCTCTTCCCAAGCCGTTCAGACCCACATTAATTGCCTTCAAATGGTGTTAATTTTAAATACCATCTATTGAAATCGATTATGAACTCTGAATATCAACTTTGTCATTGTCTTCATAGTTTTAGCTGTTCGTTGGTATATAGGTATCTAAAATACGGCACTGACGTACGTGGTCGTCAAATTTCTCCCCGTCTGACCAAAACTCAGTTGAAGGTACCTAGTACATTCTATTGATGGATTGCTGAGTAATGTTGTTGATAATTGAGTTGTGAGCTTGTTCTGCACCTCTATGATATGGAAATAAAAGAAGATAATCCTTTGGCTCATCATTCGAATATGTATGGTTCATGTACGTGTATGGTTCTCAACGGGCCCGTAAGGATGCATTTAGTGTATTGTATGGCGTTTCAATTATGTAGGACTGGAATTGAAAGCAAAATTAAAATTAGCACGAGCCCACCTAGCATTAGATGCGTACCTGCCACGCTTATAAAAAGGACGGACAAATGTTAGCATTATTTGGCAGTTTTGGAGTTCCAAAAACCACGAATCTAAAGAAATCTTTTGAAAAGAAGCCTGGAAAGGTCCGAATAAATTTACGTTTGGAGAGTTCTGTTGAACACATTGAATTCACTAGTGTGATTAGTTTGGAGGTGGTTCAGTTTTTTTTCCGCACCACATTCAACTTCTATAAAAAATGTTAAAATTTTAATATACACATTTTTATTTGAAGGCAATTTCACCGCGAAAAAGTTTAATTTGATGATGGAAAAATTTGTAATTTCATTTAAAAAGTTTGTGGGAAAAGCGCTCTCATTGAAATGTGGTATTTTCCCACGCTATTGTATATTTAATAATTCTCTTTGTTATCTGTTCAGGGATATACCTACACGAAGTTTGATAAAGTCAACCCACGGAACAAACCAGGAACTGCTGTGGAAGTGGCTCTTTCTGATCCATTCGTGACTGAGGATAGGCCTCACCTTTTGAGGAGACACGATGCAGACATCACGCGAATCTACAGCGACCTCTTAGCATCTGCCCCTCGTATTGTGGCTGTTTTTACTGGTAATTAAATCATCTTTGGGCCTTGGCCGTTCCAGGGCTGCTTCCCGTTTTGATGTTCCTGAAAGTCCATGGAGCCATCGGCTCATACTTGAATGGGTTTCTTGTAGAGTTTGGCGTTCTGTTTCTGTAATTTACCCAAATGTAGGTAATACATGTTACACCTGTCGTTCCGATAATTTCTCATCTAATTACTTATTGATAATGATGGCGCTATTAATTTGGTAAATATTGCAGGTCGTCAGAACTCCTGGGTAGAAGCTGAAGCAAATCGTGTTCGCCGTGACACCAACGGCACTGAAGGCTCTGCCGTAGAATGGAGAACTGCAGTTGCTATGGTCTCCGCCTCCTCCCTCAAGTTGACTGCTGACGGCAAAACCTACGATCTGGGATCCGCAGATTTAACTGATGTTGTAAGTTCGGTTTAATATGCTATAACTCAAGTTCTTGCCTTCATTTTATTTTGTTTGTTTGCTCCTGAAGCTAGTGGGCTTCCAGGCAATATCAAATTTTCACTCCGTGACTGAAGGGTTAGCATGTCGCTTGAGTTAACACGCGGTTACATGATGGCTAGCATTGGGATGGAATCTAAGGTCGTCTGTTCGAATCCTAGCGGCCCTTTGTCCCAACGGCGGCGAGGTAATTTTGAGCAACAGGATCGGAAAAAGCCTATTCCTCCCGAGAGAACAGCCCTTTATTTTCCAGTGATCGGCAAAAATTAGCTATAGCTAACGGCTAAAAGCTACAGCTAAATCAGCTGAAATTTAGCTTAACTGACAGCTAACTTTTAGCTATTAGCTGTTGCGGGACAGCTAAATTAGCTCTTAGTTGAAATGTAGAGCTAATAACTTCAGCTATAGAAAGTTGGTGGCAGCTAATAGCTATTAGCTTTTGCTGTAGCTGTCACCTAATAGCTAACAATTAACTTTTTCTTAAAAAACTCGTATCCGTCTTCACAAGCAGCTAGTAGCTGACAGTTTTAGTTTCAGCTAATAAGTACATTAGCCGAAACCTGATTTAGCCTGCCGGGACCTGAATATTGATTGCTGGTGGTGCAGAGAGGCGTTATAATGGGGAATAATAGATGACGCTAACTTAAAATTCATTAGTTGCCAAAGTTTACACTTCCGCCACCCATTCAGTGGCAGGCTTGTTTCACTACTTACTCTGTGATTGTTTTTCGTGAGAAAAGTGTAGAAGCCTCTGGCAAGTGAGCCTCCTTCATGCGCGGGCTCGATTTATGACATCCTGAACCCCGAACTTGAAAAATTTTGCGCATCGTTTACACCTTATTCTTCATTGTGAGAGGGACTGGGTTTTTACTGTTGAGGAAACAGAAACTTCCATTCCATCTCCGTTTTCAGAGGTTGATGCAGTAGGTTAACAATCCATTTCATTATCATAGAGTTTGTTGTTGTCTTATGACGTGAAGAACTTTGTGATTGTTCCAGAAAATCGATGATCGCAAAAACTACAGTCGAATTATTGCTACTTACACTAAGGATGAAGCTGGAAGCAAAATAAAAATCACCATCCGCATCAGGTTCAATTACGACAAAAGTAAGAGTCTCATGTTGATTTAGATGCATAATTTTCATTGAACTATTCAACGCATCACCTGCTGTACGTAAGGCGCAAAGGGTGAATGTGAGGAAATCAGGATTGTGAGAAATGTGGATTTTTTTTCTTGCTCATTGAAAAACTGACATGCCAAGCATAGCACAGTCACCCCTAGACTTGTCTCGTAAGTTACAGAATCTTTTTATATTTTTGGATTAGGTAGTTTGTCACTAGTACAACTGGTGCTTCAAGAACTGGACTTTCTTGTGCGATTCGCCCTTGAAATGAGGTACTAACTGTTTTAGGTGACATTAGATTTTGTTTCATTAGAGCTGCGGCGACACTGCCACCGGACTTGACTTGACTTGACCGGAGCCACCGGACTGGTGACCAGAGGGGGTGCGACACTGCCACCGGACTTGACATGACCGGACTCTAACCAGTCCAGTTTGTTCTTAGACGTCACAAGAGTATGTCCTCCGAAATGGAAGCCATTCTTTGTGATAGAATCAGAATCCGATTCTGATGAAGAAATAGAACTAGTGACAAGTTTTCTTTCTTTGAATAAGTCGTGGATGTTACCATATGTTTCCAAACGAGCACAATACGGTGAATTTCACACTCTATTCGCCAAATTGAACGATGTTCAATTTCATAAATATTTTAGGATGAGAAGAGAGCAATGGGGGCTGGCTCGTTTGGGTGCTGGGGTTGAAAATCGCAATCGAGGTAGAGGGGGTCAGATCTCAACCCATGCAGACCGGATCAGAACGGAGTCCTGTGGGTGGCTCAAGTCAACTCAGGTCCGGTCGCAGTCTCGCCGCTCCACTTTGAAATACAAAGGATGGGTTCAGACAGGCACGCAAGTGAGGTCAAGTCAAGTCAAGTCCGGTGGCAGTGTCGCCGCACCTTAAAGCTATTTGGTAACGCCAGACCGCAACGAATTCTTCCTATTTTACAAATCATCAGTAACCCATGGAGTAGTAACTGTGGGCCGGTTATACCATGTTGGAGTTGTAAGCACCCACTAGTGCCGCAGCGGGTTGGGTCGCATTGCAGCAGATTAATGTCGCTAAGCACATTAGCAGCGTGTCGGGCCGCAGCTCATCGGAAAAATGCGCTCATTTGCCTCACAGTTCGTTGTGTAGTCCGTCATAGATTCTTCCGATGAAGATGTTTTGGTTCTTTTTTTTCCATAATGAACATTGAAATCGAGCACAAAAAAAAATTAACCCCCCTCAAAATTTGATTTCCAAGTAACTTGGAGTTAAAGATTGCTCCACTTTCAACATGAATTATCTGGTGAAAGTTAGTTATTCTGGGGTTAATCCAAGGTTAGCTCCTGTGGTTAGTTTCAGACAACTTTTCGTGCTTGATTAGCTGGTAACATTGTATAAGGCGTGATTTCTGTGTTCTGCCAAGGCGAGAGAGAAGGTACAAACGCTACCTGGTGGGAGAAGCGTGACGTCATGTGTCCAGTTGCAGCCCGTTGTTATTAGGAGCTTTTTTTTTCATTTTTTTCCAGGAACGTTTTCACCCCAAAATAAAGAAAAATTCCACTAGTCTCAGAAAATCCCACTTGGTCCAGATGAACACAAGGTTTTGTGTGGGTCAGTAGGAGTTAAGTGACTTAGTACCTCTCTGAAATAGCAAGGACTAAAATGTGGGAGTTAAAATGCCCACTACACTCGCAGTTACATACCTAATTCGAGGTGGTGCATTTTTTTTCTGTAACTCGCACTTTAGGCAGTGAAACTAGTTGGTTTAGTCTTCTTATTTTTTCCCACTTGAGTTCGTTGATTCATACTCGCCCCAAACTGAGTACATCCCAGCTGTTGTAGCCTTCGTGTATAAATGACATGGAGGGCTGGTGCTATTAGTATGCTGGTCAGTTGCATTTCCAATTTTGCCTGGTGAACAAGGGTTCCATGGATACTGGGGCAGCCTCATTCCATTGGTTTATTCTGACTTGTTGCGAGCTTATCGCCATTCCAACAGCGTAGGTACACTCTTTTTGTGTTTAATGGAAACAGTAGATAGAGCTATAGAGCTAATTTGGTATACAACAGTTGGAGATGTATAACTCCGATGTGAACGGATCCAGCTGGGAGCTGCTTCTACAGAGCTGTAGCCCCAAACGAACTGCCCTCTTAGAATAACCTCTTAGAATCTTCCCTCCATGACTTGATGATTTGGGGAAAATGAATATTGGTATATAATGGTAGATAGGGGCGTCTTACTACTACAGATTCATTGGTTCTGGTTCATTGGCGACTGCTCCACGAGTTTTCTATGTGTTCTTTGTTAAAACGGAAATACTTTTTCAAAACTAAATATAAGTATGTACTATTTTATTTCTGAAATGCAATTAGGTATACTGTATCCCGAGACTCACTCAGACTCAACAGTAGTATTTAACGGTAGCCTGATAGCGTCTTGAGGGAAGATGTGGCTGGAAACGGTGGAACAGGCAGGGTCTAGGATGGATGGGAAAGGCTTGCATGCTGGAGAGCTTAATCTGACGAAGGAACGGGTCATACACATCTGTAACAACTGTTATGAACCACTACTTGAACAAGGAATGACCAATAATTTAATATATAAACGCTGCAACTATCACCATCTTTTCTTGATGTTTACATCTTGGGGTTAATGTTTGGTGTGAATAACCAAATATCTTCTTCAGCCTCCGTCGTATTTATGGGTTTGGACCTTGTTGTCAACTACGTTCGCACCGTATGATTTTTTCCCCTCTCGTAATTCCTAATTTTTCCCCTTTTTCAGCTACATGGTCTATTGGTGACTCTGAAGTCGATGTCGACACCAAGGCCTATGGACCAGTTTCTCCTAAAACCAAAATATCCACACCACTTGGGCAGTCTCTCAGTCAAGATGAATTCGTCTTGGAGAACCCTACTAACAAAGCTACCCTCGCCTTCTCCGGATTCCAGGTAAGGTGCAGATTTCAGAAGGAGAGAGTGGTGTAGCCGTTTTCTTCTCTTCACCCACTTTTTGGATATTCGTTTTTCAGTGTCTAGCGGCCTGAAAAGTTGGGAATATCTTTAAATTAGTACAGTACTAGTTCTGGTAGAGAATCTGTAGAAACAGAAAGATTAGGGCTAAATCATTGATTTTATTTAAGCACTGAAGGAGAAAAAACGCGGCTAATAATTGCTCTAAGTTTTCACTATTTCTGTATTTTTACTATTTTACTAGGATTTTACTATTTTACTATTTGATAACTCCTGAATGGTACAATGAGGAGTACCCATGACTTCTGATTATATTACTTTCACATTTTTATGTGAAAGTTTATAAAAATTTAGAGACCAACCGCACTCCCCTACGACGAATAGTTGTTTTTCTATGAGCTTTCGGAGTATTGACAACGAGTGACGTCATTGCATCCCTCCCGCCTGGACGGGACCTCCTTGCCCAGTGTGACGTCACTCGTTGGTGGAACTTTGAAAAAGAACTATTCTTCGTAGGAGAGTGTGGTTGGTATTTAAAAATCGTATTCCATTCAAGAGTACATAATCATGAACAGAATCATGGGTACTCTTCATTTTATCATTCTTGTTTCGGGGGGGGGGGGGGGGATATATGCAGGTATTACCTACAACTTGAATCTCATTCAGAAAGTAGGTACCTAGCTATACCTACAGATATTCAAAATTACTTCCCTCATGAGCTCAAAAAAATAGTCGTTGAACTCGAATTGTAAATTTATGTGTGATTTGAAATAGCTGTTCCTTAGGATAAAATTCAAAGTTAAGCTGAACCGTTTATGAACCCACCCACGCTAATGTTGATTTTCTATTCAGAATTTGTTTCCTTATTGTGACAAAACGGCTGGTCGTGCAGTAATCACCAAGAAATCCTGAATGATTTTTTTGAACTTGATCTCCCATTTTGTTTTATTATTATGTGAATAATAAAATATAAAATAACATAAATAATAAAATAATTTGCTCAGCAAGCAGCATTTCGAACACCCCTAAAATTTGTTTCTTTTACGTTTCAAGGTGCCTAGATTCAAAAAACGCGGCTGAGTCGTCACATGGGTCTATTGGGCATACCTACAGAAATGTGGGCAGTTCATTTACTGTTTCTCCCACGTGTAATAAGTGAAATAGCTATTTCTGATGGTTTTCACCGATTTTGGCCCCCAAAACACGTATTAGGCTCCTATTATTATTATTTTTTTTTTTACATTTAATTGTCTCGATTCACTTTTTGATGCTATTCTAATGTTATTATACAAATTTATGGTGATTTCAGACAACTCCCAGGTTTTTGACTCATAAAAAATGAATTTCGGGAGCTGAACCTTCGTTGCAACCTCAATTCACTCTTCACTCTGGTCAAAATCAACTTCATATTCTGGCTCCCATAAAAAACATGGAAAACGATATCTCACAAGCTCAAGTTCACTGAAACCTAAAAAAAGCGCAGCAAAGTCTTTGTCACATGGGTTTATTATTCTATTAGACTTACCTGCAGAAATGTTGGCTGTTCGTTTATTGTTTCTTTCATGTGTTATAAGTGAAATAGTTATTTTTGATGGTCAGTCAATCAATCACATGTTTATTGAAATAGCATAAATACATTTTACAATAAATGGAAAGACCCAGACATGATACCGCTATGGTAAAAACCGTCAGCGGGAGCTCCTTAATATAAATACGTCTTATTTTATCACATGCTTATACGCTTTATTTTCTAAGGATCCCAAATGTTAAAATAATAATTTTACTATTATTATATCTTATTACATTCAATCTTATTTTATTATAACTATTAACATTTTTTACAGTTCTTATTCGGTATCATAAAGTTAGGTATCATAATTAAATTCTGCGATGAGATCCTCTCTGTAACGCCAGGCGACCCTGTAGCAGGAGCACAGTTGACACCAGCCCACCTCCCCGTTGAGCACATCTAACAGTTCACAGCTGGAGAGCTCAGCCTTCCCAAAATAGATTTTTCTATAATACCCTAGGATTGGGCAGTGTGCTATAAAGTGCTCTGTCGTTTCATTTACGCCTCGGTTACAGAGAGCACAAAGGTAGGTTCTACCCTCCACCCACGGCTTCCATTTTACGTTCAGCAATTCCCCCCTGCACTTCATGATAATCTCCGCCTCTCTCAAGGCACAGCTCGGCAGTTAGTCCACGGTATGGTCCCAAGTGCTAGTAGAGAAGATGGTACTGGGCAGTGGCGGGTCTCATTCCTAAGAACTCCAAGTGCCGCTCCCGCTCCTGCCGAATCACCCGTTCCGCGAAACTGGGGAGGCTCAAACGGCTCAGCCTAGGGCTCCAACTCGAGAATCCTATCACGCCAAACCCCTGCCCAGCCAATCCCCCGTCGGATGATCTCCTTTGCTGTCCTGTTCGCGAATCGGTGCTCATGTTGCCCCAGCACTTTCCCGATGTAATGGGCACTCAGTTTGAGAGTGAAGACATGTACTGGCCAGTGTTCCATGGACACACTGTAGTTTGGAGCGTTTTGAGGAAGTCTGAACTGCTTTTTGATGAAAAATCGTTGTAGTCTTTCTCCTTCCTCAATCTGCTGGCAACCCCAGACCTGTGCACTATGTGGAATGTCATTTGCATTGAAGAGCTTAGACCAAATTGAATTAATTCCGGCTCGTGCCACTTTACCTTTCTCAACAAAGTGCCTTTTAAGCTTCAAATTGTACGTAAGCTCTATCCCTAAATACTTATATGAGTTGATGCAGGCAATAGCTTGGCCGCACAGAGACCAACTCTCATTCCTTGGAAGTTTCCCTCCATTCTTCCCTGTTATAGTGTCTTATATTCCTTGTCCAGTGATTTATACTGACCAAGCACAAGCTCCGAGCCCGTCCTCTGGTGTAGCCTCAGTAATCCAAACACCTGCTTTCTGAGCCTAAAACAATCGTATGTGAACCACAGAAAGAAACATAAAAAAAAGCGCTGCAAAGCCTTGTCACATGGGTTTATTGTTCTATTAGACTTACCTACAGAAATTTTAGCTGTTCATTTATTGTTTCTTTCATGTGTAATAAGTGAAATAGCTATTTTGATGGTTTTAACCAATTTTGGCCCCCCAAAACACGAATTAGGCTCCTATTTTTATTTTTTTTTTTACAAATTATCATTGATCATCGATAGTGTCATTCAATTGTCCTGATTCACTTTTTGATGCTACTTCTAATGATACAAATTTATGGTGATTTCAGACAATTCCCCTGGTTTTTGACTCATAAAAAATGAATTTCGGGAGCTGAACCTTCGATACAACCTCAATTCACTCTTCACTCTGGTCAAAATCAACTTCATATTCTGTCTCCTCGCCATAGAAAACATGGAAAACGATACCTCAGAAGCTCTAGTTCGCTGAAACCTAAAAAAAGCTGCAAAGTCCTTGTCACATGGGTTTATTATTCTATTAGACTTACCTACAGAAATGTTGGCTGTTCATTTATTGTTTCTTTCTTGTGCAATAATTGAAGTAGTTATTTTTGATGGTTTCCGCAGTTTTGACCCCCCAAAAACCAAATAGGCTCCCCCCCCCCTTTTTTTTCTTCACTAATTATCTTTTATGATGATGATTTTATGATAGTGTCGTTCAATTGTCTTGATTCACCTGTTGATAATACTTCTAGAATTATTATACAAATTTGTGGTTATTTCAAACAATTTCCCAGGTTTTTGGCCCATAAAAATGAATTTGGTTAAAAATGAAATGGTTTTTATTATTATTTATTATTATTATTTTGGGAGGTTAACCTTCGTTACAACCTCAATTCTTCACTCTGGTCAAAATCAACTTCATATTCGGTCTTCTCGCCGTAAAAAACATGGAAAACAGTACCTCACAAGATCATGTTCACTAAAACCTCAAAAAAAAAAAAAAAACTCAGAAAACACTATTTTTACACCCATTCCCCCCACCCATCATTTTAACACCCCTGGGTGTATTCCGATCGGGCTGCCAAGCTTCGGAGCAAAACTAGGACCAAAGTGTGTTTCAAAATGGGGACCCAAACTGTGTGTGGAAGAACGACAATAATGAACAGCCAACATTTCTGTAGGTATGCCCGATAGTATAATAAACCCATGGGACAAGTACTATGCAGCGTTTTTCCGGGGCCTATTTTTGGTATTTGGTGAAGAGTCTTGGGACCGGAAGTGTCTCGCCCGCCAAGAAGAAAAAAAAAAAAAATTCGAAGCGACTCAGAACACTTTTAGCAGTGCTGATTTTTCGTACACCCGTTTTCGAGGGGCCCCTGAGGGCGTGTACCAAATTTCAGAGCTCGGGACCATCAGGTGCTGGAGTTGCAGAAGTTTGAAAATCGCTATTTTCATGGTTTTCTACTTTTTAGGACGTCCCTCAGTAGTGAGAGACGTCCTTATATATTTGATCTGGGCAGGACATCACTCAGCCGAGAATGAAAAGGACCATATTCAAATCCGTTTCAGACAACAGTGTTGTCAACCGTTTGAGTGGCTCTTCTTTTGTTTGGTGCAGAAAACTATAGTTGTGCCCTACGCCGGAATTTCTAAGTTTACTTCTAGAAGCGTGATGGGTGGTGGGGGGGGGGGGGGGGGGGTACGCGGGATTTCCTGCAAACTTTTGTCCGTAACCGTATTCTCAACTTTTGAAGTTTCCATACGCATAGGTATATAAGAAACAATAGGCAGGTAGCGACCTAATCTTAGATCAGTCGATCAATTTATTCGCAATATTCTATGATGATAATTATGATACATCACCTACTCTAATGCAGGTAGTGAAACACGTATGTAAGCTGTTCATACCGCGTCACTAGTAGCGAAATTAGGTAGTAAAATTTCACAGTGCTTACATCAACAGTACCTGCTTACATTACACTGCTTCATCAGCATCATAGATCAGTTATTTATATATACTTCCAGGCCATCTGCAATGAGTGAGAGTGATCGATACACCACCAAAGGACGTCCACTATTATGTAACTTCTTCTTGTTCTTGTTGTCGTTGTTGTTGTTCTATGATGGCTGTGGCCTCACAGACATAAAGGATCGAACTGAAATTTTGTACGTACATTCGTTATGCTCCAAGGAGGTGCCTTTCATGCAAACCCCCCCCCCCCCCTTTTGAAGAAATAAAACGCTAAACGTTTTTGAAGAGTTGAGGGGAAAAAATCACGTCCTGTGACGTTTTTTCTCCTGAAAATTCCTATCAATTCGGGAACCACCTTCTGTGGATAATGTTGAACTGGCTGTTGTTTTAATTGTTTTAATTTTTTTATTGGCAGGCTGAGAAGTTGAGTCAGAAAGGACAAGTGGAATTCAGCACTGCGAGCACTGATGGGAGGCAGTTCTTCACCGGTGCTATTTGGATGGGGCTGTTGGTGACGTGGACCCTTCTCATAATCCTGGCTTGGGGCATCACGATGCTGATGGATATCAAAACAATGGACCGTTTCGATGATCCCAAAGGAAAAACCATCACTGTGAATGTCAGCGAATAAAGTTGGTATGCACTCTTGATATTCATAGTAGTAAATACCTAGACCCAATTTTTGTTCCCCGTCGACGTTACAATCAGTGAGCGTCACTTTTGATAGAACTAGGAAAATACTGGAATATTTTTTGTTCTTTCCTGTAAGGTATTATTTAGCGATTTGAAATTTGTTGTGCACAATCTATACTCATATATATAAATCTTCTGTATGTCTGTCCGGAACTGATTACTGCCAAACGGCTCAACGGACCTTCAACTTTATGCATTATGCCTGTCGGAAGGGAATAGGCTATCTTAGAATATTGTGCGCCATGTGGCAACGCATAAGACCGATTATGCGTTGCCCGGGCAAATGACAGAAAACTTCATCACAGCCTGAACGTCTGAACCGAATTGGTAGACACCAAAAGTAAAGTAAAGTAAACAGCCATTCTTGGCTGGGGCTTTTCATCTGACTGCCTTGCCAGCGTCGCGGATGTGATCAGCTGTCCTCCAATGAGAGGATCAGAATTCGGCTGATCATTTCGCTCTTTACTTGGCTACTCAATCCCTCGCCCCATTGATTGGAGAGGGGTTGACAGTTGTGTCGTAGCCTCCATTTCACCACCAATTTTAATACCTCTTTGAAATGCCCACGAAATGTCTGATACCAATGGCGCAACAACGCGACGGTATAAGGAAAAACGTCGCGAGGGCAGTGGGAGGAAAAGTTAGCAGATGGAATCAACTAACGGACGGAATCAGCCATCACGCAGATCAAATGATATTTTTAAACTATTTGGATGAGAATGTCCAGTGATTTATGAACCCACTTGGATGAGCGACTGAAGCAAGCAGACACAGTTAGTTTATAATAAACGCTTCCTCCTCCCAGGGACATACGAACTGCGTGAGGCACTTACGTGATATAATATACATGAATTTTTGTACATGAGAATAAGAATTTATTGGTGAACAGAACTGAAAATCATGCTTCTTTAAGTTTTTATTATGCTTCTAACTTAATTATACCTAGTGATCTCCAGTATTACTAATCCCCCTCACGCAATCGCGTTGCTGCTCATTCCAAAGGTAAATATAAGTCATCTCTTACCTTCGACGGCATGTCCCTCAAGGCTGGCTCCTCAAGTTTTGACGTGGTTGTAGTGTGCAGGGATATGTTGGTTCTCTGCAGGTGGCTAGGGCGGCTGGGATGTCACTTATTAATCCAAACCTTCACTGGAAACAGACACTGTACAACGATGCTCATCCCGGAAGTTCAAACGTCTCCGATGGTTCTTGACGAAAAGGCGAAGGCAAAACGGTTTTATTCCCTCAGTTCTTCAATGGAGACTTTCTTGATGAGAGGAGGCAGGATTTCTTTACCCTGTAGTGCTGGACTCGATCCATCAGTGACTTAATAATTTATATTGAGAATTGAGCAATGGACGTGCGAATCCTGCCGTCTGGAGCATGTAATTTGAGGATCTGCTCAGCTGTTTCCCCTTGTTTTAGTGATGGGCGATTCAGATGAAAAACGCTGCAAAGTCCTTGTCACATGGGTTTATTATTCTATTGGTCATACCTGCAAACATATTGGCGGTTAATTTAAAAAAAAAAAAATTATCTTTGATTGTTGACAGTGCCATTTAATTGTCTTGATTCACCTGTTGATACTTCTAGTGTTACTATACAGATGTGTTATTATACAGATTTTTGATGATTTCACACAATTTCCCACGTTTTTGACTCATAAAAAATTAATTTTGGGAGCTGATCCTTCGTTACAACTTCAAATTCGGTCTTCCTGCCCTAAAAAAAAAGGAAAACGATACATCACAAGCTTACTCTCGGGCTTGCTTCAGGATTGAGTTCCACCGCTCGACTTTGCTGTTTGATTGCAGGTGGTACGCTGCTTGGTGATGCCCAGTGAGCGGAGAAGATCTGTAAATTGTACCGATTAGAACTGCCTGCCTTGATTGACCGTGACGACCACGGACAACCGTATCGGGCCACCCAATTATTAAGGAAGGCCTTGATGACCGTGTCCACGGTGATGTGGGTGAGTTGGGCGCACTCGACCCAGTTTTTCGCACGGTCGATCACTGTCAGGCTAAGCGTTTCCCCTTGGATGGGGGAGACAGCCGGACAGTGTTGAGATGGAGGTGTTCGAAGGGCAATGTGTCGTCGAAGGTTTGAGGTGGGATGTGGGGATGGGTGGAGATTTTGAACCGCTGGCATTTCTGGCACCGGAGAACCCAGTTGAGAATGTCTGAGTTCATATGGGGCCAGAAATACCACGTTTTGAGGAGGTCGTGGCTGGCCCGAATCCCCGGATGATGGAGCGCGTGGTAATGGTTGAAGAGCTGTTGCTGCAGGTCTGGTGGCACTTACGGACATGGTGTGTCCGTAGTGTCGCACCAGAGGCCGTGCGGTTGGATTTATCGGCGGTGTTGAGGTTGGAGAGCGCGGGGTCGTTGGTGGGGTCCTGTAGTGCTCTGAGGTGCTGTGGGGAGGGGAACGGTAGAAGTTCCTCGATCGACATGGGGGATGGTAGGGAGAGGGCATCGGCTACGGGGTTATCCAGCCCCGGCGTGTAGTGGATTTCCGTGGTAAACTGGGCGATGAATTCCAGCTGCTGGAGGCGGCGTGGGGAGGCTGATTTCCGCGTTTGAAGAAGGGCATGTGTCTGGGGTTCATGGTCGGTGGTGACAGAGAACTGCCGGTCTTGGATGAAGTCGCGGAAATGCTCAATGGTTTCAAAGATGGCGAGTATGGGGATGGTGGAGTATTTTCTTTGGGCATCGGTGAGGGTCTTGAAGAAGAACCCTAAGGTTCCTGTTGTTGATGTGCTGGTGAAGGACTGCGCCAATGGCCCACTCGGAGGTGTCTGTAATGATGGAGAGTGTGGCGTCGAGTGCTGGGTGGGCAAGGAGGGCAGCGTTCTCTAGGTCCGTCTTGCAGTTTTTGAATGCAATGTGGAGCTCCGGGGATCATGCGAGCTTGTGGTTGTCATTTTTTTAGATGGTTGTGGAATGGCGCCGATGGGGAGGGGGGGTTTGGTGTTGGGTGCCGTGTTTGATGTGGCGGCGGTAGAAGTTGAGCATTCCCAAAAACCGTTGGAGCTCAGTGACCGATGGGAACTGTCGGAGGGAGTTTACCTTGTCGGTGAGCTGTGTGACCCCTTTTGTGGTGACCAGGTGTCCTAGGACAAATGCCTAGGCATTTGACGGAGGGTTGGGTGATGGCGCATTTTGATTTGTTGATTGTTAGGCCTTAGTTACGGAATATGTTGAGGACATGTCGGAGGTGGTCATAGTGCTGCTAGGCGGAGGTGGAGGCGATCTCCAGGAAGCAGGAGACATATGGGAGTCCATGGAGAATTAGGTCCATGTACCGCTGCGAGGTCTGGGCCGAATCCCATCTTGAGATACTTAAAGAGTCCAAAAGCCGTGATGGCGGTCTTCGGTATGTCGGGCAGGTGAATATCAATGTGGTGGAATGCCCGGGAGATGTCGAGGGCGGAGAAGATGGTGGTGCCGTGGTGGTGGGAGGAGAAATCCCGGAGATGTGGGATGTTATACATATCTCGTGTGATCCGTGAGTTTAGTCCCCGCAGGAGTGGATTTGACCGTCCCGCTTCTGTACGATGTGGAGTGGTGAGACCCATGGGGAATTTGAAGGGCGGATGATTTTTTCTTCGATCAATTTGACGAAGTGGGCTTTGGCCTGTGAAAGCTGGAGAGGATGAAGGCGTTGAGCCTTCGCGGAGAGTGGTGGGACGGTTGTCTCAGTGTAGTGCTGGACATGAGAGAGGTAGGATGTTGGTCTCGTTTCAGGTTGGTAGGTGTCCAGAAGTGATGTGAATTTAGGGTTGACTTGCGGAGGGGGTGTGACTGAGTTTATGAAGCCTCCGATCAGTTTCTGGGAGACGTGGTTGATGAGGCGAGAGTTCTTCATGTCGACCTGAGGACCGATGTATGAGAGGAAGTCGGCACCCAGGAACAGTTTCTCGATGGTAAAGTTCCATTCGTAGATGTGGCCATTTAAGTGTACATTGGAGAGGTAGGTACCGTAAGAGGGTATGAGGGTACCGTTTGAGGCGTAGAGCAGTTGATCATCCGACGGTGATCTGCAGTGAAGCACGTTGCTGGGTATGGGTCGGTATGGTCACGAGTTGCGGTGGTCGGACCTCATGGACTGAAGCGAATGCGCCAGTATCATACATAGTATCAAGGAGGCAGAGCAGGGATTCATCTTCAGAGTCGAGGTATGAGGCGAGGTGTCAGCGCCCGGAGCCAGAAGGTTTTGGTGATTCTGGTGGTAAGGACATTGTGGAGCCTGGCCTTCAGGTCGCCGAAATGCTGGGTTGGGGGAGGGCAGAGATCCGACCATGCTAGGAGGGTTGGTAGAGGGGGATGAGGTGTAGGTGGTGGCTGAGTCGGGTGAAATGTCTGCCGTCTGGAGGAGGATGGCATAGGGCAGAAGCTAGATCGTCTTCGAGTACTTCGACTTTTGAGCCTTGATGTTGGAGGTTGAGAAACCAGCGTTGAGCTGGAAGAACCAGAGGGTGGGTTCGTGTGCGTAGAATGGTGGCAACGTGAGTGGGATGGCTGTGGAGGCGGTCATGATATCGGCGGTGGAGATGGTCGTGGTGGGCTGCGGTTCGTTCTGCATTTTCGGCTTAAAACGTTGGGGTTACCTCTGTGGTGACTGGGGTTTTGAGATAGGTAGGAGTTTTGGAAGGGAGAAGGTGAGTTTGAATGAGGAGGTGCGAGAGGATATCCGCGCGGATGGGTTCACCTCCTTGGATGCGTCTCTAGGATGGGAAAATATCCACCCGGTTTTTACCTCGTTGTATATTGGGATAGGAAAATATCCCGTGCGGTTTTCACCTCCTTGGATATTTGGAAGAGAGGAAGGGAGGATGTTTGCCCAGTTTTCACCACGCTGGATATTTGGAAGGAAGTTCTCGTCCGGTTTCCACCTGTTGAGAACGTAGGGTTGAGGAAAAGGGTGAATTGATGAAGAGGAGGTAAGGTGAGAGAGAGAAGGCTCTGGTTCGAGTGAAGTTGGATGATTGTCGAGCTGGGCAACCGCTACCCTCCCCCGGTCCACCGACTGCGGGCAACCGCTACCCTCCCCCGGTCTACCTGGAAGAGCTACCTGGGCCTCGTCCCTGGCACCGCACAGCTCGACTTCTCCGTGGTTTTATTGGTAACAGTCTTACTTATTTGTAGGAATGGTATATTGTAAGGGTACCATGACATGGATGATACGGCGGACGGTGTATGGACATAGCGTTTTTGCAATCTGCGTACTTTGAAACGTATATATATATATATATATATATATATATATATATATATATATATATATATATATGTGAGGGGATGTTCAAAAACTGTTTGCTGAGCGAATACATACCTAGGTGTAGTATTAACAGAATAATAAACCAAAAGGTGCTACGTGGTAGGTTGAAAAGGGGGAAGAAAAAAGCTTGCGACGCATCTGGCATGTATTGCCCTCCCGCTCTCGTGCGTGGGAACCGAGTGAGAGGGAGATACATACCGAATGACATCCCCTTTTTTTTTAAGTCGATTCCCGCCAAGCTACTCGGATATCCGAGCTGAAAATTGGGTTAAAAAGCAGCAAATCCCGACCCACGTCCATTACTTACTGAAAAAATCAACTTTGTTGAGTTCAAAACTAGAATTTGTTGAATGTCAAGTTTCATTAAATTATAATCTAGAATTTACTCTTGTTTCAGGTGATGTTCTCCCACTTCCTGGCCCATTGTCATCAAGTTTAGCCAGTTGATTTGAAAACGAAATTCTACTATTTTCAAGTCACATGAAACATTCCAGTCTTTTGTACTTGTCCTTCCTGCGATTAACTGTTGCCTTTTTCATAAAACAAAGATATTCCTTCACCACAGTTTAATAAATCGCCCGCTCTGATATTGTTATCCTTCCTGAGGATTGTTATAGTTTTTATTTTGCGTGTTGAAGTCTGTATTGTTGGTTTTCTTTTGTATGTAGAATAGTTTTTAAAATCCTTCGTTTGATTCAAGAAATTGCCGGTCGGGTTTGGCTTGAAAGGCGATTTAATTGTTTTAACTCTGTGTTCTATTTCATTCAGTATAAACCGATTCTTGGCAAAATTATAAGTTTTACCTGAAATTTGATTCCCGAACAAAAACTAGACGATTTTGTTTGCATCCAACGATATTTTTTTTCTTTTACTCAGCAGCAGCAGTTTGCGCTTACAGGTGCAATGTCTCTTCATTCTCAATCGCAAATATTCCTATGAAACTTTCCACGTTTCAAGGAAAATTGTGACTTGTTAATGTGATTTTTAGCATTGTACCTACCGGACCTTTCATAAATCGTTTTTGGATTATGCATCAAGAGTATTTTAGTCGTCTGTTACGAAATCACTTACCAATATTTGGTAGATCTTGGCAGTGTGTTTAATTTGATTGTTCTTTTAAGATAGGGAACCTGTACATTAATTTGTAAATACCTAGCGAAACATTTTCTTCGCGGATTCCCCCTTGTGATGGAAGATTTGTAGAGGTTCGGACGCGTTGATGTAAGATTTATCATTTTAGTTGTGTATAGTTAGGTGATTTATTTATCCACGAACTTTTACGTCAAAAGCGTCCTTCTGAAAAAGTTTTTCCTGTTCTCAGCTAATCCCAGATTAAGAAGAAAAATGGTATTCTTCGTTCATTCAGGAATGGAATTCGTTCACCCAAGGTCCTTCTAGCTTTAAAAATCATCCAATTTTGAGTATTAGTGCTCAGTGTAACGTTTACTTCCTCCAACTGTAATTTGAACTATTTTTCATTAAGAATTGCACAATGGCCTCTCCTGATTATAAGTCTCTACTCCCTCTTATTAAATGTTTCCTTTTCTTTCTCTTGTTTAATCTGTTTAATTCAACTAGAATTTGTTGACATTATTTAGGATTTGAAGTCAACTAGGGAAATAACAGTAAATAAGACGAAAAGAGGTCAAGCAAAAGTAGGTAACCTAAACCTACGAACGGGATGAGGCACTAACAGAAATATCTGTGGAGAACCTCGGAGTTTGGTAGGTTGGTACTTGATATAGAAAATCTAAAAATTTCAAAAGTTGCACCAGTGAGTTTCTGTATTTACAATAGACGTTGATTATTGCGTAAAAAGCCGATGCACTTCATGTAGGTATATTAGAAATTCAGTTCTGTGTTTAGGTATAACTAGAAGTTTTCAGTGTATATTACGGAAATATTGTTGATTAAAAACGATATTATACTTTGGTGTGTATTTTTACTAACCCATTCCTTACTGTAGAATAAATTGTTCTACGTGGATTTTGATTTCCCTCAGCATCGTTCAATACATTCAAATCTAGGGTGGCTACTCGTCAGGGGCTGTCCTGGGAAAAATCAGAGAATATCAAGAGTTTAGTAAGGGAATGACGTAAAAACGCTGCAAATTATTACACAAAGGTTTATTATTCACCTGTGTAGATGCCCCTTCTGCTTAGATCACTGTTTTCTGTGGCCAATACCCTCGAGTTCCCCCCAGGAATGCCCTAAATCGAGTACTAAAGCCGGCTCCGGAATTAAAGTTTCCTACAAATACGCGGGATTCAATAATTCAATCATTAATTATTTATAGTTATTCATGGAGCATAAGGCAAATAATAATAAACCGTTGTGTAATAATTTACGTGTATAGGTGCCCCTTCCACGTAGTAAGTATAATGAACCGTTGTGTAATAATTGGACATTCAATAATACTTCACCGGTTGTTCAAGTTGCAAAAGTACCTACCAAAAAATCCAATAGATCCATCATTTTTCAAATGAAATAATATCGCAGAACAACCAACTCGACTTCATACAGCCGTCGGTGCTTGTTATCAGGTGCTCCCTGGTGAGATGATATCTGGGCTGGATTTATACCGTTTGATTAACGATCGTTCTGATGAAGGTGTTTGGTGCAAACGAACGGCTGGTAGTGCAATGCTCCGGGTGGTCTCAAAAAATTCTCTAGTTCAAGATCAATTTAAAAACGCAAAAAAAAAACCATACCTTTATAGGGAAAGTTTTCGAGCTATGGCGTTCTGAAAACTTCAACCCCTATTTTTAACCCCTTCAATTTTTTTTCATGGTAACTAAGAAAAGTGCTATAAGTACGGCGGACAGAGACAATTTTTTTAAATGCATTTTCGGATTCTACATACCTTGAAACGTAAACCATCAAATTTTGAGGGGGGGGGGGGGGGGGGGGGGGGTTGGAATTTTTTTTCTTGCTCGATTCCAAAGGTTCATTATTGAAAATAATAAACCAAAACTGCATAAGTCGGGGGGTTGGAAAATGTGAGGCACACGTGAACCAACATCGCTTCACACCAACATCCCTTACCTACCTTCTGTAGTGAGGAAGCAAAATGATCCATATCCATACACCTCTCTAGAAGTAGTTTCAAAGCCGAATTAGTAAGTTAAATTTCAGAATAAGTTGGCCTGAATGACCGAGCGGTAAAAAGGAGAATCTGCACTTCTAAAGATCAACTTATTTTTACGTGTATAAGTACTAGATATCCTATAGAAGCTGATCCGGAACGGCTGCGGAAAAAGGTTTATTTCTGAATGAACTGCTCCTTCCCATACTAATGGGAAATTTCGCGCTGATTCTGATATATGGTAACACCATTTTCAGATACTACAGCGTAAAATTATCTGCAAGAAACTCGAAATTTCACTTTTTTGATCTTTGGAATCTACTAAACTAGTTATGGTATGGAAAAAAATGTGGATAACGTCAGTTGTCGAAAACATGATTTTATTTTCGATAGTGAACCTTTGGAATCGGGCACGAAAAATACAATTTTCAAGCCTCCTCAAAATTTGATTGTTTCCGTACCTAATCAGGATCGTAAAATGGAGTATACCTGTATAGCTACATATATAAAACATAATACAATACATGGATATTTAGGCGGGTGCCTGTCTAATTTACGAATGTCGGTGAGTCTCTTGGTTCAACCTTGTCCTATGAATTTCTCAGTTCCGCGATAACGACCTCAAATTCGGGTCGTATGAACTAAAATTTGGAGGGTGTAATAGTAGTTTAACCCTCGAAATTTCTAGTATAATTTGATTTAAAAAAAATAAATACCTAGTGCTATATTTTTTGTGACGTTTGTCACTGGTTGGCCGAATACAGTAGAATACATATGCATATGAACATATGTGTGTATTATGAAATCCAGGGTGGCCCCAACTCAGGCTCGAACTTGGCCCACACTGTCATAGCTACTCCACAGTGATAAAATATTATAACTATTATTGTGAAGCACCATTATTATGCAATCATCGATATTATGATGGTTCAACCCCGGAGTAACAAAACCTTTACTCTTTACTGTTTAATATTTATTACCCACAGATAAATTTTGCTGTGTTGAAGTGGATACCTTCTTAGCGACCTTGTTTGTGGTATAGAAACAAACTTCCGTGGATAACTACATGATGGGTAACCTACCTCTCAAGAGCTTATAGGGAAAATGAGATTTGAGATTTCAGTCCTTGGAAGGCGGTCTATCTCTTGTGAAGGTAAATACCTAGGACCTAGGTATCTGTTGACCAGTTGATCCAGAAGTAATGCCTCCTAACATTACAGTTTCGTGAAGTTGGCGTTTCAAAGAGCGGCGGTTTGGCGGGTTGATGAGGTTTGTTCTCTAAATGGTTTCATAATAAATTATGAAAATTCCTAGGTAGGTAACTTTCGCTTGTGCGTACCTGAACTTCATTTATGAGTGAAGTACCTAATTAAAAACTGACTTTTATCAACATACCTACCCATTCTCCCTACGTCGTCAGCAAGTTGATAGGAAAGGATTTAATATTTATTGTCTATCTATGGTCTGACAAAACTGTCCACCGCATTGCGGGCCGAGTAAAATAATCCATGGATAAGAGAACCAACTCTTGAGCGATTCGGGATTGTCACTCCCAGGTTTTAAAGGAAATGGACTCGTTTTAGTATTGTAGTTCCATATGGCACGGGCGCAGATACTTACAAAGGCTCAACCGACCGCTAATCAACCTAATTACAAGCTAATCAGGACCCCCCCCCCCCCCCCCTCTCATTCATACCAATGCTTTCGACGGTAGGATATCTGGATTGGTAGGCAGGTACTTGACCTTGCCAACATGCTAAATGATTCATTACAACAACCCACCAACCTACCTATTGAAAAAACCCTAAAAAAAAGCAAGGTAACCATTAATTTATATTGCCTCCTGATGGTTACATTTCCGTATTTCATTTTCATTCGAACCTCTAGGCTAAATTACAAAAAAACGCTGCAAAGTCCTTGTCACATGGGTTTATTATTCTATTGGACTTACCTACAGAAATGTTGGCTGTTCATTTTTTGTTTCTTTCATGCGAAATAATTGAAATAGCTATTACTGGTGGTTTCCACCAATTTTGGCCCCCAAAACACAAAGTAGGTAGGCACGCTCCTTTTTTTTTTTTCAAATTATCTCTGATTATTGGTAGTTGACACAGTTGGATTGTTGACACTTTTTCTAGTGTTATTATGCAAATTGATGGTGATTTTAGACGATTTCCCAGGTTTTGGACTCATAAAAAAAAAATCAATTTTGGGAGCTGAACATTTGGTAGAACCTCAATTTTCCACTCTTTGGTCAAAATCGACTTCATATTCGGTCTTCTCGTCCCAAAAAACATGGAAAACGATAACTCAAAAGCTCATGTTACTAAAACACAAAAAGTACCTATTTTTATCCACATTTTCACTCATAACACCCCTGGGAATATTCCGATCGGGCTGCAAAGTTTCGGGACACAACTAGGGCCCAAATGGAGCATGTGTGCGAATGAACGCCTTTTTTAGACCGAAAATGAAGCCGGTACACGTGGTACGGCGGACGGCGGACGGACATTGCATTTTTGGAATCTACGCACCTTGAAACGGAAAAGAAAAAAATTTTGAGGGGGTGTTATAAAAATTTTTTGCTGACCGAATACATAGGTGTATTATTCACAGAATAATAAACCAAAAGGATAAAGTTATGGTGATAAATTGTTCACAAAACAGGCTGTTCATCATTATTATTCATTATCAATGGTGACGTTAATTTTTTGTGGTAGGTAATAATTAAAGTTTACGTAAAACGGTGTACGTATGTAGGTCGGCATAAATTTGCTGTCGAAGATCTTACATAAAACTTGTTTCACGGTTACAGATGTCAATGCTGGATGACTAAAGATTTAATTTACTGCCTTCTCACCTTCTGGGTGCGTCACTAACCTAAAATATGTTGGTAATGTGGATTACACCACTTATATTAATTTATAGGTAATCGTGATAATTCCTCTGTTCGTAAGTCCAGTATACTAACTTATCAGAATCACGATACTTATTTACGTTTCTTTCTGTTCAAAGCTAACCTAATTAATGTGTGTAATGTGGACCATACCAGTTCATAATCGTGATAATTCAGTCTGTCTGTAAGTTCAGTGTACTTATCAGAATCACGATAGGTACTTATTTACGTTTCTTTCTGTTCAAAGCTGTTTCTTGATATTGATACTATATATCAATATTGATAAATATTATATCATTTACCTACGTTAGTATATTTGAACTGCTACACGAATCATTCCACTTAGGTGAGACTGGGTATGCAAAAGTAAATTAAAGTAACAGCCATTCCAGCATCGCGGACGTGATCAGCTGTCCTCCAATGAGAGGATCAGAATTCGACCTGATCATTTCGCTCTTGGCTACTGATTGCCTCCGCCCAATAGCTGCACGGGTCATACTTGGACGTGTCACCACGTGTCACGGTGCGGCCGTCACCCATCCAAGTACTAACCACGCTCAAGGGTATGTAGATAGGTAGGTATACATATTATGTTGATAGTCAATAGAGGTAGATGCGAAGAGTAGGTATCTTACTAATTAACAGGAACTAATTATCTCACGAAAATGCTACCAGTTTGAATTTATTTGTCCTACTGTAAAAACTCGTACAAATAAGGTTTATGTACGAAAATTGAGCTGTCGTGTCTGAATGCACCAACTCCATAACTTGAAAAAAATTATAGTCAAGGAAAAACAAATTTTCGAAATCTGTTTGAGGCATTTTCGATCAGGTAAAACACCGGTTCGGTTCTTATTATGAACAAGTAAAACATCTCAACTCGCCTTTGTGGACATTTAAATGTTGAAATACCTCCCAGAAGAATCAAAATTAATGGTTGTTTGAAAATGATCTGTAAGAAGTTATGGCGAGTTTTTTTTTTTAGAAAACTTGTTGATATTTGAAAAATCAACAATTCCGCGTTATGGCAGAGCCTATTTTGAACACAGGCGAGTTATGGCAGACCCTGTTTTGAACACAGGCTCTCCAGTGTTGGGTTCTCAAGATGAAACTAATTAGGTACCTACCTATATATCATCATCGGCTGTCCAGTTATTTGGTATGTGGTAATCACGACAACACACGGAACATTATATTATACAAGTTCAGCATCTAATAAATGATTCTTATTTATATATAGTTCTCATGAGTCCAGCCGTCATTTATTCGTTATTGGTACCTGCCAACTAGTGACTGCCGGCAAAGCGCCTCATAATAAACTGACCCACGGTCCAACCTGAACCTCTTCAAGTCCTGCGTTTGCCATATCTCACTCACAGCCAGCTCGTTGAAAACTGCTGCCATTCGAGAGGCCCAATGAGGTGGAGTAGATGATTGTACTCGTAATATTCATTCGAATTCGAATCGAATGCTCATTCGTTCAGGAAGATGCTGATGCTGAATACCTAACAGATGTTCCAATCTTATCACTCTGTCTCCATTTTGCTTGTTCCACGTGTAGGTATGCACTTGCGCAGTCAAGTTTTGTTTGTCTCTGTGCCAGTGAGTTTTGGTTGTTCCCCAGAATAGGATGAGAAAAACGGATGAAAGAGAGCAGTCAGATGAGTGAGTATCAAATCTGAAAAACTCTCAAAAGCATAAAAAATTACGCCACTGAAACCGTGAGTGGGGTAGGTCCTATGGAAATTATGAAACAAGAATATCGAAGGTCGAATCAGCGCTTGTGGGGCATGGCCAGGATGACTGTGATTCCGTAGACAAACTTTATGATCAATAAAAAATATTGAAAAAAGTGATATTTAAATCCTTCTACTTTGTATTTTGCATCATTACGCAGAGTTTTCTGGAGCCATGCCATTTCCTGAGTAATGTTTCTCTATTTCCGTTGGCAGGAAGCAATGAATTAATGAGACAGACATTAACGCAATTAATGTGCTTTCGAAAACGCAATACTATTCTGTTTTTTTTTCAGGTACATATATCACAAAATGTACAAAAATGTAGACTAGTTACATGTCAGAGCGGTAGGTGGGCATTGTCTGAGTAATTACTTGGCGAAGGCTAATTGCTAAGTAGATAGGTAGGTAGGTAGGTAGATAGTTACCCACCGAAGAGAAAATAATTTATTGAAGTGAGGAAGAAACAGAACTAAAAAAGTGATCAGATGGATAAATAGACATGTGAAGTCTCCATAAAGAAAAATATATAGGTATTTCTAACACAGAAAAGTAAATATTTAAAGGTTGGTAAGTTGCTTCTAACAAAGAAGAATCACAGGATTCTTCTACTGATTTTTGACAATGAAACTGTGGAATGAATGGATCTAGGGAAGTTTTATGTCATCTACAGAATTTTTGGGACCAGTCCACTGAAAAATTGAAATTTAGAGTTGGCAACACTGATCTCAAGAAAGTGAAGCTGGGTTCACCCTGGCGGGTAATCGACGTAAAGCGCGTAAAACGCTTCATCTACCACAGCGTTATGGGGAAGATGTCGATCGCATATGGCTGAGGGTATTTTGCATACAGTAAGTAAGCCTAGAAAGCCAATATGACCATGCGGAATTTACAGAAGGCATTTACAACGAAGCATTGATAAATATTGGAGACAAGTGCTTAGCTATTGTAAATAAAGTGCTTAGTCAATTGGGAATGCCACCCAACCGAGCTAAGACCGCAACATTACATGTGGATTTGCGCCGTGAACAGAGTTACAACACCGGAGATCTGCTGTTATATGTCCAATCAAATATTCCCAAATCAAGGCGTGAACAGAGAAGGGCATTTATGATCGCATAATGCAATTTGTAAATGACGGAGTTGGGGTGACCTTCTTCTTGGATGCGCCAGGAGGAACTGGGAAAACATTCCTCACCAGATTGATTCTGGCAGCGGCTCGATCAAAAAATGACATAGCCTTAGCTCTCGCTTCGTCTGGTATACGAGTAGCTGCGACATTGTTACCAGGTGGAAGGACTGCTCATTCAGCTATGAAGTTGCCACTGAACATGCAAATCATTGAGAATCCTACTTGCAATATATCCAAAGCATCCTGTATGGGAAAAGTATTACAAACATGTTGTAAACTCATTGTTTGGGATGAATGCACGATGGTAAATAAAAAACTGCTTGAAGCTCTTGATTGAGCGTTGCGAGATTTGCGTGGAAACGTCCAACCATTCGGCAATTCATTGATATTGCTCGCAGGAGATTTTAGGGAAACATTGCCTGCGATTTCTCGATCGATCAGCGGACGAAATAAAAATGCTTGCCTGAAATATTCGATATTGTGGCGACACGTATTGTACATTGCAGTTGAATACAAATATGCATGTCCTGCTGAAGAACGATCAATCAGCAGAGTTATTCTCACGACAGATACTTGACATTGGGAACGGACCGCTACCAGTCGATGAGACGTCAAGACGAATACCATTTCCTATAGTTACATCGAAAGAAGAACTTATCGAAGAAGTATTTCCTAATATTCTATCAAGCGAGGCGGTAGCCGAGCGATGCCAAGCATGAACCCGCGCCTTAACTGAGCGAAGAATCGGGCCAACTTTGGCCCCCTCCCGGGCCTTCCCCGTTATTTCTATATTTTATTCGCGCGTACATATTTTGTGGGGCAAACACCCTGAGTCGCCTGACACCAAATTCGAAGCGGTAGGTGTTTCGAAAACCTGCGAAAAATAGGGCTCAAAATACGTGTTTGGTGACTTTCTTCCCATTTTTTTTTCCACCCATTCTTTGTCACGCCACTTCAACCCTTTTACCTCGACCGATGTTTATGAAATTTGGTATGTAGATCAGGTTTGGCGTGGTGAAGTGCCTTTTGGGAGTTTTAACCGTTTTCGCGGAAGCAAAGGGGGGGTTCCGGGGGAGGGGGCTTGCTTTTTTTCCACCCATTCTTTGTCACGCCACTTCTACCGTTTCCCCTCGACCGATGTTTATGAAATTTGGTATGTAGATCAGGTTTGGCGTGGTGAAGTACCTTTTGGGAGTTGTAACCGTTTTCGCACAAGCAAAGGGGGGGTTCCGGGGGATGGGGGCTTGTTTGTTCCACCCATTCTTTGTCACGCCACTTATTTATACCCTCTTCCCTAGACCGATCTTTATGAAATTTAGTACCGATCCAAATCATGTTAATGCGTGAAGTGATTTTGGGTGTTTCCATCAAAACGAAAATTAAAAACTGTAACGCCGAAGTGACATGGCGAATAACGGGAGATCTACCCTTTCCAATGTGAAGTGTCAAGCATTTTTAGCATTGCTTGTGTGAGAATATCGTCGTTGCACCACATTGATTCAGGCTTCGGATCAGATATTGTTGCACCACATTCATTCAGGCTTCGGATATTGTTGCGCCACATTGAGCCACATTGATTTCAGCTTCGAAACTTACGTGCGACCTTTCAAAATTTGTGATATCTCCTAAAAAAAACACTCCCTGTAAAAAAAGATGCCAAGCTACAAAAGGTGTGATATCCAGGTTGTGCCAAGCACTGTGCCTAATAATCTTCCGTCCACATCCGACAGTTCATTTTCGACGTTAATTTTGAGGTACAGACTAGACTTAGCTAACAGGGTGAGGAGTGAGTTAATCTTTAGGAAGTGTGCTGCTTGGCCGGTCTAGTTACTGATCTATTCAGTTCCTACACGAAGGATTCGAAGCCATCAAAACTAATGATTCAAATTCTACGTGCCTACTAATCTTCCGTCCACATCCGACAGTTCATTTTCGACGTTAATTTTGAGGTGAGGAGTGAGTTAATCTTTAGGAAGTGTGCTGCTTGTCTGTCTACGACATATCAGGCACATAGCATGTGAATCATTAATTTTGATGGCTTCGAATCCTTCGTGTAGGAACTGAATAGATCAGTAACTAGACCGGCCAAGCAGCACACTTCCTAAAGATTAACTCACTCCTCACCCTGTTAGCTAAGTCTAGTCTATACCTCAAAATTAACGTCGAAAATGAACTGTCGGATGTGGACGGAAGATTATTAGGCACAGTGCTTGGCACAACCTGGATATCACACCTTTTGTAGCTTGGCATCTTTTTTTACAGGGAGTGTTTTTTTTAGGAGATCTAATTACAGGAATCACGATTGGTCAGTGAACGAGCAATCCTTGCCGCGAAGAATCAAGGTGTCTACCAACTTAATAATGTTTACTCAATCCAGTATTCACGGCGAGGATATTACATATAAGTCGATAGACACCGCTGTGGAAGCAGATGATGTAGTTAATTATCCAACGGAATTTTTGAACTCCATTGATCTGCCAGGGATGCCACCACACATATTAAAATTGAATATAGGTGTGCCAATTATCATGTTGCGGAATATTAATCAACCAAAACTTTGCAACGGCACGCGACTCGCAGTTAAGAATTTGATGATTAACGTAGCGGAAGCAACGATTTTATCGGGGCCTTTCAAAGGAGAACATGTTCTCATTCCACGAATTCCAATGATCCCGACCGACACACGATTTCACTTTAAAATATTGTTCGCATTCACAATCAATAAAGCTCAAGGCCAGTCATTGGAATTGTGTGGTTTAGATTTAGATGCGGATTGCTTCTCACATGGACAACTCTATGTTGCGCGTTCCCGTGTCGGCAAACCAGATAGTCTTTATATCTATGCACACAATGGAAAAACAAAAAATATTGTATACCCACAAGTGTTGCAAAATTAAACTTCTATGAAACGTATGCTTTGTTTTGTTTCTCATTTCTCATCCATACAACCACAATGTGCCACAGCGAAGCGTGGCAGGGTACAGCTAGTTTCAATGATAAAAATACCTTTCTGAAAAATGAGTGGGACAAATTTAACTTTATCAGGGTGAGAAATCGGTAAAAAGAGCTTAGATCACGAAAAAATTATACAGCTTTACGAAAAGGGGTATGGTTTCTCGCTATATCATCTTCTTACACAATAGCACGAATATTTCTTTGAAAATTGGCTCTTAAAACTATGTTGCATGACCGGAACTTTTTCTATTTCCGATAATCCCCCCCCCCCCCATTCAACAATCCTGGCTAAAAAACTACAGGAAATGGGCCAGTCCCAGTTCCTTGAAAGTTGTTAACCAGACTGTCTTTAATTTTTCTGTATAATTACTGTTCGTCAGTCATGCAGCCCCTTCCCCCCCCCCACAATTTTAAGGAATAGTTTTGCCAGTTCTTTGGATGTTTTGAATTTGAATTTGAATTGAATTTGAAGGTTTGGTTTATTATTTTCGGTAATTTTAATTATTTTCAGTAATAAACCACTGGAATCGACCGATAACCCCCACCCCCCGCCACTTTGATGTTTTACATAGAATCCAAGTCGAATAAAACATACGTACGCCCGCCGAGGGAACGTTGCTTAAACTATGCCAAAAAGTTCGTGTAATCAGAACAATACATACTGTGGTTCTGTCATGGCTCATTCGATTTTAGCGTTTGTAATTTATTAATCGTTCTGAGACACCTGTACTTACCAGGCTATTGTAGACAATATTCTAAATTACCTCTACCTACCTTATTTTCAATTTGTCAAAGTCAAGAGTTACCTATAAAATTATTGTTTTATTTTGTGAAAGTTTAAGCAATTTTTTTTACTGAAAGTTGCGTTTTATAAAGTTCGTATTTCCCTGATGCTTGCTCATAACATGACATAATAAGTAACAGTCGATTTTTGTAATGCAAGTATTTCTGCTGAAGTTATTATATTCGGTTTTCCTCCCCTGTTTATTCAGGAGATATCTGTCGAAGAGGGATTTTGGTTTATTATTTTCTATAGTGAACCTTTGGAATCGAGCATGGGAAAACACAATTTTTAACCCCCCCGTTATCCGTTTCAAAAGAGGTAGAATCCAAAAATGGAATTTTAAAAAATCGAAATTTGTTTTGTAGGTCACGTTTGGGGTCTAGATGGTCCGCGAAGCTCGGCGTTACTCTCAGTCATCTGGGGTGAAAAATAGGGGGTTGCAATTTTCAGAACGCCGTAGCTTGACAACTTTCAGTAGAAGGGTATGGTTTTTTTTAAACGTTTTTAAATTGATCTTGAACTAAATCATTTTTTGAGACCACCCGAAGCATTGTACGTCCAGCCATTCGTTTGCACCGAAAAGCTTCGTCAACATGATCGTGAACGGCATGAATCCGGCCCAGATAATACCATTGCTAGGGAACTCCATAATCACGCATGGCTGTATGAAGTCAAGTTGGTTGTTCTGTGGTATTATTTCATTTGAAAAATGGCTCTTTTGGATTTTGTTGATAGGTACTTTTGCAACTTGAGCAAACGTTATGCTTCATGAATAACAACAAATCAATAATTATTGAACTATTGAATCCCGCGCATTTTTATGAAACTGTAAACGGGCTGGTTCCAGTACTCGATTTAGGGCTTTCCTGGGGCGAACTCGAGGGTAGGTATTGACTGACCACAGAAAACAGTGATCTAGGCAGAAGGGGCATTTATAAAGGCAAGTAATAAACCGTTGTGTAATAGTTTGCAGCGTTTTCAACAGCGTTAATTTTTCTATTTACTGATAAGCCATTTTTATCCCTATCAGTACGCCGGGACCGGGGTCAAAATGTCCTTAAAGAGGGGTGTCCGTTAGACAGGAGTGTCCGTGAAGAGGAGTGGTCCAAAGTCGGTAGTGACTCAGGGGCGGATCCAGAATTTTTTTCCGGAGGGGGTCACAGGGTAGAACAATATAAAAAATAACAAAAAAATAAAAAATAACCAAACGAACAATACAAACCGAATTTTCAACCTTATGCCTAAACTCGTCCAATTTGTCTACTTACAAAATTAATTGTATTTATTTATAAAATTCATTGTTTATAATATATTATGTAAAAAATATTTTTCAATATCTATTAATTATTTAACTGATAAATGTATTTATTTTCAATTTTCTTCTAAAAAAGTGTCCTAATGTGTTTTCAAACAAATTGGCGCATTTTATGGCAGCGTAGCTAACTTCAGAGTTTGCAAATCAAAACATTGAAACCACAAAAATCTATTGTTGATCTCAGTGAGTTCAGTATCGTTTTTACTGAATTTGGCAGGAAAGAAAACGAGAACGAAACAAAAACAAGATAATAATTAATAAAAATAAGAAGAAATAAACAAGGTGTAATTTGACGGATACACCAAGGTAAGTTTATTGACATACCTAATTGTATATAAAGTAACATTGGTAGGACCAAGTGTACGATTGTATTCGACTAATTTTGACATTTTTGATCGAATCTTTTTAGATTTTTTATAGTTCTTTTTTGATTTCACAAAAACTGGGTTCGTCTTCGTTTGGTTTTTTTGTTTTCGGGTTTGTGAACAATTCGTTCAGCTCTGCTTTTTGAAATGCAGGCTGATTCTGGGGGGGGTCATGACCCCTGTGACCCCCCCCCCCTTGGATCCGCGCCTGTAGTGACTTGATGCAAGTTGATGATGCAAGATTACTTTTCAAGATTTTTATTGATCGAAATTATTGTAGCGTTATTGTAGCGGCTATTATTGTGCGGGTTTGGTATCTAATAAAAAATTATCACTCACATAATTTCCATGACTCGAATCATCTTTATTATTTATACAATACTACAGTATTAACTCACTACATCCTAAATTATTATTTCAAAATCGTCCATTCATTCACTTTTTCCTTCCAAGTTTTGCATTTCTTGGGGCCTTCCCGGTTGAATTTAAAATGCTGGAAGCGATTTCCTAATTTCCTGAAGTACGATTTAACTAATTTTTCTTTTTCCTTGATTCCGAGAAGAAGGTTGGTTCTGTAATGGTTATGATGACACCCTTCCGTTGAGCACGTTCCCGACCTTAACGACCTCTAATAATAGCGTCTTTTTGATTGAACACCTCTTTTTTCTGGTATCCAAAATTACTCACTTTTTCTCCTTTCTTTTTTAAATCCCCAAAGGAACTTTACCCCCATTCCCAGTCCATTCCTTCTCCTCTTTCTTGTTATGAAGTAAAAAGACGAAAAAGGGGCGGTCCTAACGAAGTTGCTCTTTGGGAGTTGGAAGACCTGCCCCCTCGGTCTCTTCTCTCTTTACGGGGTTGATTGTGGCCATTTCGACTTTAACCCTCGTTTTTCTTTCTTCTTTCTTTCCCTCCTTGCTCTACTCAATTCGCCTCCATCGCTAACCACTCTATCTATATACTTCCATCTATTTAATTCAGATGAGTAACTAGGTACACCAGGGAGGCGAAATGGTATCCAAGTGTTCAGAGTCAAACCTGATAGCCACAGCTACAGCTGATTTGTTATTGTACCTAACACACGAAAAACAGCAACTGTAGTTTGATGTTTCCCAGGGTCACATGTCAGATGTGTGGAATAGATTGAGATGTAGGTCTAGGTACGAGGTAGCAACATACAAACTACCGAGATACGTTTAGGTACTTTTGTTTTAAGGTTATGTTGGTAGTACGAGGTATCAACTTATAACGAGGTACAACGTAGGAGGTATCAACTTCCTGAAAGATATCGACAATTTAGGGGTATAGGGCGTATCTGCATGAACGAAATGACTTCCTCTATGTTAGATATGCGCTAATCACTTCCCCGTAAAGATTGACCCCCAATCCATTTACTAATAATATTACTAAAACTACTAATAACTTGCAATTTCTGTTCAAAACCAGAAATACTACTGGTAATAATATTAGTGAAATCGCTAATGTTATTAGACTCCGTTGCGCAATCGTCACTAGTATAATTAGAGATGGCTGAAATATTAGTAAACAGTGTAAACACTAATATTATTTCTGTTAGTCCAAGTTCCCTTGTAAATCAAGTTATTAGTAGGTACCTACCTATTTACGATGTTGGAAGATTTTCGTTTCGATTCTTCTTCCTCCAAAGAACAAGATTACCCACGAATTCCAAACTATCGGCAACGGAAAGTGTTCAAATCAAGAATAAACCTCAGTTTCTTGGCAGAGTTTGAATTTAAAGAGAGATTCCGCATGTCTTTACACAAGGCCTTGTGGAAGAAGTCGGATTCTTCCTCGCTCATCGACTCGGAAAAGTGCTGCATTAAGCTTACATCAAGTTAGTATAGCTTTGCACTGGTTAGACAGTGGTGGACAGTAGTTACCTACCCCAGCACTGCTGATATGCATGAGTGCACAAAAGCACACTGTATCGTGCTGTGAAAAGAGTTATCGCACGTCAATGTCCGGTTATTCCCGCGTGTGATCACATCCCCTCAAGACCTTGAGCAAGAAGTTGGTAGATTCTATCAAATCTCTCGTTTCCCCCGGATAATAAATTGGTGCAGTCGACGGGTCATTAATCAAAATCGACGCACCCCCTAAGAATTAACTTCCGAATTTGAGCAGCATAACCTAAAGTAGGTAACCTCATGATCAGCTGTGATTATCCGACTAATATTTTTGTTCAAAGACTCGTAAAACCTCGCTAATATTATTCTAAGGTATTGTACAACAACAAATATTATCACTAATAAGTGCCAAGTATAAGTTGCGTTGATTGCCAGGGGTCCCATGCATAAATGGCATGGGACTCAGAAGGAAAGTTCATGAGCTATCAGAGAGGAAATTCCTAACTCCTCTCTATATAATAAATTATTAAAAACAAATCGAGGTTTGATAGAGGGATTTAGTTTCAAGGAAATGTTTTCACAAGCACTGACGAAATTTATAGTTCCGATTTCGATCAACTCTATTCGGGATAACTCAACTAACCCCCTTCTCTTACCTCCTCACTTCCACCTCATTTCAGCTAATTATTAGTATATGTAGGTACCTACGTAAATATTGGTTGCGGAACAGTGATTTTACCAGTCGATTTTCCCACTATTCAAGTATTATAGATAGGTAGCAGTCGAAGATCTGCTTACCTACCTTGGGAGAATTGACCTTAGAACGGTCAACAGCGTTATCAACATTGAATGAACCGACTGCATAGGCTTGGTAAGCGGGTAAACAACAAAATACGTCCAGTGAAATTGTATAAGAATTTACGATCAAACGTTTAACGAAGTTCACTTTAATTTTCGCACATTTGACTTTTACTTATCGCTGTAACTATCTCTACTATATTATAAAAACGAATCTCTGTCTGTGAGTCTGTCTGTCTGTCTGTCTGTCTGTCCTTCTATGCACGGCCAAACGGCTCGACGGATATCGACCAAATTTGGCACGAATATCCAGTAGGCTCCCAAGTTGTGCAACGTCGCATTTTTAATTCCCTCACCATAGCGGAACTATGGTCGACCATGGTCAACTTCGTTAATTGAAATGGTAACCCCTATTTTTTATCGCGTATTCGTAATCTACGTGAAATTCTATCTACGATCGACTCTTCGGACTACCCCGCGGTCGACCATAGCGCATCCATGGGCCCCTCCATGGTCGAATCCCGAATTGCTCAACGGATATCGACCAAATTTGGCACCAATATCCGGTAGCCTCCCAAGTTGTGCAACGTCGGAATTAAGTACGATACTGCGTACAGCGAATCTCGGATAGCGAGCGAAGCGAGCGGTCATGCTAGTCATCTATATACCTACTTGTTGTATTCTTTATATGAGACACAACTTGTTAACTCAACCATCAGATTTGTGTAATTACTGGTATTTTATACTGTGTAAATATCAATGACACTGTGTATCATCAGTGGTACTGTGGTGATCAAATTCAAACAAAATATTGATGGTTTTCTTTCATTTTCGATTTTTTACCCATAGCAAAATACCATGGCCGGTGTTTTGCCAGCACTGACGTTTGCAAGTCAGATTACTTATCCTGTAGGTTTTTGTGGTTGTGTTAGGGTAAACGATTGTACCTATGTGTCGATGGGCTATCAATAATGTATTTCTTCGTTTGTTTGGTTTATGTAGATGTAGACCATCGATAGTCATCGATAGTTTTCTGCCATATCATCCCATCCACCAGATTTTTGCGACATAAAAATAAAACTAACAGCCAGAACGATCTTTTCCTTTCCTAACCAACCTCCGATTCGAAAGACGAAGAAAAGTTAGAAAGGAAAAGTAATTGGTGGCCTTTGAGCGGAAGAGCTTTTTAGGGGATTCTTTTGACTATTACAACTCCTTCTGCGGGATCTGAAGATTGGAAAGGGTTAAATCAGCCACCTTCTACAAATTGCCTCAACTGGAAAAGGTGAAGTCGAAGAAAGTACGAAGAAAAGGAATACGGAGGGTGACGAAACGTTGTAGCGATCCCGCCTCGATCACCCGTTCCAAGGGGTTGAATAGCTCCAATTTACCTTGATTCCCTTCCAACAGCCTGGGATCCGCCACTTACTTTGCTACATTTCTCTCTTTTTCCCTCCAGCTTCCGCCATCCTTATCCTTCCCTACCCCCCTTCGCTGCTCCATTCGTCCTGCGGTACTTTCCGTTGAGTTCATCCAGAAGAAAAAGTCGCTTCTCGGCATTCCTTCGCCGTGAAAAGGGATATTGAGATTCAGAACGTGTCTGCGTCCCTTACCTCCACTGAGAGCCCTTTTCCCATCCATGTGTGAATCGAGGAAGATCTCTCGCGTTCCTCCATGTCCATCAGGTACCTACCTCTACGGCGTGAAGATCTCAACGATCTCAGGTAATTTTCACAAATTCTTCCATTCACTTGATCTAAACTTCAAGAATCGTTAGACTTCATAAATATGGTTTGTGACGTTATAGCGCCATCGAATTCCGGCCAGTCTTGTGGTAGTTTGAATTAGCTTTATGAAAATACCTAATACTGTGTCAAGCAAGTTTGATTGACCTAAGTTACAATTTCATTGTTGCTCAATTAAGATTCTCAATAATGAAATGCCTCCTCTTGTGGAACTAATTGATTCTAATTAAGTAGGTTTAGGGCAACTTTCGCGGGCAAATTATCCTTAAACTCAACTTTGTACGTTACAATGAATTATTAGTTTCCAACTGGCTGACGGAAAACAACTCGCTCTTTCAATACAACAATTAACTTTCTTGAGTAACTAAGTTGGATCTCATGAATGAATATTAATATGTAACTTCCTTTCTGCCACAAAACACGGTAACCCAATCCTCCACTTCAATTCTTGTACCCTCATTGCAACATCACTCAGCCTATGACAAGACCTAGTCATTTGATCAAGGTGGTCGGTATCTACTTACCTATTTGAATTATTACCACGTCTTCATAATATTAAGCACTATTACCTATTACCAACAACTTCTTTATTAATAATGATCGGATTGCCAATAGGTTCTGCCTACTCTACCTGAGCGAGCGGACTGTGCCAGTGAGCTTATAAAATAAAAGTTGTTACAATTGGTACAAACAAGCAATGCTGGGAATTTGGTGAATGTGGGCGGGGGATGGGGGGTTTTTTGTGGGCATTCGAACATCATCTCATTTAATGTGTGTTTGCGTCATTTCATCACCACCACCACAAAAATAACCACAATTTGTTAATCTAAACCGACAATTCTGCCAGTGAGGCTTTAAAAACCTAGTCTAAAAGGTACATTATTACATTCAGAAGTATGGTTAGATACATACCTACTATAACATCCAAGGTAGGTACCTACATGAATATTGACTCTGGTGGAATGAAGCAGTTGCAATGGTTGAAGCTAGCTTTTTTATTTTCAAATATGTACCTAATATTAATCCGATACCAATTCCAAATAAGTACTCAGGAAACCCCCTTGTCGATATATGCTAATTATGTACAGAAGATATTACTAGTTGAATCTTTAGTGTGAGATACAATTCTATCGAGATGTTGCGCTCGGTCTGCGATAAATAGATACTTTATAATCTGTGGCGTTATGAGTTCGCTCAAATGGCATCAACTTTATTTTCAATGTTTTGGTTCACAGGTGAGACAAGAGAGTTTCTTCAAGTTTTCTTGTTAGTGCAGGTACAAGCCGACATCACCAACTGTAAGGTTATTATGGAAGAGGAAAACCAGCAGTTCTATTTACAACGAGCAAAACTTCTCAAAGCATACGATTCGGTCCACTGGCTAACTCTCACAAAGTGGTTCTATGAAGATCGCGCAGGGGACATGTGGAAAGACAAAAGACTCTGGGTCCATCTCACCATCGTCATCTTTTGCCAGTCGAGCATAGCAATATTTAAGGTTATCTTGCTGATTACTATTTAAAAAAGTGGCCAGTACGGCGTACGGCGGACAGACAGAAATATTTTTATTGCGTTTTCGGATTCTACATACCTTGAAACGTAAACCATCAAATTTGGGTGGTGGGGGGGGGGGAAGAATTTTTTTTTCTTGCTCGATTCCAATGGTTCATTATTGAAAATAATAAACCAATACCTACTTATTATATACCTAATATCTGTATTGTTATTGGTCTTACGAAATTCTGCACTTGTTATACCATTCCTTTACAGTCAAATGATCGTTCCCTGGTGACATTATCAGTTGGTACAAACTTACTCTTTGAATTGAACATTTTATCCAGAATTTTATCCAGCATTCATTTGCGTGCAGGGGATTTATAAATAAATTGTCATTTCATTGTGAATTCTATAGTTAAGAGGTTCAAATGGCAGTGATAATACGCTTCTACATAGATGTGATTTTATATAAATACTCACACGCATACTTAGTGTCAAACTTTTGCAATACAAAATAATATAATTTTTCTTTATTGAAGGTAGTTCATTTGATGAACGAAAAGAACTTCTTTGTAGCATTGACATCATTAACCTGTGCAATGGTTATCTTTCTGGTCGCTGTTAGAACATACGCGCTGTATCAGTTTCCGACGTTCAGGCAGCTGTATTTCAAACCGGAAAATTTCAACTGCATCCGACACCGCCCTACCAGCACACTAAATCAGCTAATAAAGGTAGGTATTGCTAGGTAGTTACATAACCTACAAGTGACTTTGGCAACAAATGAGTTAGTTTCATATATGTGACGTTATTGTTGGCTTTCATATTTTGATAAGAGAACAAAGCACAGAGTAGCTTACAGCTTACAGCTTACAGAGTAGGTTTCAGTTCAACTCATGAACAGAAATTGATTATAAATATTACCTTCATCACGTTAATGTACATTCCATTCTTACATGCCAGGAAGTACCTATACCTATTGCATTTTCCAGGCCACGCAACACAGTAGGAAAGTAGGATTGTGGTGTCTGGGGCTGTTCGTTACGTTCGACATATCCTTGTTGGTGCTCCCGATCATACCACCGATTCTGGAGGTCATCAATGGCACTAACAAGACCTACGATGAACTCATCCCTCAATATCCATCCATAAACCCCGTTCGTCTCACGTGGATAAGCAAGGAAGCGAAGTAAACATTTAAAAATATGGATTTAATAATCAGGTTTGGATCAAGTGTGAGACGATATTTATGTTCAAGCAGCTTCTTTATTCTGATTGCTATTCGGCTCTACGTACACGTGTATCTACATAACATGAGCGACGGTAATAATAAATACGAGTATATCAGGCCTGTCCGTACCTTCCGATGGTGAGATATAATTATAGGTACTTGATTCCCATTTCCTAGCCATACCTATAGGAATCTCGAGGGTAGCAATGGGGAGGAGCAATTAAATTCTGATAAAATCTTTAACCAAAGGCATTAAAATATCACCTTGCTTTTTCATTCGAGTTATTAGTGGCCTGGATGTAACAACAGGTAGGTATGCATCTTCGTGCAGCTACAGTGGTATGGAACACGTAATAATGTTGTAAACAAAATGAGCTGAACTTTCAGTAGTAAGAATCACCAACATTGGTTAGAAAAAATCGAGAAAGTTACCAAAACATGGCAACAGTGTTGTACATGACCTATTACGTACAACACCTATTAATGTTCGGGATTATCGTAATAGCTACGTGAAACTGTTAAGGTATGCTTTCGATTTGGTGATGGCTGCCTTCAATACGATTCCATGGGTGGGATTCGTCGTGGTTTACTACGCTGTGATTCAACTTTTCCGAGCCCAGCATCATATCATGATGACTGCGATGAGCCACGGTCCTCCCATTCCCGGAGACCATCAGGAACCCTTAGAGCTCAAGCTATGGATACAGGATCATGCTCTGATTCGCAAGTAAGTCTGTTGCTTAAATGTTGCTTAAAAAAGGAAAATTATTTTTCTTCAGCATCACGATCTAGTTTAGTTAATACATCGAAGCTTATGGTGGTAGGGGGGGGGGGGGGGGGTCTGCTGCATTTCCTCGTCAGGGCATTGAATTCAATCGATTCCGGCTTCCAATGGCGGCGTCAGTTCCTTTACTTTATCCAGGCTGACACTCCGGCCTTTGTTTTTGGGTGCTCTATAACCGTTGATGTAGTTTCCGATAAACACTCTCAACAAACGAGTCTTCGTTCAATTTACATAAATTTCTTCCGTAAGAATCCGCCATCACTAGCAAGTCGAGTACTGTAGGTGAGCGCTGTAAGGTCATCATAGTCAGGCTATCGAGTATTACTGAAGTACATACTTAAGTAGCAGTATACTATTATCTGAGTAATACTGAAGTCAGTTCATCAGTTGGTTAATAGCTAGGTATGTTATGAAGGGAAACATCAAGGGAGGCGGAAGATGCCTTAGCCGCAGGGAGACAAAGGAAGTGAGGGGAAGTGAAAGGTTGTTTGTGATTGAAATTGTCATTCAACATTGTCAAGAAATATCACTCAAGGTAGACTTGTCCTTATACCTATAAGTAATCTGTGTTGAAGTGTAGCTAGCTTCTCTAGCCAGAGCACAAATTTGTTTCAATCATATTGTTAGTTAGGTACTGTGTCTCGCGTGTTACGTTTGTGTTTAAGGTCAACGGTAAACAGGTACGCGGAAGGTGTGAGTTAACTTTGAGACGTTCGTATTATATGAGTATGAGGGCTTACTCTTTATGATTGATATGACCGATTTTTATCATTACTAAGTTGAATGATGCCACCATAAATGAACTAATATTTTGTGTAGGCTGATCTTCGAAATGCGGAAGCTTTTCAGTCCCGCTCTAGCTGGAACGATCTTTGTTAACGTATTCACCGTCGGGCTCAACATGTTAGCGCTGATTTCGGTGAGGATTGTAAATTTAATGGACCGTCAGTATTAGGTATCACTCGAGCAGTTCTGACACATTCTAACTATGCACTGAGAAAATAATATGAGGTACTTTCCAATATTACGTTGTCTAATATATATATATATATATATATATATATATATATATATATATATATATATATATATATATATATATATATATATATATATATATATATATATATTTCTCCTTACTATAATAGTTGCTATACTAAGAAGTTGAACTTCAGAAAATAGCGACCATATGAACATATTTTATGCACCGATATTCAATAGATTTCTAGCAAAATTGATGGATCATAGCAATTTGTTGCATACCTAATTTTAAAAATAAAGTCTCCGTGGTGGCTGTCAAGTTTGAATCACATTAAGATTGAGACAGATCTGACTACGTCGGAAGTATCAAATGATGTGGGTGGCAATTGTATGTTATGAAAATAATGATATTTTTATACTTTTTCAGTCACCGATCGAGCCTGATGCTCCAGTATTTACGAGATACCTTTACTATTTCTCGTTTGGAACCTATAGCATTCTAAGTATCTTGGATATCTTTATCCATTGTTGGCTGGCATCTGAAATAACCACCTGCGTGAGTCGACAACAACAAGGCACTTATTCAATAATTTAGCTGCATCAGAACACACTGTCGTTGACTTTTATTTTGAATTTGCATTGCTGTTTCATCAGGTGGGAAGCTTTCTCTGTATTAATCTCACAAAAGTCGTACACTTCTCGATGGGAAGCTCTCAATTCATCAAAATACAGTCAGAATCCCTTGTCCTTTATTTCATTGAAGACATTTACGAGCAATGTTGTTTCGTTGTTTCAATAACGATGAGAAACGGCGATACACCCTACAATTCTTTATTTTGTTTGGTAATTTGATTTGCTTACCGGTAATTTAATGTAGAAATCATTTTAATAGTATCTACCAAGTATTGGTATATTAAACTATATTCTATATTCGACGAGAGGCTCTATACTCCCCATTGGAATGAAAGGAATTAAGCCTGTAAGTCTATATTCTACTATATTCTATAGCATATACGTATATATAATGAACTACACATTTGGTAACTCACCCAATGGAAGCCTTGTAACTCCAAATTCCGAAACCGCTGCTAATTATTACAAAACGGTTTATTTTTCCCTTAATAGATCCCTTAATTTTTGAAATTCTGATGGTCGCTGAACCTAAGTAGGACCCTCGACTATTCCCACATTTTCACCTTATTTGAACGATTTGTTTAACCGTGGACAAGAAACTTATTGGTACCAACCAACAAAATCAACAAAATAATCTTCTCCTTTAATCTTTCTTCAAATGAAATAATATCACGGAACAATTAACTCGATTTCAATAAGCCATGCGTGATTATAATCAGCTGTTATGAAGGAGTTATGAATACCGCATGATTCATACTCATGTTGACGAAGCTAATGCTGAAATGTATGGGGCTGCTTGGTCCCCAGAATTCCATGGAGGAAGCTGATACTCCAATCAAAAGGTAGATTTATATAGGATAAAAAATTCCTCTTACACATGTTTTTAGGTTGTTCACTTCAATTGATACAACAAGGTGATTCATGAACTTTTGAATATAGCAATCCGGGTTCATCATTTTTCCTTATATTACTTGTGATAAAAACAAGATGGTTTTATGATTCAAATCAATGAATCGTTATGCTATATGTAGATGTGTAAAATTGTTCACAAAGAAAACGTTTGCTCGAAATTTAATCATGTTTCTAGGGAGAAGAGCTGAGTTCTGCGATAATTCAGAGCGACTGGTACAATAATCTTAAGAGGTCTCATCACGATTACGTGCTACCACTGATGATTTGTAACAAAAAAATCCGTTTTACCGCTCTAGGGATGATTCCTGTGACAATAGGAACATTTACTGACGTAAGTCCTTCAGTATTACCGGAAGGTTTTCAGTTAGATCAACGGCAAATTATTGGCAGCAAATCTCTGAACGTTAAATTAATTAGGTTTGGGTCGATATTGCGAGGTTGTAGTGTATACAAATGACTAATAAATCATGAACCCATGATGACTTGACAAACACCGATATTATTGAGTTTTATAAGGGTAACTAATAATTTGAAGTCCTATCGGATTACTGTATTTCACGCAGGACAAATGGATTTATAAACTGGAGTGTAACTTCGCAAATTATGGGAAATGGAGTATAACTTTGGGAATTATGTTCTCATCTATAAGTCAATGTTGATCTTTGCAGGCTATCCGAGTTTCTTATTCCTACTTCACTCTTCTCCGAGAAACAGCTGGATAATGTGGAGAGAAAACATCTGGGAGGAAGGAAAGGAAATTTTAAAAAACTGCTGGCTTATTGCAATTTATTGTGGTGACTAGTGGATATAATGTAAACAACGTGTTGCTAATTAAATAATTGAATAAAGTAGGAGTTCTACAAGAAGTATTTTATTTGATCTATAGTTTCAAGTTGTTGATAATTTGAAATGTCACATTCGAACAATAATAGGTGAGTTTTTGTTTCCGTCTCATCGTTAAATGAAGTCAAATTCTGAAAGTAATACTGGAAAGTCGATAAAATTCTAATACAAACAAAGGTAAAGTAGGAAAAAAGACAAGTTATATTATGTTTATACATGAAACTCCATGGTCACAATAATGTTTGTAGGTGTCATAGTGCAGGTATTCAATCACTGAAAATGTCATTGCAACAGACACGTAAGAAGTGCCTTGAATTAACGCTTATAGATCCTTTTCTCTGAATAAAAATTGTTTTCAGTCAGATAATCATTTCATAACAAGGGTTTTGTTAGCAAATCTGCCAACGTGCAGCGTCGCTTCTCTTCGGTTAGCCTTCGAACTACTGTCTCGAACGCTTACTATAATACCTCAGTATGGGGTGGACTTCTTAGTAGACCAAAATCCAAAAAATTATACTCCATTCTTTAAATTAAAAAAAAAAATCTATAGTACCTAAAATGTGTTGGGCACTACCATGCTTCAATTTTGGTCCATGTGGAGACAAAAGTGACCGTCTGCTTTCGACGTAACTAATTTGCGTGCAGGATCATGAACCAGCCCGCGCTTACGCTTCAGATTTCTGTTTGCCTGGATTGTTTTTGAAACGAGAGTAATCTGAACGTAAAACACCAGTAGATAGTAATTTGGTTTTCGGAAGACTCTTATTTTCTCCCAAAAGGGATCTTGGAAGTTAAATGTACAAAAGAAATGAAATAATACAATAATAATCATTTGTTGTTGCATCATCTTTTAGCACGAATCTCGGACAAATTAATATTATTCTGTTAAAATTGTGTCTTATCATTGACATCTTTGGGGTTGCTCACCAGCTGTCCACTTGTAACACGTAACGTTGGGAAAAAAACTGGCTGGAAGCACACTCTTCACTTTCGTTTATTAGAACTGCATTCTTCGCATTGGTTTACTCGCATCCTCTTACTGTAACTCAGAGCCTTGAATATCAAGTTACCTGCGATTTCTGGAATAACGAAAGTTGCAATGTTCACAACAAAACTTACCAACGTATGACCTATGTAACCATCGCAGCACCTTTTTCTCGACACCTGTTTCAATGCGCTTTCTACGTACGTCTGAGGGGAGGGACCGAAAAATGAGGTTTTCCCACCACTTGGTTGAGGACCGCTCAACTTAGTTTTCACCAAGCCTGGAGTGAGAACGTGGATGTTGACGCCTTTACCGCGATATTCGGTGTCCAAATCTTGAGAGAATTTCGTCATGAAGCTTTTGGTGGCTCCATACACTGTATACAACGGCGTTGGCATCATGGAAGTCTGGGAAGACACGTTGATTATCAAACCTTTGCCTTTTTCAACCATTCGCGGCAATACGAAACTCGTCATGTGGATCAACGAGGAGATATTTACGTTCAGCATAGCTTGATATGACAGCCGAAGATGCTTTTCTAATTCTAAAAATTCTTCTGGGTGTGTACAGCAAGTACCCACGTTATTGACTAATATCCCTATGTCCATGTCTTGCAACTCCGACTGGAGTCTTGAATACATCTCTCTATCCAAAGAAGTAAAGTCGGCTTGAATGATTTTGGTGGAAACGTTGAATTTGCTTTTGATTTCGCTAGCAGTGACTTCGAGTTTCTCCTCATTTCTACTCACCAGGACGATGTCGTAGCCCATTCGAGCGAGTTCGTGAGCGAACGATTTGCCGATACCGTCTGTCGCTCCCGTTACCACCGCCCACTGTCCAATGATCGTTACTATATCAACAATTGTGTTGTCTGACATAACCTTAGAATGAACCAGTAAAATTATGATGACTGCCACAACTAGAAATATGATCTCCATTTTGGAGACTATTACTAATCACTATCTCGTACAGCACACCTTCCCGTTGTAATCTCACCACTCAGTAGCAGGCATAATCTCTGGTATCTTCACAAGAGGGTCGATAAGGATTTACCTAGGTACTTGTCGAACCTAGTATCATCACCGAGCGATAATATTATGCTCGAGTCTTTCAATTTTTTCGCTTAGGAATTTTGGTTTATTATTTTTAACAATGAACCTTCGGAATCGAGCGTGGAAAACAAAAATTAAATTCCCTCTCAAAATATGATGGTTTGCGTTTCAAGTACGTAGAATCTGAAATAAAAATGGGATTCAAAAATTTCTGGGGTTTCGTAATAACTTTGAAAAAATTCTTATCGACGTCAGCCTCCTTAAGTAAATGACATACAGTTATATTCATGGTAATTGTGGGAATGGACGTAAATAGCCAGGCTAGGAACAAAATACGTGGGTACGCCTATACATTTTGAGGAATCTGAGAATCAAGTGTTAGTCCAATTACACTGGAGATGTCATTGAATATAAAATGCGAAGATTCAAGTTCATGTTCATCTACATCCTCAAAGAGTACCCCTCATATTATCCCTCCTCCTACCCTCAAGTTCCACAAGCATGCATAGTTTACAGCTGGTAGGAAGCGGATGATTGACGGACGGACGTTATTATTATCATCATTATTGTTCGTCCCTGATCTCGCATTGTAAAGCATAATTTGTGCTGAAACGGCAATCAGAATACAAAGTACGTTCCCGACTTCTGTACGGGTTAAATTCATCTATCCGCAAATGGACGTTACTCGGGAGCAAGAATATTCTTCTGTTGGTTCAGGTGATAGGTATATGTACAGCAATTAGATTCAAGTAGGTTCCTACAGGGCAACAAGCGACAATACCCAGGAAGAAATATTGATGAAAAATAATGGGATCACCACTTTAAATCCTCAGATACATAATATTATAACATAAAGGGTGGTAAGAAAACAATGGGGGAACTAAACCTCAAGTTTAGAGGAATGCCGAAATTCCCTATTTTTGATACTGGTAATATGGTACCTAGGGAATCTAAAGTTCGTAAAAATTGTATTTTCTAAAACGTAAACGGAATTTTCTCTGCTATTTACCTTAATTTGTCAAATTTTGGCCCTTCTTGAAGACTAGGTAAATTTCGCGGTAGATACAAGTTTACAAAATAATTTCTTTAGGGGAATTCTACCAACAAAAAATCAGACAACTGTGAAAACATCGCAATAACAGTAGGTGCACAAACAAAATTTTCATTACCTGTCTCTTTACGCGACTTCTAAAAACATTTTTAAAATTTCAGCTTTTCATTGGTGTACCCCACTATTTCAATTGTAACAGTAGGTATGTTCCAGCCACCAGAACAAGTTTTAAAAAGTTTCAAAACCAGAACCTAAGTTTTTCCGATGAGTTTTAAAACTCATCTGCTGTAACACATTGGAAACACGCCCAACAGCTGCGATATTAGGGCCGAAAAGTAGGTGATTAGGTACACGGAGACTTTAAGACCCGTTTAACGTGAAGGTTGGAGGGAAATGACATTTTGTTGAGGTTCCAGCTGGGTTCTGTAGAAAAAACCCATCCCCGATTGGGTGCTGAAAGTGTCGAAACTCTGAGAACTCAGTTCCTGGGCCTGACGCGGTTTACGATAAAACCTGTAACAGTGAACAGTGAACAGTGAACAGTTTAACACTCGATGTGGTTAGAACAAAGTTTTTGTGCGCAGAACTCATTACAAAACTCGCGTCGGCTGGAACAAAGCTAGTGACATGTAGAAGAAAAAACTGAGTTAAAATTGTGGAGAATCAAGAAATTTCAAGTCAATCGAGGGTTCATGGCTAGGTATGAATCCCTTCATGTTTTAAAATAAATGTTGAAGCTTCTACTTAATGCCGATCCTTCCAAGTGACACTGATGTTTTGCTTTCGGTGTAAGAACCTGGATAAATGAAATCAATACCTACCCTATAGAAAAAAATATTCTAAACCATCTCCCTGGGCTAAGAAAAAATTGCTCAAGTGTTTCAGGGATCTAGTTAGTATGTAGATATCTTTCTGTGTACGCTGAGGAGTGTGATCCTTTTCATTTATTAAATATAAATATATAAATAGGTAGGGATTTCGTTACAGTTCTAGTAGGTTCTTTTAAATGTGGATAGGTATTCCAGGTACCTACCTGATGACCTCAGTAGGGTATATGAATATGACTTTATATTTATAATACATATTTATACCTAAGTACCTACCAAAAAAAGAAGTAGGTACTTAGGTAGGTGCGTAGGTAGGTAGTTTACTGATAATACGGAATTTATTATTGTCGTGAGTCCCTCCCGGGAACACTCCACTACAACCTTAAAGCTCTCACCAATATTCCTATGTAAAAATTACCTTCCGTCAATAAACATCTGAGTGGGGAGACAGGCGACAGAATCCGGGGGACACAACCTGGTGCCCCACTACCAGCTCCCAGCAGGGAGCTGGAGGGAGAGGACTCCAAGTCCTATATAACCCCGGATCCTGGAGCTTTAGCTTCATTCGACACTTCCTCTAACCAGCTCTCTCTTCTCTCTCTACCTTCCTCCTCCCAGATGCCTGGTGGTATCCGCCGCTCTGGGAATTCACCTCCTACCTTCTCCTCTTGTCTACATCGGTGGATATCCGCCGCCTAGACAAGCACCTTCCTTCCTTCACCCACATCGGTGGATTACCGCCGCCTGGGTGAATTTCCTTCCTCTCGCCTACATCGGTGGATTACCGCCGCCTAGACGAGATTCCTTCCACTCACCTACATCGGTGGATTACCGCCGCCTAGGTGAATTTCCTTCCTCTCACCTACATCGGTGGATTACCGCCGCCTAGGTGAAATTCCCTCGCTCTCATCTATTCACTCCTTCACGCCACCGTGATGATAAATTTAAATTCATCACAGTGGTGAACCCGACGTTCATCCAACCTTCTACCCTTCCTCCCTTCTTACCACCTCATGTGTCGCCCCCAGTCTAGTTCGGTGTCCCGCATTTTAAATTCACATTTAAAATAGTCAGTTTAAATTCGCAATTTTGGCCCACCCGCATCCGCTCAAACAACTCTCCACGCTCCGCTGCAACCACCTCCGCTGCCGCAAATTGCGAATTTTAAAAATTCAAAACTTCACCCAATTTGAATTTTGTTTACAGACACCTCAACTATGGACCCGAACTCGCCGTCACCGCCGCTCCTCCGGCCGTCCCTGCTGCAACCGCCGACCGCTGCGACATCTGACGCAACCGTCAACCCCTTCACCAGCCTCTCACCACCCGGCTCCACCGCATCCGCCGCCGCCGCTGCCGCCGCCGCTGCAGCTGCCGCACACGCCGCCGCCGACGTCACGACGGCCTCTGCGTCGTTCCCGCTGTCGCTACCCCCCTTCTACACGCACGACCCCGCACTCTGGTTCTTCCAGGTCGACGCTGCGTTTTCTGCCGCCAACATCCGCAGCCAGCGTACCCGCTACTCCCGCATCATCTCCCTGCTACCGTATGAGATCCTCCTGCAGACGTCTGACATCTCCCCCGACGCCACGGCCGCCTACGACGACCTCCGCGGCCGCCTCATCAACTTATACCAGCCCTCCAAGATCGCACGTGTCGCAGCACTATCCCAGCCCCAACATCTCGGCGATTTGAAGCCCTCCCACCTGTACCGTCGCCTACGTCATCAGCTACACGACGTCGTGACGGCCGACATCGCTCGAACGTTCTGGCTGCGAGCCCTTCCCCACCCCATCCAGATGGCGCTCGCCAGCCACCTCGACGGACCGGACGAGCCGCTACTCCGTCTAGCCGACACGGTCTACGACCTCGCCGCAGCCGCCAGCGTCACGGAGGTCGCCGCACCCCGCTTCCCCACCCCACGCAGGGACCGATCGCCGTCGGAAGAGCGCCGCCGGCCCCCCTCCCTCCACCGGCGCCGCTCCCTCTCCGTCGATCGCCGGCCGACCCCCTCCTCCGACCACCGACGCCAGCGCTCGGCCGACCGCCGCGCCGTCTCCCCCGCCCAGCAACGGGGTGGGAGGTCCCCAAAAACGGCGCCCCCCTCCAACTCTACGCGCCCCACCAGGACCTACCTCCCGGCGGACCCCCCCCACCGGTGTTTCTACCATGTGAACTTCGGTGGGGAGGCCCGCAAATGCCAGCCCCCCTGCTCCTACTCCTCCAAGCAGGGAAACGCGGACGCCCGCCGGTAAATCCGGCGGGCCCCCCTCCTCGCCAACACGGGGGGGACCACCACCAACCCCTCCCCGCCCGCATTCACACCACCTCCACCGCGCCTCGCTACCCCTCCTACGCCGCCGCCACGGCTGCCAACCTCCCGGCCGCATCTGACGGCGCCGCCAAACACCCCACCTCTCCATCAACTGTTCCCCCACCCCGAGTCAACCCCCCCAAGCCCACCTCCAGGGCAGCCAACCCTCCGGCCGCCACTAGCGCCGCCGCTCCCGTTCCCCCACCCCGGAACGGCCCCTCCAAGCCCGCCTCCAGGGCAGCCAACCCTCCGGCCGCCACCAGCGCCGCCGCTACCGTTCCCCCACCCCGGAACGGCCCCCCCAAGCCCGCCTCCAGGGCAGCCAACCCTCCGGCCGCCACTAGCGCCGCCGCTACCGTTCCCCCACCACGGAACGGCCCCTCCAACCCCGCCCCCAAGACGACCACCCCTCCGGCCGCCACTCGCACCGCCACTACCGTTCCCCCTCCCCGGAACGGCAAAAAATCACCCCGCGTCTCCTTTGCGGGGGACCAACCACCGCCATCGCACCCGCCCATCACCTCGGACGAACCAAGCCCCCCCCCTCCGACGGCCTCCAACACCTCACCAATTTTACCTCACTCCGCCCCAGCTCATCAACGCCTGTTCCTGAAATGCTCAAAGACGCACGTCCCCTTCCTCGTCGACACAGGGGCGGCGCTCTCTATCTTCCCCAATAATATTCTCCGGCGACAGGCGCGTTGTTACCGGCAACTACTCTACGCCGCCAACGGTACTACCATCCCCTCGTACGGGACGTACCGCTCATCAATTCATATGAGCGGGCTCGCCTACGAGTGGGAATTTACCGTGGCGGACGTGGAGAAAGCTATCCTGGGGGCCGACTTCCTCGCCTATTTCGGCCTCCAGGTAGACGTCCGTAACGCGCGCCTGCTCGACCCCTCCACCCAGAAACCCATCCCCGGGTTCATTCATGCGGTGGATCGGCCCCCGTCCCAGTTTGAACAACTCCTCCTCCACTACAAACCCCAGCGCCGCCCCTCAGCCCACATCTCACAGACCCAGCACTTCATAGAAACCTCTGGCCCCCCTATATCCGCGAAAGCACGACGCCTCCACCCCCTCCAACTCTCACAGGCCCGCGAACATTTTGATCTCCTCATCAAAGACGGCATTATCCGTCCCTCCAAATCCCCGTGGGCTTCTCCACTACATATTGTGCAGAAGCCTAACGGGGATATCCGCCCATGCGGCGACTACCGCCGCCTCAATGCCCGTACAACCCCAGACCTTTACAACGTCCCGCATCTCAGGGATTTCTCTTCCCACCTCCACAACACAACCATCTTTTCTACACTCGACATCTCCCGTGCCTTCCATCACATTCACATCTACCCCCCTGACGTTCCTAAAACAGCTATCATCACCCCTTTCGGCCTGTTCGAGTATATCAAAATGGGTTTCGGCCTCCGTAACGCTGCCCAAACATGGCAGCGTTGCATGGACAACATACTACGAGGCCTACCCTTCGTCTTCTGTTTTTTGGACGACGTACTGATCGCTTCCCGAGACCCAACCGAACACCTCGCACACCTGAAACAAGTACTTGACATTTTCGCCGCCGAGGGCCTCACCATTAACACTCCGAAGTGCGTCCTCGCCCAGCCCTCCTTCCGCTGCCTCGGCCACCAGGTTTCGTCCGAAGGAATAAAACCCCTACCGGACAAAGTTCACACCCTCACCGATTTCCCACGACCCAACACTGTCTCAGAACTCCGCCGTTTCCTGGGTATGTTGAACTTTTACCGTAGACACATCAAACACGCGGCACAACACCAACAACCACTCATACACGCTATCCCACAACCGGCAAAGAAAAACGATAAACGCCCCATTTCCTGGACCCCCGCCCTCACTACCGCCTTCCAACAATGCAAACAGGACCTAGTTGACGCCGCTCTATTGGCCCATCCCGATCCCCATGCCCCCCTCTCCATCACCACAGATGCGTCCGACTGGGCCATCGGGGCAGTACTCCACCAACACACCGGCGCCACCCCCCAACCTCTCGGCTTTTTCTCCAAAACTCTGTCCCCCACACAAAAAAATTACTCCACCTTTGACAGAGAACTCCTCGCCATCCACGAAGCCATCAAACACTTTCGTGACTTCGTGGAGGGCAGGCAGTTCTCTGTCATAACCGACCACAAGCCCCTCACCCACGCCCTCCTCCAAAACCGAAAATCAGCCTCCCCCCGTCGCCTCCGGCAACTCGAATTTATCGGACAATTCACGTCCGATATTCGTTATTTGCCGGGGGCCGACAACTGCGTCGCCGACGCACTCTCCCGCCCCACCCCTGCGCCGGTGGCGGAGTTACTGCCCTTCCCTTCCCCGCAAACCCTCAAAAACCACCAAACTCCTACCTCCGATCCTGCACTTTCCCATCTCATCTCCGCCTCAAAATTGGAGCAGCTGCCTCCCCTAGATCTCTGGTGCGACGTATCGGCCGACACACCGCGCCCGTACGTCCCACCGGAGCTAAGGAGGCAGTTGTTCCTACACTACCACTCCCTCCATCATCCCGGCATTCGGGCGAGCCGGGACCTCATCAAAACGCGGTACTTCTGGCCCCATATGAACACGGATATACGTACCTGGGTTCTGGGGTGCCAGAAGTGCCAGCAATTCAAGGTCTCGGCTCACCCCCATGTACCTCCTCAACCTATCCCCGATTCTCTCCCGTGGGAACACGTCCACTTGGATCTGGTCGGCCCTCTTCCCCCCTCCGAGGGGAAGAGGTATTGCCTCACCATGATCGACCGTGCGACAAATTGGGTGGAGTGTATCCCACTCGCCCAAATTACCGCGGACGCCGTCGCCGCGGCCTTCCTCAATCAATGGATCAGCCGCTACGGTTGTCCGCGGACACTCACGGTCGATCAGGGGAGGCAATTTGAATCAGCCCACTTTGCCGACCTGCTCCGTTCCCTCGGGATTCAGAAAATCCGCACCACTCCTTATCACCCCCAATCCAACGGGAAAATAGAGCGGTGGCACTCGGTCCTCAAGCAAGCCATCTCCACATCAGCCACTTCCCCTTCATGGACCAAAACCCTCCCCTACGTTCTACTTAGCCTCCGCACTTCCGCCCGTCCTTCAGACAACACAAGCCCCGCACAACACGCATTCAGAGACCCCATTCGTTTACCGGCCGACATTTTCCCTCCACACAACACCCCGTCCATTAACAGGGAACCGTTACACACCTCAACACCGACAAACGACACCACTTATCCAAAACGCTTTTACACTTCCACGCATATGTACTTGAAAGAGCCCGGCATGCATAAAACCTTTCAGCCCCTTTATGCCGGGCCCTTTCAAGTCATCCGCACAACACCGACCACCGCGACCCTGCTAATGGACGGGAAACCCCACACCGTCCCTTTCGCCCGCTGCAAGCCCGCCCCTGTTCTCCCTCAACCAACGTCCACTATCAGTCTCCCGCCGTCTGTTTGCAATGCAACACCTCTCTCCACCGAATCAGTCTCCCCCGTCGCCGTTTCCGGATTTCGATTCGGATCTGGAAATGGCGGCGATACTCCGGGACGTGTACGTCCCGGACCCGCTCTCCCCCCTACCCCCTTCGCCCGGACCTACTGCATCGCTTCAATTTTTCCCGCGACGGATTTCCGGACTTCCTCCCCGGCCCCGGCGGTGGAAGTACCCCCAGTGGCGCATACTGCGCGAATTTCGCGCAGCACAAGCCACCGGGGTACGTCCCCCCTACATCCCGTCCGACCCCCTTATAGATCCGCTCCTCCACCAACTTCATTTAACCCTACTTATGCCACCCCCACCGCCCCTTCCAAACATCAAAACCCCCGTCCTCAACGAACCCCCGCCCCCCAAATTTCAACAACCCCCGCCCCCCAAATGTCAGCCCCCTCTTGCTCCTCCGTTTTTTTCAATTTTCGACCCCCCAGTTTTAGATTCAACCCCAAAAACACCCCAGCCCACCAAACCTACAACACCCCCTCTTCCCCCACCACCGCCGGGGATATCCGAAATAGCCTCCGCCGGGACGAAAAGGTCCGGGCGCCGCAACAGACGACGGGAGCGTCCCTCGCCCCGCGTCCCGGCGGCCAAGTCCCCCGCCCCGCTCTGAGAAATCACGGCGGGGCCTTGAGATTTCGGGACAGTGCTTGTGTTTCATTATCCCACACGCACTGGACCGAACCTCACAGCCCCGCCGTGGCCACTTCGTCGCAGCGGGCATCATCCTCACCCAACCACACACTACACCCACCTTTTCACTACACAAAAACACTCAATACACTAAACCACACACAACCCACACCCAGGGAACGGCGGATCTCGCAACCCCGCTCAATATTGTCTCCCCTGAAACCGTGCCTGAAAATTGTAAATACCTGTACCTACCTGTAAATATCTAGCTATCTAACTATCACTCCTCTTATCATCATCATCGAACTCATCACCTTTGTAAATATTGTCACTTCATCAAACTTTTCATCACACCCTCCTTGTACATATGTTTCCCATCATCAAATTTCGTCTACTTACACCTACTTACATCTACTTATGTCTTACATCTACTTACATCTACTTACGTCTACTTACATCTACTTATCTACTTATGTCTCCTTATGTCTACTTTTGTCTACTTAGCCCTACTTATGTCTACTTATGTCAACTTATGCCTACTTATCCTACTAATTGTATATCACCCTAGATTTAAGACACCTCCGGTCACTCTTCTGCCTTCAGCACTACAATTGTTTGTTTCAGCCTTCAGCCCCTGTATCCTTGCGCCTTCAGCTCCCCTTTTTGTTTCCGCAGCCCTCAGCCACTGTCAACTTGAGCCTTCAGCTACCTCAATCATTGGTTCGAACTGGGGGGACCTCTGTCGTGAGTCCCTCCCGGGAACACTCCACTACAACCTTAAAGCTCTCACCAATATTCCTATGTAAAAATTACCTTCCGTCAATAAACATCTGAGTGGGGAGACAGGCGACAGAATCCGGGGGACACAACCTGGTGCCCCACTACCAGCTCCCAGCAGGGAGCTGGAGGGAGAGGACTCCAAGTCCTATATAACCCCGGATCCTGGAGCTTTAGCTTCATTCGACACTTCCTCTAACCAGCTCTCTCTTCTCTCTCTACCTTCCTCCTCCCAGATGCCTGGTGGTATCCGCCGCTCTGGGAATTCACCTCCTACCTTCTCCTCTTGTCTACATCGGTGGATATCCGCCGCCTAGACAAGCACCTTCCTTCCTTCACCCACATCGGTGGATTACCGCCGCCTGGGTGAATTTCCTTCCTCTCGCCTACATCGGTGGATTACCGCCGCCTAGACGAGATTCCTTCCACTCACCTACATCGGTGGATTACCGCCGCCTAGGTGAATTTCCTTCCTCTCACCTACATCGGTGGATTACCGCCGCCTAGGTGAAATTCCCTCGCTCTCATCTATTCACTCCTTCACGCCACCGTGATGATAAATTTAAATTCATCACAATTATTATTTTTATACAAGAATGTTGCCCGATAACCTTTTGGTAATATTCCATTTATAGACGTTCAGGAGCAAATCGGTCCATCTATCCTCTCGGGTACGTTCCGGTGGATTGTACCTGGGGTTAACCGCAAGATGACCATGGGATCTACATTGTTTGAACGACAATGAACTACCCTCAGTTGAAGCCAAGCCGTCATCCAACGACGCCTTCATTATTATATCAATTCTACTGAGTAATATGGCAGGCAGAGACTTAAATAAACCTTTCCTAGCTCAATGGCTAGTTTTGGAGAAGGTTGCAGTGATTTTCGTGCATTGAAAAACGCCAAGGTCCAATGTCGGTACCTACAGCTGTTGAGGAATCTGTTCTCTAAAATCTTTTAATCGTTCCTACCCGCCGTTGACGTCAGGGAATGCAAGTTGTCTAGATTCAACCTATTCCATTATGTAATTATATTATTTACATGAGTTGTTTCTTCTTTGGTTACAGAAGTCATTGTTTAGGGGAAAAAACCGAGGTAGGTTTAGGCTTTCAATTGTAACGATCATGTGAATGATTTCTACAAATAAAATATTATTTTGATTCGATTTGAGGTAAAGTATCGACTTTTTCTAAGTTATTGGAGTGTGACAGGACAAGTTTTTTCCCCTCCTCATAAACCCACTATTAGTTCTCTCATTGAAATGAAAAATAGCGTTGCTTTCCAAAACCCACTGGGTATGTCTGTACTGTATAGTCCTATTTTAATAACATCCTTTCAATTACTTTTTTAAAGTATAGATGCCGGATTTTTAAAATGAAACTATTTTCAGGAGGGAAGATTTCGGAACGGTTGTCGTTAATTTCTCCGAAGTGGGAGATAAGTACAACGGCTGTTGGAACTGGACGACTCATATTTGAACAGTGGTTCTACAAGAATGTGACATCATTGATTCTGAGAAAGCAAATCTCATCTATCTATACTAATATCTCTTTGTCTGTCTGTTTGTCCGGACTGCCAAACGGCTCAACCTATCTTCTCCTAATTTGGTATGTTTATGCAGTATGCCCGTCGGAAGGGAATAGGCAATTATAGAACACCGTGTGCAATGCTCAACTGTGCGTATCTTCTGAATGGCTGGACCGATTTTGATGGGAATGTTTGCATCGTGCTGTACATGCCCTAAAATGCCCTAAACAGGGGTTGGCAGGTGGTTTCTTGACGCCCGTTCTAGGTGGGATGGGGATAAAGCCACACACACACACACACACACACACACACACACACACACACACACACACACACACACACACACACACACACACACACACACACACACACACACACACACACACACACACACACACACACACACACACACACACACACACACACACACACACACACACACACACACACACACACACACACACACACACACACACACACACACACACACACACACACACACACACACACACACACACACACACACACACACACACACACACACACACACACACACACACACACACACACACACACACACACACACACACACACACACACACACACACACACACACACACACACACACACACACACACACACACACACACACACACACACACACACACACACACACACACACACACACACACACACACACACACACACACACACACACACACACACACACACACACACACACACACACACACACACACACACACACACACACACACACACACACACACACACACACACACACACACACACACACACCACATACACACATTATATACACACATTATTATAGTACATTCACACAACGATGACCTGCCCTACACTAGTTTTTCATGACAGGAAGGTACCAACGGATGACTGGCCCAGACGTTACAGAGGGACCAGGGACTCTCTAGAACGTATTGGCTGGTCCCATAGCCTGAAAAATTACCCCGGGGGGTTGTGCATTACCTTCCACAAAAAAACGCCATTGCAATGGGTCGTACATAATAAAGCCTTCAATGTATTTCAACGTGTTGAGGCTCACGCTCCTTTCTGGTGCCCCTAATCACGCCAAAATTGCGCGAAGTTATTCCACAATGCGCAATACAAACCCGCGAGCCTACAAGTGGTCTTTCTAAACTACTTGGATGAGAAAGTCCAGTGGATCCACCCACTTGGATGGGCGAGCGAAACGAGCGGACACACCTAGTACCTAGTATAGATGTTGTGGGCAGCATAACATTATTATTATTATTTACCCTTATTGGGTTGTTGGCTGATTAAAGGATGAGTCTCCCTCTCAGGACAAAACTACTTTAATTATCACATTCTGGCTGTAAAAAGTCCAGTCATTGTGCTATAATAGTCACCCCATTCACTTGCACCCTCATAACAATGGCTCGTCTAATGAAAACTAGCCGGTCCCCTACGTTCAAGCTCGAATGAACTCAAAGTGGGAGCGATTGGGTCTTTGCGGTCGGGATCACGCGCAAAATCGCCGAAACACTACAGGAAATCGAATACCGGAACTAACACTCCTCGTTCTGCCGGGGAGGGAATTGACTGGTTATTAAAGTGCCTCGATCGATATGAAACGAGCGGCAGGGCTGGTGGTGTCCTAATGAAATCCGATAGTCGCCCAATTCAATTTCAGGTCTGTAAATCCAAGTTTGGCGGACAACTCATTTTGGGTAAAAGTAAAAATACAATTGAGAGTGGAAGGGTTATTCCTTTCGTTCCTATGAAACCTTGTGTAAAACGAGGACTACCTTTGTGCTTCGTAAAAAACATCGAGAAAAAAATCAGTTAGGTATAATCGTTATGGACAATATGATATGGAATTATAGCCACCCCATCGCGAGAAGGTACGCTGTAAACCCATATTGAATGGTTTGTTATTGCCTGCATAGATAGCAATTATTATAGCTACGTCACTATTCGCTATGCAATGCCAAATATTGAGTGCATTGAAGAGATCGGTTGGTTCCGCATACAATTTTTAAAAAACAGAGTTTAAATAATCGGCAAAAATTTCCTTGAAAACTGTAATTTTTGAGGCAAAATTTAAGGGTGGTAGTTGGGAACTGGCCGAATGATAGTTCATGAATATCTCAACCATATTCCATGTCTTGGGTTAAAGCCGACTCGAAGATTATTCTTGGTAGGAGGTGAACACCAGGTTACCTACTACCAACAATTACCTGGAATTATCTTCATTCGGACATTACCTTCGGACACTTATCGTGTCCTAGGACATTGTAAAAGTAACTAGATTTCACTGAGCTATTTATAAATAGTTTCCGTGTTGGACTTCATTGATAATGAGAAATCGAAAAATTACAGGGTTATGTTAATAGCAAAATTATATTATTATACCATTGAATACCTATAAATTATACTACCTACCAGAAGGTCCAATGAAGTATTCATAAACATCATTGTGAAAACTAATTCTTCTGCGTAATATTAGCGTTGAATCTCAAAACGTATTTTCGATTGTCACGTAACGTTCTAAAGCCGAATCGGATAACAGCAACTTTGATCGACCGATGATTTCAGGGGCTGTAGATCTGAAAAGGCAGAAACAATGCGGTCAGGCACAACTTCAGAGAAAGCTTTCTGAATAGGAGTCTGATTTGATGACCTCCAAACCCAGTTCTGGTTGGTGTTGTTTCAGTTGACAGCTCTAGTTATGGAATTTTGCTGGAGCCCTAAATTTATCCGCTATATCGCGACATCGCTAAGATTTGCAAGGTGGGGTACTCTCACGCATGAATGACTGGTTTGATTAACTGAACTGAAGTAATATTGATATTACCATACCTTCCGTCGGTCAACAGCTGATTCAGTACTGGAGGCGAGCGCATCACAGAAATGCGAATAGCAAACAACGCAAGAGCAAATTTCTGAAACCAATATTACTTCACCTAAAGGGTTATTTCCGCTAGAGTAAGAAGTAATATTACATACCTCGTCACTAGCTGGTGGAGTACTGGAGGCGAGCACGAGTACTGGAGGCGAGTATTCAATATTATTTCTTACACCAGCGGAAATAACCTTTTAGATGAAGCAGTATTGGTTTCAGAAATTTGCTCTTATGTTGTTTACTATTTGCATTTCTTTGATCACAACATCACCGGTAATACGAAAACGCTGCGAAGTCCTTGTCACACGGGTTTCTTATTCTACTGGACACATCTACAGAAATGTTGGCTGTTCATTTATTGTTTATTTCATGTACAACAATTGAAATGGCTATTTCTGATGGTTTCCACAAATTTTGGCCCCCAAAACACAAATTAGGTACGCTCGTTTTTTTTCAAATTATCTTTGATCATTGGTAGTGCCATTTAGTTGTCTTGATTCACCTGTTGACACTTTTTCTAGTGAATTGATGGTGATTTCAGACAATTTCCCAGATATTTGGCTCATAAAAAAATCAATTTTGGGATCAGAACCTTTGGTAGAACCTCAATTTTCCACTCTTTGGTCAAAATCGACTTCATATTCGGTCTTTTCGTCCCAAAAAACATGGAAACCCATACTTCAAAAGCTTATGCTACTAAAACACACTACTATTACACCCATGTTCACTCATAATACCCCTGGTTATATTCCTATCGGGCTGCAAAGTTTCGGGACACAGCTAGGGCCCAAATGGAGCCTGTATGCAAAAGAACGAATTTTTGAGACCGAAAATGATGCCGGTATGCATGATAGGCGGACGGCGTACGGCGTACGGCGGACGGACATTGCAGTTTTGGAATCTACGCACCTTGAACGTAAAAGAAAACATTTTGAGGGGGTGTTATAAAAATTTTTTGCTGAGCAAAGTCCTTGACACATGGGTTTCTTATTGTACGGGACATACGTACAGAAATTTTGGCTGTTCATTTATTGTTTCTGTCATGCGCAATTATTGAAATGGCTATTTTTGATGGTTTCCAACCTCAATCCTTTACTCTTCGGTCAAAATAAGCCCTCTTAAAAACGCGCAACATAAGCTTTACGCTTCGGTCTCGCCCTAAAAACACGGAAAGCGATACCTCACAATGTTCACTAAAACCTCAAAAATCCCTCGAAAACCCCTATTTTAAGACCCATTTTTCTCCCATATCACCCCTGGGTGTATGTCGATCGGGCTGCCGTGTTTCGAAGCACAATTCATCACCATCAATTTGTATAATTACACTAGAAAAAGTGTCAACACGTGGATCAAGACGATTAAACGGCACTACCAATTATTATCAAAGATAATTAGAAAAAAAAGGAGCGTACCTAATTCGTGTTTTGGGGGCCAAAATTAGTGGAAACCATCAGAAATGGATATTTCAATTATTTCATATGAAAGAAATGATAAATGAACAGCCAACATTTCTGTAGGTATGCCCAACAGAATAATAAAGCCATGTGACAAGGACTTTGCGCAGCGTTTTTGGAATCTACGCACCTTGAAACGTAAAAGAAAACATTTTGAGGGGGTGTTATAAAAACTTTTTGATGAGCGATTACATAGGTGCATTATTCCCAGAATAATAAACCAATAAAATTAAAATAAATTAAAAAATAAATAATCCCCCCTCCTCCCTCAAAATTTGATGGTTTCCGTCTCATGGTAGGTAGAATCCGAAAACGGGATAAAAAAATGTTATGTCCATCCGCCGTACGCCGTACTTCGCACTTGCCTTCGTTACCAACCAAAATTAATGACATTTGGTTTGTATGTCCCATCTGGGGTATAGTTGGTCCGTGAAGCTAGGCGTTACTGCCAGTCATCTCTGAGGTGAAAAATAGGGGTTGAAATTCCCCGAACGCCGTAGCTCGAAAACTTTCAATAGAACGGTATGGTTTTTTTACATTCTTAAATTGATCTTGTACGTGAGAATTACCTATGTGGGATTTTTTGATTTTTTCATCCGGGGCATTGTACGAACAGCCGTTCGTTCGCACCGAAAATCTTCGTCAACATGATTATGAATGAAAAGGTATAAATCCGGTCCAGATATCATTGCTAGGGAACACCTGATTATAATTGCTCATTGCTTTTTGTCCGACTGCCCTGCCAGCGTCGCGGACATGATCAGCTGTCCTCCAAAGAGAGGAGTTCCATGGGTCATACATGGACGTGTCGCAACATGTCACGGAGGTCACCCATCCAAATACTAATCATGGTCGAGGTATCTCAACTTCTTTGATCTCAAGGGAACCTTATTTACCTGTATAGATGCCCCTTCTGCGTAGATCACTGTTTTCTGTGGTCAGTACCCTCAAGCTCCCCTCCCCCCCCCACCAGAAAGCCATTAATCGAGTACTGGAGCCGTCCCCGGAATTAAGTTTCATACAAATGCTTGGGATTCAATAATTCAATCATAAATTATGTGAATTTATTCATGAAGCATAAGGCAAATAATAAACTGTTGTGTAATAATGAACTGTTGTGTAATAATTTACCCAATAATACTTCTACATTTGTTCAATTTGCAAAAGTACCTGTCAACAAAATCCAAAAGATCCATCATTTTTCAAATGAAATAATATCACAGAACAACCAGCTCGACTTCATACAGCCATCCGTGTTTATGATCAGGTGTTCTCTAACAATGATACCTGGGCCGGATTTGTACCGTTTGAGTCCCGAATTTTTTCGGTGCAAACGAAAGGCTGGTCGCACAATGCTACGGGTGGTCTCAAAAACTTCTTAAGTTCAAGACCAATTTAAAAACGTAAAAAAAAACCATACCCTTCTATTGAAAGTTTTCGAGCTACGGCGTTCTGAGAATTTCTACCCATACTTTTCACCCTATTTTTCACCGCTGACAGTAACGCCGAGCTTCGAGGACCAGCTACATCCCAAACGGGACCTACAAACCAATTTCATTAATTTTGGTTCATGGTAATAACTAAGAAAAGTGCTAAGCATGGCGTACGGCGGACAGACAGAAATTTTAGTTAATTATTTTCAATAGTGAACCTTTGGAATCGAGCGTGGAAAAAAATAAAATGTAACCCCCCCCCCCACAAGATTTGATGGTTTACGTTTCAAGGTATTTAGAATCCGAAAATGCAATAAAAAATTTCTGTCTGTCCGCCGTACCCCGTACACCGCACTTTTCTTAGTTACCATGAACCAAAATTGATGAAATTTGGTTTCTAGTTTCCGTTTGGGGTCTAGTTGGTCCTCGAAGCTCGGCGTTACTGTCAATGATCTCTAAGGGATGAAAAATAGGGGTTGCAATTTTCAGAACGCCGCAGCTCGAAAACATTCAATAGAAGGGAAACTGTCAATGATTTTTTTACGTTTTTAAATTGATCTTGAACTAAAGAATTTTTTGAGACCACCCGGAGCATTGTACGACCAGCCGTTCGTTTGCACCGAAAAGCTTCGTCAACATGATCGTGAATCGAACGGTATAAATCCGGCCCAGATATCATCGCTAGGGAGCACCTGATTATAATCACGGATGGCTGTATGAAGTCGAGTTGGTTGTTCTGAGATATTATTTCATTTGAAAAATGATGGATCTTTTGGATTTTGTTGATAGGTACTTTTGCAACTCGAACAAACGTTGATGTGTCATTGGGTAAATTATTGCACAACGGTTTATTATACCTTATGCTTCATGAATTATTGAATCCCGCGCATTTGTATGAAACTTTAATTCCTGTGCCGGTTCCAGTACTCCATTTAGGGCTTTCCTGCGGGGAGCTCGAGGGTATCTATACGCAGAAGAGGAATCTATATATACAGGTAAATATTGAGCAATAATTTGCAGCTTTTTTTAATTGCATTTTCGGATTCAACATCCTTTGAAACGTAAACCATCGAATTTTGAGAGGGGTTAAACTTTTTTGTTCATGCTCGATTCCAAAGGTTCATTATTGAAAATGATAAACCAATAAATACTGTAGGGGACATCAGACACTACGGTAGTAATTAAAAAAGGTGTGTACTTGACAGTTCTTAGGGTTTCTGTTTACTATAGGTAGTTGACTAGTATATGTTGGGATATCAAGGATCTTTCGATTCACCCTCTCAGCAGGAGAGCAGCAACCCCTTTGGCCCTCCATCGTCCATTCTCTGTGACGGACCAACCACCGAGCGATATTCAAATAGTACGTCAAGGGAAGGTCTTACTCGTCATTATTTCTCCCCAATCGCATACACAAATACAGAGAAGAACAACTCGCCGATGTCGTTACGGTTTGAAGGCGTAATAATTACCGTTTGCTGAGGACACAAGGTGACGCGGCCTGACATCACTCGTGACACCAGAGCTCAGTCCGTTCGCGGTTCGTGCCCGAGGAACTGGAGATAATGAGCTCCTAAAAGTCCGACGGTATCAGGTGAATTCTGCCGGGCCAGATCCAGTCTGTTGTCATGCTTCTACCCTTGATCTCTCTAGCAGTCCTTCATAGTAAGTAAAGCAAATAATCCTATAATAAAAAATTAAACTTCAAGAAGCCTGATCCATGATAATTATCAACTCTTACTATCTCAGTGCAGGCAAAAATATCAAAATCACACATTGCTTACAAAATTACTTCAAATTCGGAACCGATAGTTGGAAGCTATCTCAGTGATTCTCTACATGCTCATCAGTTTGCTTCATCAACAAATTCATCGATTCGCTGATTTATACATTACCATTTATTGTACTCTCTGAATCTCTCTTAGTCTAAAGATATAGGTACTGAAATAGCAAAATATGTACCCAAGACGATGGCTTTAGGAACTTTGTACCTACCTACCAGCAATATCCGAAAATAGTAGCTATCTCAGAACAGGGAAGTCGATTTAAAAAAAAATTATGATCAATAAAACGGAGTTGATCCTCACTTGAAAATTTCGCTTGATACATTAATAATTATTGATGCTCATGTTATTGATCTTTTTCCTAATGAAATCTTTCGAAACTGTTGTCGTACACCGTCCTGATAAAAACAAGTTTGTAGGAAAACTGATAATAGTAGACCAATACTGTGCTAGTTCTAAATTACTGTCTGTAGATTTGGGCTCAAAGTACAGCCTCTCCAAGAAAACATATGCCCATTTGCAGTCGATTAATGTGCTTTGAGTAACTTTTTTTGGCAGAGGCATTGTAGTAGTTGGAGTTTGAGTAGTATTACCTACTTATTTGAGGATTTTGGGGCAAGAGTAGTATATTTTAGTTGAGTTAACGAATTATTGCTCTGATGGTATCCTATGTATCCTCACTATGTCCATCGGCTTTTTCAAAAAAATTTATCCGGACCGTCAACTTTCCGGTAGGGACCGGCCACAGTCGTCATCTACCGAGCAGAGCACGTCACACTACCCGTTCCTAGCATGGACGCATTTTGGCGTACAAAACAACGTGTTCCTTGTGCAAAAGATTTGCTTTTTTGTTTTTTACAGAAAGTAATCATGCGCTAGTGACCCTCCTTCCTACATTCGAGTATCATAAAGTCTCGAAAGGTTATCAAGTTACGGCTTTTTGCAATTTTCTAAACATAGTTTTCACACCATCTTGTGAACTATGGTTATGGAAAGTGCCAAGGGTCATCCCCGGCTCGCTTGTCCGATTTCAGAGTTCTACTAGGGACAAGCTACTGTCACGGCGGACGGACAACAAAATGAATAATTAAAAATTTCCTACAAAAAACTTGGCTTCTATTTGATTTGGGACCTGTTGTCTTAAACCAAATCCATTCAGTCCTTACGAACTGTTTTTAGTGATAGGTACAACCCGTCAAAAACGTGAGATCCCATGTTTCCAACCAGTTTTGTTATAGGTGGGAACTCTTCTAAACTGGATGGTATGGGAAAGTCGTCGAAAAACATTGTAAAATTGTAAGGCTAGAAAAGTTTATTATCAATTATTTTAACATAACCTTGAACAAAGAACTCAATTTTCCGGCGAGTTTTTCATTATTTTAGACGAGTTTCTTTCTTACTGTTCAAAATCGCGATTTTTCCCCTTAATTTTCTTTTGAGGAGTTTCCCAAGTTCCATTTTTGTGCTCGCACCTTCAGGCAGACAACAGTTTTACGGAAGAAAGACGTAACCATGTTATAACTCCTGAATTATTCACGTTCATAAATGAATGAGGAACAAATATTAATATAGGGAATACTGGAAAAGATATTTGTACAAATAAACACCTTTCACTTCCGCCCTCTGCATTTTTTACTTGTGAAAACATCGAAAAAGTGCGCCCGTCAAAACTTTAACATTATTTCTCAGGACGAAAATTGAGTGATTCATGGGCGGCATTACTACCCAGCAGACCCTTGGTTACTGTCGTGGGGGGGGGGGGGGGGGGGTCTCTTACAAGCGCTGCAAAGAGCGCAACAAATAAAATAAAAAATAAATATTACATTAGTTGTTAGTATGTACCTACAATTTAATATTTAATCTAAAAACTCTAATCACCTACTCTTCTGTGAACTGTATCAGCGAATCACGCATATTTCCATAAAATAAAAATTCGAGAAATATAATATGGTGTGATGAATCTGACATGGAGCCACCAGGTGGTACCAGATGGATTTGTACCAAAAACTGATTATTGATGGCGTACAAAATTCTACTCGCGATTTTAAATTTAACGTGAAAATTCCAATTTATTTAGGTACCGAAACTTATAAATAAAATAGCTAGAGTTCATCAACCTATCTGCAATCACACAAGAGGAACCTACAAGGCCCTCACGTTTGGCGGTCACTAAAAATTCGTGATTCACCCTGATTTCCTATAAATTCAGACCTCTGCACCACCAGCAAATTTTCCAGTTGTGAAAACTGGAACATGGAAGACGCATACAAACAAATATAGGTATGGTGACATGTTCCGACAGACGTATTTAGGTTCCATTCGTCTAACTTGTTATCAATCTTTGAAACATATTGCGACTAATAAAAACCAAATAAAACTTTAAGCTTAGACAAATTACTGTACATTTTGGTTTTAATCGTAGTTTGGAATCTGTAGAAATTTAAACTCTTCATATTTACCGTCGCAGTATAACGCTTTTTTGTTTAGAACGTGTATTTTCAATGTACTCAGTTGTCTTGAGAGCAACAACACATGCTACTTCTTGTTTCTTTTCCCTTCCAGTCTACTGCTAGAAAGTTATGAACACCATAGGTGTTTAAATGTGATATCGCACTTCATTAGCATTGGTCCGATTAAAAAAATATTGGTAAATGAGGAGTCTCGTAATTTCTACTTCTACAACCTAATTTCCCAATCTTATGTTTGAAAGTGGCTACTATTAGACCATTCAATTTAAAATTATAGTCTTCAAATGCGCTAGTGGGCGAATACGATCGGTGAATTGTACACAAAGATAATTTATGTGCTTCACCGCCAAATATAATTTTTTGTCGGTCAAGAAAACAACCGGTGACAAAATGGGTTGGAATCCTTGACACTCGAAGGCCTTATTTTATCACTGACAGGTATAGTGCCGCTGTATAACTAGTAGCGGGATCATGCCATTGAAAAATTCATTAGCGTGATGCACCTTGTGACAATGAAACTATCTTTTCCAAATGGTATTTCAAGTCAGACGAGTCAATAATCACCATTTCTATTGCGATGATACTTGAGTGCATGGCAAAGATTTCGCTGGCAGAAATAGAAAAATCAAAATTTGAGAGTCAAATTTGATTTTGGACTATTACAGATTCCCGCATCTGCTAGGTTCATGAACTTTGAAGTAATCAAAATTTAAAAACAATAGCCATACTGAAACATTATTTTATCACAGAACAAAACATGCCGTAATAGTCTAAAAAGGAATCATGGAAGTGCTCCTAATAAGTGATTCACTACAAGAATCATAAAATTGCTCGTAAATGAATATAGACAAACGTTTAAAAAAATGATGTTCACCAGGTAGTCGAGCGTCTACTTTTGAGGATCAAGGGGACAAATACTGATATTTGTTTTTGTAGCAATTATGAGATCGAGCGAGTGGTTCAACAATGCGTGTTACCCGGTGCAAAACTATTATTGTCCAATTTCGTTGTGTGATTAAAAAAAATTGTTTCTATGAGAATCAATTTAGTGGGAAATTTCCAAATTAATACGACAGTGCGCAAGAGAATTTGGAAACATTGGAAACAGAAAACGTGCCCTTCTATAATGGAAAAATGAGCATTGGCAGTTCCGCAAACATACCTCTTTTGGTATATTTATAGGTATAAATAAGGTTGGCATATTTATAGATATACATGACCTTTCTTTGTTACCTGTGCATGAGATACCTACTGAGTTCAGATTATAATTGAATGGAAACGTCTTCCAATTCCAATTTGGAGAATAGCTTGAATAATAGTAACCAAGGATGTACCAGTATTACTTTCGTAAGCCTAGGTGCAGGGTAGGTTTGGGTAGGTTGAAGAAGTAAGATGTGCTCCTTAGAAGTCTTTTTCGGTTAGCTAACGCCTCGCGGTTATCACCACAGCAGGCGTTAAAGATAGAGGCGTCCCGAGGTTATCACCACAGCAGATGCCAAGGGAGAATGATCCTAGCACCCTGCGGTTATCACCACAGCAGAAGAGAGAGAGAGAGTGAGAAAGAGAGGAGGCGTAAGGTGAGTGAGAGAGAAGTCGTAGGTGAGAGCGAGGTCAGTCGAATGAAGAGCTGGGCGAGCCGAGCGCATTATAAAGGCGCCTCCACCTCGTTCCTCACCTGTCAACAGTCGTTAATGGCCGTTGCGAGTCGTTGGGAGTTTGATGGAGGGAAACCCATCTGGGCTTCAGCCGAGGCCTCGCTCAGCTCGTCTTTCTCCGTGTTTATTGGTTAAATCTATATTTACAAGTGTATGTGAGTGGTACATATATATATATATTATGCTGAGGGATACTACGACAAGCCCCCCCCCCCCCAGATAAGACCAATAAAAGACTTATGCTAAGGAGACACGAACAATTTGTGCTGAAGGCTATATGCAAAACAGAAAAAAATGAGGTTGAATATGCAGAGGTGAGGTGGTGAAGCAGCAGCTGGAGCGAAGATCAGCGAGTTGAAGCAGAGGGCCATTCGGACCTGCCTTGCCTAGAAGTGTTATCGGAACGTGCAGGTGAGGGCGTGCCGAAGGCCCCGCTGTGATCGAGCAGGGTGGAAGAGTAAGCTGGGGCTGCCAGGAAGGTGTGTTGATGGGGTGATGGCAGGGGTTGGCCTTACCGATTCCCGGGCCGTTTCCTGGTGGACATCCCCAGCAGTGGGGTAGCGGTGGTTCGCGGAGCAGTCGTGACCAGCGGAGGCATGGCTGGGTCCAACGGGATATAAGGGGCGTGTACCCTGGTGGCGATGGTGGTAGTAATCGCGTATTATTGCTGACCGGGGTACGTGGCACTGCCGAGGCCGGGGAGGTTGTCCCGTGGTCCAAATTGGCTGGGGGTTCCAAGGTGGAGATTATGGCGGCCCGGGGAGCGGTGAGATTGGTTGCGGGACACAGAAGTCTCTCATGACGGCATCAATGTCGCGATGGGGAGCTGAGTGAGTGGAGCTCAAGAGGTCCAGCATGGTCGGCGACTGGCTGGGCAATGTGCGGAGGAGCGGATGGTGACGGCTGAAGTTGACTTGGTGGAGGCTCAGGGAGGGTAGCGGCTTGCAGTGGGCTAGCGGGACTGTGTGTGGTTTCCCATCGATTTGGAGGGTAGCGGTACTTTCCGTCGGTCGGATCACATGAAAGGGACCGGCGTACAGAGGGTGAAAGGTTTTATGAGTCCCCGGCTCTTTGACGTACATTCGAGTAGCGGAACGAATCGTTTGGGGTATGCGGTGTTGGTAACTGGGGTTGGGTTTCCCTGAGAGGGATTATCGGTTGGCTGTTTCAAGAAAATATTGGTGGGCAGCCTCAAAGAGGCCCTAAAGGTACGTTCAGGCGGAGCTGGCTCTGTCGGTAGGTCGAATGGCGGTTCTGAGGCTTAGCAAGACGTAGGGAAGAGCCTTTGTCCATAATGGTGAATCGCATAACGTCGCTAGTGCTTGCTTCAGAACGGAATGCCACGGCTCGACCTTACCGTTGGATTGCGGATGGTAAGCGGTCATGCGGTTTTTTGATATCTCAAGAGAGAGTGTAGGAGGTCATTAAATTGGGCAGACTCAAATTTTCTGCCTTGATTGACCGTGACAGCCCGCCGACAACTGTATCGGGCTACCCAACTGTTGAGGAAAGCCCGGATGACGATGTTCGATGTTATATATGGGTGAGTGGGATGCTACCAAGTTTGTTGCCCGGTCGATCATCGTAAGGCAGTATCGCTACCCCTCAAAGGGGGGAAGTGGTCCGACGAGGTCGAGGTGAATATGCTCGAACAGGGGAGCGTCGTCGAATGTGGTGGAATGCTGGGGTGTGCTGAGACCTTAAACTGCTGGCACTTCTGGCACTCAAGAACCCAGGCTCATATATCCGAGTTCATCCAGTGCCAGAAATACCCGGTAGTTATCAGGTCTCGGCTAGCCCTGATGCCGGGGTGATGTAGCGAGTGGTAGTGGCGGAAGATTTGGTCACTGAGGGCTTGGTGTCACACCAGATGGTGTGGGGTGGCACCTTTTAGAGTCGGCTGACGGCGATGAGATGCAATGGCTGGGTTTCTGATCACCAAGATGTTGAGGTTGGTGAGGGTGGAGATCCGGGCATACTTCGACGGCTGGTACAAGTAGACGAGTCAGGCGCGGAGGTCCTCATAGGTGAACGCGGCGTCGGGGGAGAGGTCGGCAGTCTGTAGCAGCGTCTCGTAAGGGAGCAGGGAGATCGTCTTCGAGTATCTCGAACGTTGACTCTTGATGCCGGCGGCGGAGAAGGCGACGTCGATCTGAAAACCAAAGGGCTAGATCGCGGTTGTGGAATGGTGAGAGAGTGAGGGGGATGGTGGTGGTGGTGGTGGTGGTGGTGGACGCGATGTCCGTGACGGCAGCAGCGGTGAGGGTGGTAGTGGGTTGTGACAGGGTGGGTTACGAGTCAGTCTGCATTGTCGGCAAGAAATGTCGGGGTTACCGTTGTCGTAAGCCTAGGTGCAGGGATGGTTTGGGTAGGTTGAAGGTTAGGAGGATGCTCCTTAAGAGTCTTTTTCGGGCAGCTAACGCCCCGCGGTTATCACCACAGCAGATGCCAAGGGAGAAGGATTCTAGCACACCACGGTTATCACCAAGCAAGTGCTAGAGGAAGGAACGTCCAGCGGTGTCCACCACAGCAGATGCTAAAGGATAAGGATGCTAACACCCTATGGTTATCACCACAGTGAGTTATAGAGGTGGAAGCATCCCGCGGTTACCACCACAGCAGAGGCGAGGGTAGGCGAAAGAGTAGGAGAGAGAGGGGAGGCGTAAGGTGAGTGAGAGAGAAGTCGTAGGTGAGAGCGAGGTCAGTCGAATGAAGAGCTGGGCGAGCCGAGCACATTATAAAGGCGCCTCCACCTCGTCCCTCACCTGTTAACGATCGTTAACAGGTGTGCTTCAGCCGAAGCGTCGCACAGCTACTCTTTCTCCGTGTTTATTGGTTAAATCTATATTTACAAGTGCATGTGAATGGTATATATATATATATCACACTGAGGGGTACCACGACAATTACCTTCGTGGATAATGTGATCATTAAGTCTGTTGTAGACGACATAATATGATCATTTGTAGGAGCCAAGGGAGTAGGAAGTATACTAAAGGCTGATATTTATTGTGATTAGTTTTACTCATGATACTTATTGGATTTGATCCTTCCTTCCTCCAGGTAGCTGCTTAACCGCCCAGCCTCCTTTGGTTGGCTCTGTGTTTGGTAGTTTGTCAATTATCTTGTGGATTACGCCAATCGATTATACATACTCATAAGCCACGTTCCCTTTTCACATCTGATCTCCAACTACAACCGCAGGGCGATCAGGCGACTGGACCTCGCAAAAGTCTTGTGCTTTGAGTCAGACCTCTGGGCTGCAACCCTTACGAACTGTTTCATTGAGATACTAGATGAGCTTCAGCTCAGTTGCTACGAATTCGTGTGTATATAATTGAATATACTGTGTGTATAAAAATTAAAAAAAAACTCACGCACACACACATTCTGTACTGCCTAACAGGAGTCTCCTTTGAATACAGGGACATGCGAAACCGAGTGATTGGGTAGATACCTCAGGGTTCTGACAGTTTCCCCAGGCCCTAGAAAGGGCCCACACCCAAAACATTACACGATATACCTATCTCTCATTTTTTCAGTAACATGCGGCCAGACCACATCAAGGTGCGGGATTGGGACTGGAACATCGAAAATCGTGGGTGGGCAATCGGTTTCGATAGACCAGTACCCCTGGTTTGTAGCCCTCGTTCCAGCAGGAAGCTTTGCTAGGGCGCAGGCTGGCTCCAGCGCTCCTCTCACAGTCTTCTGCGGTGCGTCCCTCATCACAACAAGACACGCTGTGTCTGCCGCCCATTGCTTCGACGCATTGTGAGCCACCATTTCATTTTCCTCTTAGCTTTGACTCCGTTCGCAGGTAAGACAAAAAAATTAAGATTTAGATGGTACCTCCGTTTCAACTCTTCTAGGTCGAATTTTTGTTATGCACCTCCAATAGGTATACAGTGTTAATGCAAGTAGGCATATTCATATCCACGGTTTCGTCAAGTTTCGTCATGCTCCGAGAAATGGGGAACGTGCACGATTAGTTTTCATTTTTTCAAAAAATTGTGACACGAGCTTTTCAAAAAGGAAGAATACAAAGGTGTGCGACAAGCCAAAACGCCTGAAATTCGGATCCTTTGCGACGTAACGGCACGCCTAGATGGAACTTCGATCCGAGAATTTATTAGCACATGGTGGTTGAGGAAGCCCACATTAAATTTTAGAAGGAATGTATATTTATGTCTTGTTCTAAATTTAGATAGTTTTTCAAGTTTTAATGTAGGGGTCTTCTTATTACATGATTGTATGTTGCAGTATTAGTAAAGCTACATAAATATATTTTCGTGTCATCCGCAATTAGTTACCTGCTTGAGTTTAGGTAGGTAAATTTATTGGTGTCTGCAGAAGAAGTAACTCTGTAAGGTGTTGATTTAGAAAGCAATATAGGTATAAATAGTGTTTGTACTTGATAAGGTTCACCGTGGCCCTTTTCGGTATTCATGATTCCTATCTTTCAAAGTGTTGACCACCTGAATGTATGTTGTAGTATTAGTAAAGCTACATGAATATAGTTTCATGTCATCCGCACTTAGTTACCTACTTCAGTTTAGGTAGGTAGATCTATTGGTATCTGCAGAAGAAGTAACTCTGTAAGGTGTTGATTTAGAAAGCAATATAGGTATAAATAGTGTTTGTACTTGATAATGCTCACCGTGGCCCTTTTCGGTATTCATGATTCCTACCTTTCGAAGTGTTGGACCACTTTAGTTTGATTATTTATCCCATTCGGGAATACCTGGGGAGTTTTCAAGTATAAAGATAAGAATTTGAAACATGGTGGGGCAATACTGAAATTGGTGCGGAAACGGTTCTAGCCTGCTATAAAATAGTAATCAGTTTTTTGCATGTAGCTGATTTAAAAACTCCACCAAAATAACACAGAATTTGTTCTAACCAAAACCTACCTGCCTACTGCAGTTCAATGAGGCATTGTCTTTTGCACTACAGCAGTGACGTGAAAATGGTTTTCATTTTGCAACCTGATATGCTCTCTAAGTGTACCACTATGATGACTAGACCACTTAACTGTTCTCAATTTTCCCCCATCAGTCGACAGCAGGGAGGATACTGGAAGAAGAAATTGGTCGGGGTTTTTGGACTAAGTAATCGTTGCACCCCGACGTGGAAAGCTGCGACCACGTTTTCCAACGTTATCATCCATCCTCAGTACAATGGGAATACTGTGAAAAACGACATCTCCCTCATCTATCTCGCTAAAGATATGAGCTCCTTCACTCCAGTTTGCTTCCCACCTGCAGGTAAATAATTTCATAAACAAACCATCGGTTAATTAAAATGAAGCATTAATTTGCTTCTGATGTAATTTTTTTTCCTACTCTGTAAATTCATGGCTCATCCGCTATGAAAAGCTCTTGCAGCCCAAAATACGAGTAGTTAATCTTACGAGTAGTTAGATCTTCGATCAGTTGGTCTCGTCTAGGATGGTGCCCAGTCTTGCATGTCCTCAAGACGGGGACAGTGGAAAAGCTTCTATGAATAATTTGCACAAGTTGGAATGAGTAAGTTACCTACCTACGTCCTTTACAAAACTCGAGCGCAGTAAATTCCACTATGTAGGAGAAGACGTCCTTGACTCCTGTGGTATTAAATCTAAAGGGATATTTCCGCTTGGTGTAAGAAGTATTATTACCATACCTACCGGAAGGTATGGTAATATGGACTCCTGTGGTTCAGTGATCTTGATCAACTTTTTTTGTGAATCTCAGTAGGTATATATTACTTACTGAGATTCACCAAACAACCTATATACGTAACTGCCTAAATTTAGGGCACTCAATGATTTTTACAAATCTTATTAGCATATCCGAACTTGTACAGATCATATTATTTAACTACTGTAGATACAGTAAGTTTTTTTGATTTTAAAATCATTTATCATCGTGTTTTGGGTTAGCTAAATTCAGCTCCGCCATCCATTAAAAAAAATCAATTAAATAAAAGAATCTATAAAAAAAAATTAAATACCTAGGTACCTAATAAGAACAATGGAGTAACATGTGAAGAAATCCGTGCAAATTCTATTTGTTGTTTAATGAACTTATTTGATAGTCCGTATTTTTTCGCCAAGTTGATACATCCATGTACATAATGTGGTATATTAATTTGCTTATTTGCTTATCACAAATATATTGATTGGCCTATGCAAGAACTTGTGTCCCTATGGTTTTTGTTTTATTCATTTTTATTGACTGGCAAAACTGTGTGTGTGGCACTATGTGTGGATTTTTTAAAGTATTATGTACCCAGGTTTAGCGAACCCATGATATTAGTGATATAGTAGCTATTATAGTTTGACATCAATTTTATTCGGTTCCGGAGTGTTGTAACAAGGTGGGTATCAATTAAAAAACGCTGCAAATTATTAAACCTGTATAGATGCCCGTACTGCTAGAACTGTTTTCTGTGGTCAATACCTACTCTCGTGCTTCCCCCAGTAAAACGCTAAATCGAGTACCTACTGGAGCAGCCCAGGCAACTGGAATTTCATAGATAAATATGTGGGGGATTCAAGAATCTATAATTATTTTTGATGTTAAGCATGTTATTTTGTACAAGTTACAACAGCACTTACCAACAAAATCCAAAATAAACATAATTCTTCAGATGAACAACCAACTCGATTTCATACTGGCATGCGTGAATATAGTCAGCTGTTCCCTAGCAATGATGTCTGGGCTGGATGTACACCGTTTCATTCACGCCATGTTGGCGAAGCCAAACTTTAGGGCCTTAGTGTGAACGAACGACAGCATATAGGTAATACTCCGGCTGATCAAAAAAAATCCACAAGTTCGATATCAATTTAGAAACATTTTTTTAAAAAATTCTTCTACCGAATGTTTTCGAGCTACGGAGTTCTGAACCTTTCAACCCCTATGTTTCACCCCTTAAAGATGAATGAAAATAACGCCGAGTTTCGTGGACCAGCTAGACACCAAATGGGTCCTGCAAACCGGATTTCATTCAATTTGGTTCATGGCAACTAAGGAAAGTGCGAAGTCCGCCGGACGGACAGACATTTTTGGTTTATTATTTTATTGAGTTTGTAGGTCCCAGTTGGGGTCTGGTTCGTCCGCGAAGCTCGGCGTTACTGTGTGTAATCTCTAAGGGGTGAAAAATAGGGGTTGACATTTTCAGAACGCCGTAACTCGAAAACGCATCTAAGTTGAAGGGGCACCAATACAGGTAAATAGTAAACCCTGGCGTAAATATTTGCAGAGTTTTTGTCGTGTTAACCTTGATACACCACTCTAGTACCTTGATATACCAACTTGATATACCACTCCTGCGCAAGTTATAAGATTTTCACCAATAAAGACGGAGAAGCCGAGCTATGCATTACAAGGGATACAGCCCAGGTAACTCTTCCTCCAACGGTCTCCTTTATTTATTCCCATGGGACCTGAGGAGGGTAGATGGGCCTATAAATACGCCCAAATGTCTAGCTAGGATTCATTCATCCTATTTCTCTCAAACGACCACCTTCTCTCTCAAACCTTGCCTTCTCTCCAACCTCTTCCCTCCTCTTAAGAGCTTTCAACGAGGTGAAAACCAGGCAAAAGCATCCCTTCGAAATACTCCTCGCGGTGCAAACCGTACGAGTATTTTACCAGACATTCAACGAGGTGAAAACCGGGCGAATATCTTCCTCACCTTTCAAGTATTCAGTGGGGTGAAAACCGTGCAGATACAATTCCTCTCATATTCCTACCTTACTCTACATCTTACCCAAAACTCCTATCCAGTCAACCTCACTCAAAATTCAAAATTTTCACATCAAATTTTACTACCCATAAAATTTTATATTTTAAACCACAGCCATGACAGTTTTTATTCTATTTTCAGAAACTACGTACCTACCTTGAAATGTAAACCATCGAATTTTGAGGGGGGTTAACCTTGTTTGTTTCATACTCGATTCCAGTGTTTAAATGTTGAAACAGTAAGTAAACCAAAAGGTGATTGAAGACTAGGTAGGAATGTACCTACCTAGGTAGTTAAATCCAGATTTACAGATGGGTTAAGTCTACGCATACAAACTGCAATTCTGGGCAAGGACATAGTAGTGTTGCAAATATTTAATTTTGTAGAACAAATGTATATTCTTATGGTATGAATATTTATTTGGTCTTATGTAGGAATAATCAGGATTTCTTCATAATTGATCAACTAAGAAAACAATCTTAGGAAGAAATCGGCAAGTCCCAGATTCATAGGTTCATTCCACCTTGCGTATTTTGAGCTATTCAATTAAATATTTGAAATGGAAGATTTACGATCATGCATAGAGCGTGAATGTATACTTAGTATAAAGAGTGTATTTGTACTTTATATGGAAGAAAAGAGTGTTGTAGACCGAGGTAAATTTTAGAAGTTTAGTTAGTTTTACTCTCTTTAAAGGCTGACCCATAATTGATCAACTAGTAACTGCGAATGCGAAAAATGGTGTTATGGGGGATGGGAGTGCAGGGGCCGAAAATAGGAATCTTCCTATCTTAGGATGTTGGTTATCGCAACATGGATTTTGCTCATTCAGTGTCAAACGGTTTTATGTCTCCAATCTTCCAGTCGTGAAAGAAGTAAGTAGTAACTAGGTACAGCTTAAGGTAGCACAACGTTTTGGAATTTGCACGGTGCGTGACTTGCCTTTGAGGATGGGGCTTTTCTCGGGGTTTTCCAGTATGAAAGGATTTTGTCTATTTCGAAGAAGCTTTTGTGATGTGACAGAGCATGGATGGCTTCAATTATCTTACAGTATTTCATTGTAGAAGATGCAGAGAGGAGATGAGCATGTACTGGGATTGAAGAAAGAGCTTTTGTGAAGAGACCAATAATTAATAAGAGGGTTTCTAAGTTGGTCATAGCATTAAGGCACTTTGAACAAAATTGTGAATTAATATTAATTGAAGAATGGGTTATCCCGGACAATTTCTATTTAGGTAGGTACTCAAAATGGGGGGTTTTCTTTATAAACCTCATGATTATGTACCACAATACCACCTAATTATTACCTGCCTAATTCCTGTGCTTAAGGGTAGCTGCTAACCACAGTGAACAAAATTGTTAACAAACTACAGTAGTTGAACAAAAACCTTAATGTAAATTTTAAAAACGAACAACTGGACCTGAAGGCCGGCCACATTGGCCCCCAAAACGATGAGGCCTGTTGACGAAAAAGTCTGTTGTGTGGGGATTCGCTTCTTCGACATTCTTCTGTTCAAGTCGAAATTTTTCGTCGGATCCCGTTTTGGAATGAAGGTGAAGGCTGTTTTCATCGCACTGCATATTCAGTATTCGGGGGCGGCCTCACGTTTCGATCGAGCTCCATAATATTCATCGGGCACGACCTTTCCCGGTCACCTGTTGTAGGACAAGTCGGAGTGAAGGTGACGAAGATGGTGGTAACCACAGTGTTCGGTTCCCGAGCGGGTCAGCTCACCGAGGAACGCCAGGCGATACAAGCAAACGCCGGAGGTAGCCCTTCGTCAACGCCACGCCCGTCAATCACCGGTCTCTCAACGGCGTTGCCGGCATCGGCCACCGCACGTAAGTTGGGGGTCAGCCAGACAAAAACTCCGACAGTTGATTACCCAACAAGTCATGTTGAAAAGGACATTTAGCATTGATATTGGTAAAATAGTCAACCATAAACGTCAGATAACGCTTAAAAGGAAGTCCATCAAACGTTTTTTTTTCTTTCTTCTCTTAGGTAGGTATTTCAATTGTTAGACAGGAAGTACGGGTAAAATATAATGAGTTACCTGCATGGTCATTGAATGATACGAATGGACATCAAGGTTTCACGGCCAATATCACTCGTGACACTCACTTTGTAAGTAGTATCAATGAATACACTGGTCCCTAGATCAGAGCTTCTCAAATCGTGTTGTGAAGGGTCACGAGGAGGGACCGAAAAAATGGTGACAATCAAACCCATGATGTTGGTTGGTATAAAAATTCGCGTTCCGCTATCTCGCTACCGAAGGTATGTAGGTGTTCAGCGTTTCAGAAAACAAGGCACAGTTTTGGAACAAAGGTATGAAGAGGCGATAGCTACTTAGTTATCTTAGATACCTATAATAATTCTCGAGAAATAATCAATCCAATACTTATTCATACCTCACTTTTTATGAGGAACCTACTGCAAAAGAGAATTAGGAGACAAGTAAAATGAAAATAGGGCTGTTATGCTGAGCTGTTTTGATTCCAAACTTCTTTAATAGGTTAATTCCTAATAGGGAATGCGTCAGACCCGTACTGCGTACTTGTCGTCCCCTCCTATGCACGATCTGAAAGTTTTATGGCTGAATCATCTCAAGCAGTGAGCTAACTGTGCTTCGGGCTCTTCGAAGGGCTTGAGCCAATTAAGAGCACCATGATCTGTTCGCAAAACGAAAGCTACTGCATATATGTAGATATTGATAAAAATGTTCAATGCTGCGTACAGCGGCCAGAAGTTTCCCTCCTGGACGGCGGTCATAGTTTCCTGATATTTCTCGTCCCACAGATAAGGGGTGCAGGCTTCGGTCAGCCTGTTATGTACCTATTAAGGGGTTTCGCTAGTTAAACTGAGCGGAGTTCAACAACGGTTGAATCGGGCGGACCCTCAAATTGTACAGACAACACGTATTAGCGGTGAAACAGGTTTGGTATATTTCTCTGACTGACAACAAATTTGTGTAGGTAGTAAAAAATCCCAACTCCAACAACAAAGCAAGCTGCAAATGAAGCGGAAGTGTTTTGCTATGAAATCTATCATCACCTTTGGAACCAAATATGATAATTGTTTGTTTTATGACAATAATAAACAGGTATTTTTCAGCACGTGGGTGAATCTCAACTAGATAAAGAAACTCTGTCGACTGGCCAGTTTAAAACGCATCAAATCAAAATGTGCGTAGGGATGTTTTGCTGTTTGAAAATGAAAATGCTCGCAAATGCATGTTTGGATTTTCAGGCCCTACGCGTCACTCTGGTGACGTGACCATCATCGGCTACGGGACGACCAAAGAAAACACCAATAAGAGCCCTTGCTCCCTGATGGAAGCAACAGTAGTGGAATACACGAGGAAGGAATGCATGGGCACGAGCGTAGCAAATCAAATTAGGAACCTACCAGGTGTGGTGTGCGCTGGGTTAAAGAACGGCTCAGCTGATTCCTGTCAGGCACGTACCAAAAACAGTTTCAATAAAATGTCTTGTTATCTATTCATGTACTCGTATACTAGGTAGTTAGCAACATGAACTTCATCTAAGGAATCAACAGCTCCTAAACTTGGGTAACTAAAATTACTTGGTACTCTAATAAGATCGGTTATAATTAGTTTCTCTACCTAATTAGTCAGGTACCACTGAAAAAATTACTTACCTAGTTGGTGCAGGCTAAAATTATTATGTAACCTATAGTCCAAATAATTTCATATGAGGCAACCTCAAGTAGGTATGTATGACATATTAGGGTAATAATTGGTGTTTGCAACAATATTCCTGAAATTAATACAGAAATAAATGGGATGCAGACGAATATCATGCGTGAAAAATGTTCTTTGGGTGCTAATAAAAATACTCATGTAGTGGGAAGTGGAAAAACAACTTATCGTGGAGAAATAACTGATCAAAAAAGAGGAAGGGGGTACTTATCAATAGGAATCATCAAGCCGTCGAGAGAATGATTCCTCCGGATGGTATGGTAATATTATTCTTTACACTAGCGGAAATAACCATTTTCCCCTCTTCATTCCCTCATATAACCGCGTTTTACGTCTCGGTATTCAAGTAGATTTTGTATTGTAGTAGATTTTCTTTTCGTCTGTATCGGTCATTTACATCACTGTGCAGGCTAAAAGAACCAGGAAAGTCCCTGGCAAAAGTTGGAATAAAGCGTACCTATATGACCCGCTATGACAATTTCGCGACGGATGAAGACGGCAGAGTCCGAGTGTCCAGTCTACCGTATTGTCCTTGATACAACCGTGACATTAGACGTGGCAAGCGGGGAATTAACCCGAAAGTTTCCACTTCCTGAAATGCCCCGCCACCAGAGCGAGCAACTCTAACACTGATTTTCAGTCCTGAACTGGTCCAAATGTCGATTAGTGGGCTGTTTTGACGATTAGTTTGTTTATAATTTATTGGTCTTCGAAATTGAGCACAATCGTGAAGAACCACTCATAATAAGTGACGTGTCGCATTTGGCTCCAGTGGGTGAACATTACAAATGAATGTACCCCCGATGAACATTTCCCGTTGATTTCTTGATATCATCATCTTACTAATCAAGATCCACGTACAAGACTTTACAATCGGTAGGTGAACAATATTAATAAAGAACAGGTTTTTGTTTCATAAACCGTACTTCACTGGCATATGCATTGTGATTTTTTAATTTATGTGTTGCAGGGAGATAGCGGAGGGCCAATGATGTATCAAACGAGAGGAATGTACACTCTTGAAGGTAAAATGTTAGATTTTGCTCCTCCGGTAAAAAGTTTGATAAATTCTATAATCCTTTTGGTTTATTATTTTCAATATGAACCTTCGGAATCAAGCATAAAAAGAAAAAATGCATCTCTCCTCAAAATTTGATGGTTGGAATTTAAAAATATATCTGTCCTTACGCAGTGCTTCGTACTTTTCTTTGTTACCATGAACCAAAATTAACGAAATTTGGTTTATTGGTCCCATTTAGGATCTAGTTTTTCCTCGAAACTCGGCTGTCAGTCATCTTGGAGGGGTGAAAATCAGATGGATGACATTTTCAGAACGCTTTAGCTCGAAAACTTTCAACAGAATGTATGGTTTTTATAGCGTTTTTAAATTTATTCCAAACTGTAGGGATATCTGTACAAGGAAATAATATACCTTTGTGTAATAATTTGCAGCGTTTTATATATACAGAATTACCGATTAATTGTGGAAGTGTCTGATGTTCGTATAATAAAATGGAACAGGTTCTTAGGCATACCAGGTAACAGCTTTTTTATGTAATTTGGATGGGCGTCAACGTACCTCCCTACAGCTGGCCATTTCGTAACCTCCAGAATTTATTGCTCAATCCGCATGTTTTAGTTGTTCCGCAAAATCGTGTAATCTAAATGATGTGTGTATAGTGATATGCAGAGTGATATAGCGATGCTCAACGTGGAGTTACCTACTAATTTATTTCATCATTGAAAAATGGAATTGATCAAATTATTGCAAGGCATATAGGAAAATGTTTTATTTGTTCAGCATGGCAGAGGTGATATGTACTTGTTCAGGATAATAATAGTTGCAGGGAAAGTTGTCCCGGGGCAACATTCATACATACATAGTCTTAAAAGATAATGGGAAATACAAAATTTCCTACAAAAATTACAACGTCCACGGTGACGATCTAATGGTCATTCTAGATTATGTATCTAGTGTTCTCTTAAATAAATGTAGGTATTGTTGTGTCTTAAATCAAATTGAATCACAACATTGAAACGTTATAAAAATTTATTATAAGAGTTACTCAGATGTCCCAAATTCATTTGAAACCACCTGGGGAACCAAATGCGAGTACCTCAGACATTCCATCAGAACTGGTTGAATACTTCCAGTTACAGATTTGGTACATACTTATTGTTGGCAGTTGAGTCGAATATGGCGCCAGTACCAGCACCATTGTCGCTAGCCATGATGCTAACTAGTAGGAAAAATACGTTGAGTGTACATCCGGTATCGGTCAGCTGAACTGACGTTTTATTGAGAAATTTCGGCGTTGTTTTACTATACAATAAGATACTAGAGCTATATCTGAACTCTCAACGGAGTCTTGACTCAAGTTGTCTTGGTCTCATTCCAGGGATCGTTTCCTTTGGGAACGGCTGCGCTAGACGGAACAACCCGGGTGTATACACCAGTGTCTCCTACTACAGGAATTGGGTGACCAGCCGCCTCAACAATATGCGAGGTCCACCAACTAATAAGATTGAGTAAATATGTTCATTTTATTTCGTCACCGTTTTAGCTCTTGTCCGTGGTCTATTGGGACTCCTAACATCACCAACGTAAGGACGAGCATGTCTTCAACCAGACGGGATACCGCGACCAACACCATCAGATTTAACCCATTCCTGAGGATTCTTCTAACCGTATAACGCAAAGACATGTGACGATCCAAAGAAAGTTTGTAGTTTTCACGGATTATGCCTTCATGAATGCTTGTCTAATACGATTCACTCGTATGTTTCTGCCTAAAAAGTTTTCTATCACTATAGATGACTTGACACCCAGACCTGTAAATTGGCCCAACTACCTAGCTGGAGTATTAATTCTATCCAATACTACTGAAATATTTCGATCTAGGAAGTAAATTCATCATTGGGCTCAGTTCATACAAGCGTTGATTAGCCTGATCTTTTTAAAAAAAAGAAAAAACCGTTTTTAACCTACCATCAAAGCAGGAAGCTACCAGGAAGGCAAATAGAGCCAACACAGCATAGCACTACTCAATGTTTACGTTCGCAGCTTCTTGATGTGATATCATTTTATTTTGTTAAGTGTGAATTGCAAAATGGTTTTCCAATCGATAAATTCAAAAAAATTCGATGAATGATTGAATGATTGTAGCTTTGAATTGCAGCGGCTCCTGGTGGCGACTTTTCTAGTTGTTAATTCTTTCATTATTCTTTGGATCGTCTCTCTCTCTCTCTTTCTCTCTCTCTGTCCATCGAAACACATAACCCCAAAACTGAATGCGACGCCAATTCATTATACCTAGCCATAGGTTTATCATTTTCAATAATTCAAAGAATTCTCCAATTTATTATTCAAATTATAATTCTCCAACATCACGAGCACACTACTTATATCAACGGTTAAATAATTATTTGGAAATTTTAAAAACATACGTATTATATAAATGGTATAATTTTTGGATATTTTCTATCTTTTCGTCAATGTGTTGCAATCGTTTTGAGATAATGTCATAATCAGTCTATTGCCGTCAGTTTACTCGGAAGTGCCCGAAGTTCAAATTCCTGGATTCTGGAACTGGGTCTACTGGAATGGTAGACCCAATATTGGCAACAGAGGTTTTGGTCAAAAATCAAAGTGGTTCTTAAATGTATTGTGGTTGCGTGCTCCGTCCGGAATGGTAGTGTGTTTTTGTATCTTCGAAATAGCTGGTGTGTTATTTTTGTTTAGCATTGTTTAGCTTTTGGTTGTGTTGAATAGTTTCATTAGTATTTAGATGAACGATTCTCACGTTACATCTGTCATCATTGTTTCATATAATGTTGCGCCAATATGACAATTCTGTTACCTACGATAAATTAAATTTAGTTGAACATAAATATATTATTCTGTAGTGAAATTCACTTCGGCAGCGCAAAAATTTATCTACGTAGCTGTTCATTTTGAAATTGTGCATGGTTTGTTTGTGTTTGCCGTTGCTATATCGCTTTTGCTTTAGGTACTTCAATAGATGTGTGCTTACAAATAACGAATTACCTTCAGATAGCTTAAATAATACAGTTGCACCTAATAGAAAGGACATCCGAAATACAGAAACTTAATATAGACGGGTTTGCCATGGTAGTCGTATTGTTAATTTGCTTGTTGTATGCTAATGGATGAATTACAGTTGGTGGTCAAATTCAGCATATAAACTTCTTCGGCTAGTCACCACATTACCTCGATATCATATATACGAGTGTGGGGCAATAAGCATGATATGGTGGTGGTAAATCAGCAGTTATGTTTTATCTTCCCTCCGAGGTGGATGGTTCGTAATCCTGGACAAGCGGAATCACGTGGTGGTGAGGGAGAAATATGGATTTTTTTTTTTGCTTGGTACCTAACGGGAAGGGTATTGAAAGTTTTGGGGATACACTGAGACCTTTCCAACGAGTGAGAGCGAATCGTGAGATTGAAACCAAGGAAGTTGATAACATCGCAACAGTTCGGTGTAAATAAAAAGCAGCAGGTGCGCACGAAGCGTAATTTTTTCAATACAGTTTATTTATTTATTTTATTTTATTTTAAACTAAGACGCAAAAACACCAAATTTCAATGGGTTATTGTTTAGGCTCTTTCTGTGTCATCTCGATCAGTATCACACAATTTTTATCGAGTTTTGGAGAATTTTTGAGAGTGAAATCAAAGTTCACATTTATAATACTACATCAATTTAGGAGGTATTTTAAAAATATTTTTTGGTAATCTATAGTTTTGTGCTTTAAAATGCCGGTTGACTTCCTGTCATTTAGTTCATAAATTATAGTTGCGGTCTTGAATTGTCTGAGAAGAAAGTGCCTCCTGAGAAGAACTCAGAAACCTGTTCTTACAAGTTTCTCCTCTTAGACACCCCTGTAACACAAGAAAAAAATAAGGGGAAAACAAGTTAACAAACTCTGATTGGATCTAAATTTCTTGTGAGAAATCGATAAGCTTTGGATGGAGCAGTAGCTTTCACGTATCAGCCTACCTTACTTCAACTTCAAACACACGCGTTCTTAGTGCAGCACGGTAGTTTGAAACCGCCAGTAGTAAACCTAAATCTCATCATTCAACATAGTGGGTTGAAAAAAACTCTCTTTAATAATCTGCCGCTAAAACCTTTAGAACCTGATGACGAGGACGACGATAAATCCGGCGAAGAATCCGAAGACGGGACGCCGGAATTACTGGGCATCGTCGGTTCCCTCGACCTCACTCAGAAAGTCTTGAAAGGCTCGCAAGGGCCTTTGAACAGTTTCAAGGAAGCTCTCAAATTCAAGTCACTCGTTAGGAATTTGACCGAGCCCGCAAAAGGGGTGAAAATGGGACTTTTCCCTACTCCAAATCGAAGCAGGGTACGCTCACAATGCACAACTTATCGACACATTTCTGTTGTAATAATTAAAACATTGCAGGACACCCTCTGGACGGTGTGTAGATGACGGGCAATGCCTCACTAGTTTGCGTTATTGGATAACATTGGTAGGTACCTACAGTTAGTCCCAAAAGTAAGCGTAATCGTGTTAGTTTTACAATTTCAAGTTTCGAATGTTCTCTTTTTCTGAGATTGTTGTTGACCATATTATTCCGTTGGTTACCAACTTCCCCCCTTATACCTGACGAATAATAACGTACCCTGCCGAAATCCAAAAGCATTCAACGCTCTGCATTCTGAAATTACCTGTACCTAATTTACATGTTTTCATAAGGAAAATAACAATGTCCATGGAGATAGTTATCACTTCTTTCCGAGTCTTTCCTTGTATTTATTCACCACTCAGCTCTCCCTGAGCTAATCAGCCTTCTATGTTTAAGAATACCTACATATAAATGAAAATAGTATATCTTACTGATGATTGTATCCGTGAAAATATTCACCCCCAACAAGATGGAGATCTTTTGGTCTGCAGATATTCCTTTGATCATAGTAGACAGTATTTTGTACCTACCTACGAAGTAGGTGATACCTAGTTATTTTCTAAATAATAATAATATTATATTATACATACATATGCAACAAATGGATTATTTTCTTGTGTAATGGAATATGTTTCGAAGGATATTTTCGGCCGTTTTTGTTAACAATAATACTCAATAATGAAATTGACACTCTAAAAAAATTCAAGTGGGTAAATGCTTTAATTTGATCAATCTCCAATCAAATAATAGGTTCAGTTTCTTTTAAATTCTACGATAATCCGGGAACTACCTATATAAGTTTAAGAACAGCTTCAAACTTCCGTAATTATTTCGGTCTGTAGAGGTAAGACTTGACCTGTTTTGACCTGGACTTGACCTGTGTTGAGGGGTGCTTTGAGCTCCCAATTTATTTTATCCCCATGGCTCCGAGTCAGTATCACAATATATTTAATTCGGTATTTAAATATTTTAGAATAGGTGCTTTGGTTTGATGTATGGAAAGAATTTAAATTTCTGTGAAACTGCCTTATGTTTCATGATTCCGTTTCAAACTCGCCCAGGATTAGACTGATAGTTGCCTCCATTTAAAATGTATCAGAACTTTGAGCCACGAAACATTCAGCATAGGTAATGATTTCCGAATGACGAAGAGATATATAACGACGGTAATTAAAACCGTCAAAAACTAATAACAACTCCATACGCACTCCTCCTTTTGCCAGTTTTAGTCCTCCATAATCCTTAGATTCTTACCGCATGTGTGTACTAGACCTTATCCATCTCTGTACAACCCCATCAAATCTCCAACTACTGAAACATTTTTGTGTTCATCTAACTATAAAGTGTTGTTTAAGTTACCTGAGTGTTTCGTGTGGCAGCACAATTAATACTAACCCTTACTGAGTCTGGATTTTAAGATCATCAGATGGTCCTAGAGCCCATCCTGGGACCACGTTTTGGATTCATTCAGATTGGCTGACGGGATGTTAGGTATATAATTTTGGTTTATTATTTTCGGTAATGAACCTTTGAGATCGAGCATGAAATAAAAGTTTCAAGTGATGAATGTGGACATACTCTGCCACTGGCCTCGTAATGTTTCAATCGTCTACAAAATATTATTTTTTTCAGCCAAATTTTGAATTTCAAATTTGACTGGCAAATGGGCTTAACAGGCTTGAACCGTTTCTACTGGACATTAATCCGTTTTTTGGATGGCTCTAGGACTAAAAAAATATTTTTCAACCATTTCGAAATTCATTTCTTGAATATTTTGAGTTCTTTTGGAATTAGACGAATTTGAACTTTGCAGGACAGGTAATAAGAAAGTTGGCACTGTCTCTACTATGGTTTGATGAGTCACAAAATATTAGGAAAACATGAAATTGTATAATAAATTGTATTTTATTTTTCCAGTTATAACCGCTGGGTGAAGTGCATATTTAATTTCAACGTGAAACCTTGCCTCAACACGCCGATGCCACCTTCAGAACCAGAACCCACCGATGAGACAGTGTATAACGTAATATCAGCGTCAACTTGACCTCGCACTATGATGGCTATTGTGTTTTACTGAAAGGAGTGAATGCTATCCATGTCCTGAAGCTAATATTCGAGGGGATTTTATTATCTGACTTAGGTAATTTAGCTAAATACCTATTTGAATGAAACTATTTCTGGGAATCAAGTTGTTGAAATCGGGAAAACTATGTTGAGGACTGCTGGATAGCTTAGCATGCCTAACTTATTTATTAATGAAGAGGTGAGTGTGACATCTAAATTCAACATGGGCCAGAAATTAGTAGATTTATTGGCATGCATTATTTTCTTGCATTGCAATGAAGATGAAATTCTGTCTTTATCGTATTATTTGAAGATAGGATCCTTAATGTAATATCTATTACTCATATGTTTTTATTGGGATGTAATTACTTATTTGAATCATTAAGAATAGGTATTATCGAATGGGTACTCTTATCTCAGACGAAAGTGTTATCAATTTGGAGTAACTTTTATAATTTCATTTGATATGAGGAGGGAAAGAAAAATGAGTTTGAATTATTATTAAGGGTGAAAATTAAGTTACGTGAGGGCAACATGGACATTTCAGGTTGTCTATTTATTTATGTGTTATCACGTCGTATTTGGAATAACTTTCGTAATTTCATTTGACACCAGGAGGGAAAGAATAATGAGTTTGAATTATATTAAGGGTGAAAATCAAGTTATGTGAGAGCAACATAGAAATTTCAGGTGTTTTATTTATTGACGTGTTATCACGTCCTGCATCTACTTTATGAATACATATATCTTCCTATTTTTTCTTCTCGTAAAACGACAAAAATGTAATAGTATAAAATTTATCAAGAAAGTACATAGTACAATTTCTAACGATGTACTAATGTACTCCGACAGTTCTAGCAATTGTATCTTAACTAAAAATAAACATCGTAATTGTGGCTTGAATTATATAATTATTTAAGAAAATTAATTTGATAGTATGAAGCGAGTTCGTTTATTTTAGAAATGAAAAAGGCTGTGTTAATTAATCAAAAATCTTCTAGTAGTTTAATTTCAAGGACTTCGGGTGAAATGGACCCGCTTCCCATCGTAGCGGTGGGAATTATATGAACATTGGATCAACCAATGATCCATAACAATTCGGTGAGCATGATTTGTTCAACTGTCATGCGTTTAATTATTGTAATGTACTTATGTAATGTGTGTTATTAAATTTGATCGTTCTTTCTGTTTAGTATCTTGATTGATAAATTCTGTCGATTTGTATCCCCCCTCCCCGGATGTCATTGTTGTAAAACGATTTATAAACGCTTGGTAAAGTGCTCCTAACTAAACAGTTATTATCAATAAATATCAAGATTTTTGCATACTATGTGGTATGAGATTCATTTCAAAGTCGTGACAATAATTATTATAGTCATGTGTACTTACCCACTTAATTTACTAGCTTCCACAAGGTAGGCTGACCATGCGTAATTCATATCTATGTAACTGAATAATCAGAATTCCTTCCTTACAGAACAATACAATTCATGTATTTATCTTTTATTTATGTATTTTCTTTATGATGTTCTGATTTTATTGTGAGATGCCGTGATGGCCCACTGACTGTTTTGAGGTCGAAGACGCGTATCGCCTTCAACTGCCCGATACGAGGAGGCATTACATTGTTGTGCCTAGTGCCTATGTTCTTATTGAAGGGGCGACCATGCGTTTTCTACCTGCATACCCAAAGTGATAAATTATTAATGTTCTCACAATTTGTACTGAATAAGAATATAGAAGTTCAAATTATTTCATTATAACACTTTATTACATGGAATTACCATAGGCAGTTCGAACTTCAACGACATATTTTTGGCAAAGTTCGAACGATTCGCCATCTCTGTATAACCCAAGGCAGAACGTGACAATAAACAACAATACACGTGAATTAGCTACAAACCGCATCTTTAATGAACTTCATGCAATAATTTATTGCGAAACAGATTCCAGTATTTATAAAAATTACCCTTGAAATTCTGGGATCTCAACGGGAAGCTGGTCGATCTGTGTCACAATAAAAGGGCTTATAATGGGTTTTTCCTCCTCTTAGTGCTTAGGTACGTCAGCGCAGGCACAAATTAATATTCGTCACTGCATGGGGTTTCAAACTACCGTAGTAAATTATATGTATTTTTACAAGAAAGGAACCCTTCATTGTAAAGATAAAGGTTGTCCTGCCTTGTAAGCTGGCGGGCGTATATGCTTCTAATGCCAGCATGTTGGAACATTAGAAAGTTGGTCTGAGAATCTAAACTCGATTCATCAATGATTCACTGTAATCCATTTTCCTCTCCAATCCTGCCGATCACTCCAGATAAAGGCCCTGTGTTAATAAGTATACGTATTTGATATTTAATCGGTCTTAATTGTTAACATGTTTCTTCAGTACGATGCTGAAAAAGTTGGAGGTGATTTGGAAGGATTCGAGCTTAGCAGAGCTCATCAGATGGAGAGCGAAAGCCTCTTCGCAGCTCCAGAGCAATTTGAAGGAAGAATCCCCTCCCAATTGCCGGAAGGAGACTCGAAATTGCTGTATAACGTTTGCTCAGTAGTCTGACAAGTAGAAGCCACGACGAACCACTTGGAACGGGAAGAACGAGGCACCAAAAGGGACTTAACCAAGACTGTACGAGGGAAACGCGGATATGCACTAGAAGGCGACGATTAGTAATCAGCGCGTCGATTGAAGCTCTTGAGGCGATCGCAGCGCCCACCCGCGGCACAATAGACAGTTAAAGAGCATTCAGGGCCGCTCGCTTGGAAAACACGACCTCTGATGGCAGGATATTGTCCCGAATTCGCATTTACATGAGCACATCCTGCTTCGGGGGAGACAGACTTCTCAATTTGCCATCATGGGGCCCTATCATTATAACTGCCCCTTTTCATCAGTTGTTATGAGATAAGGGGCCGGGAAGTAGGGATCACACGGAATATTATTACTTTTTTGTCAGCATAAGTTGGGGTTCACTAATGAAGTAACAGTAACTATTAGCAATTGTTAGTGCTTTTGAAAACAGTTGATCTAGAGTAGGTACCTGCCTACATACCCACATTATGCGCATAAAAATATAATTGTTATATTCGTACCTATATAATGTAATATAGTAGGTAATATAGGTATACAGTTGGGTTACATAAACAGAACAATGTTGAAGCCTTATGATTAATAATAACACAGTGGCCAATTGTGACACCCAAAATTGGGTAAACACAAATAAACGTACAAAACAATTTTATATATATAGGTACCTAGTTATTACAATACTATCTTTATATGTATTTAGAAAGACTGAGAACGCCAAAATATGAGCGAAAACTTCGATTTCAAATTATACAATTAATTAACGATACCAATTAATTACCAAACGAGATTCGTTTCGTAATCGGAGCCTAGGGACTACAATATCCCTAGGCTCCGTATTTAGCTGACCACACATAGCCCTTTGTGTATATTGCACATGGTACATAAAAGACTGGATCCTAACATGAAGCATCCGGAACGTTTCTTTCGGAGCAAATACAAATCCATACGGTGCTAAATTGGTTAGTGAAGCTTGGTAATTATGTTGATCAGTACTTGGTTACGTTTCCTCAATCAACATGTCACTCGAATTTGGCCAGTGGCGTGGACAATTATTTTAAGTTGTTATTGGATAATTTACCCGTGTGCTTATGTACGCTGTTACTTTGTTCGATTCGATTCATATACAAATTTTCATCTCTTGAAGATGTTCCAATCCAACTCTCGAATTATGAGATCCGGCGCCAATATTAAAGTTGGGCATTCTAATATTGCATTAATCATACCTTCTACCAAGTTTAACTGAAACAAATGTTTGAATTCTTTGAACTCTGTGCAGTGCACATTTGCAGTTCCCCTTCGAATGTACGCACGCACACAAACTTAGGTACATATCCTGCTAGTATAGTAAGAGATTGCGCACTGTGCACGTAAGCAAATTATTTTACTCAATAATTAAATTAATAGCGGCAACCCAGTGACACAAGGCGAGAATCTTATTCCTATACTGAAAATAAAACAAGTTTACAGGGTTTACATTATGTTTCTTATACTCTTGATGCTCACTTAGAGTCTTCCGTGTGTGATATCGATAGCCAACGTTTTATGATGGCGTCCTGAGATTACCAAATAACTCATTCTCAAGAATACGTGGGAAGTACTTAAAGCGAACCATATTGTGGCCTCAGTCTAGGCCAGCGCGCCCTACAAGGCAACTGGAGTGCTCCTCAAGTAGCTCGAAGTGCTTGATAAAGGCCGGGGTGAAAAAAAGTCATGTCCTTATGTCCTCCGAGCCATTAGGGGTCATATGGACCAGTTAATCTTTTTCTAGCTGTACGCCGACTAATCAGGCTAGTGGTCTTGCGCTCGTGTCATTAGGAAAACGCTGCCGAAGTCCTAGTCACATGGGTTTATTATTCTATTGGACATTCCTACAAAACTTTTGGCTGTTCATTTGTTGTTTCTTTCATGTGCAATAATTGGGATATCTATTGGTATATTATTTTCAATAATATATGGTGATTTCAGACAATTTCCCAGGTTTTTGTCTCTCAAAAATGAATTTCGGGAGCTGAAACTTCGTTAGAGCCTCAATTTTCCACTAAATGGTCAAAATCGACTCCAAATTCGGTCTCCTTGCCCTAAAAAACACGGAAGACGATACCTCACAAGCTCATGTTACTAAAACACCATCAGGAAACCATATTTTTGCACCCATGTTTACCCACATTACCCTTGGGTATATCCAGATCGGGCTGCAAAGTTTCGGGACACAACTAGGGCCCAAATTGAGCCTATGTGCGCAAGAACGCATTTTTTAGAGAGAAAATAAAGTAGAAATGGATGATACGGCGGACGGACATTGCATTTTGGTTTATTATTCTGTGAATAATACGCCTATGTATTCGTTCAGAAAAAGATTTTTATAACACCCCTTCAAAATTCTGCTTCTTTCTATCTACTTTAATTTCGGTCTAAAAAATTCTTTCTTTGTCACACAAGGTCCATTTGGGCCCTATTTGAGTTTTGGGTGAAAAATGGGGGTAAAAATCGGGTTTTTTAGTGTTTTAGTAACATGAGCTTGTGAGGTATCCTTTCCATGTTTTTTTAGGACGATGAGACCGAATTTGAAGTCGATTTTGACTATAGAGTGAAGAATTGAGGTTGTAACAAAGGTTCAGCTCTCAAAATTAATTTCCAAAAAACCTGGGAAATTGTCTCAAATCACCATAAACTTGTATAATAACACTAGAATTAGTATCAAAACGTGAATAAAAACAATCAAATGGCACTATCAATGATCAAAGATAATTTATCAAAAATATGAGCCTAATTCGTGTTTTTGGGGGCCAAAACTGGTGGAAACTATACAAAAATAGCTATTTCAATTATTGAACGTGAAAGAAACAATAAATTTATTTCCACCTTGTTGTTGTACCACGTACCTATGTGTATGTAGTAAGGTGGGCGTGCATATTGTTTGGAGTCTCACAAACCCCACAGTGTATTCCCATAGGTTTGCACCACTTCCCCTTAGAGCGGTCGTCCTTGGGAATCAATTTTAGCCCCAACTTGATTCTTCGGTAGAAAGGATTTTCTCAAAGGAAGTCAAGTTTGTTGATGGAAGCATCTCAGATCGTCTTCGCCCTTCGTAAACTTCTACATCCGCCGGTGAATCGATCAAGACGACTTGATAGATGAAAAAAAAAAAGCTCCACATAGAACCGCTTTCGTAGTCAGAGTCATTAACACCTTGACAACAAACAAATGCGTTTGTTGGAGGACCCCAGAGATCCCCGTTGGTGTTTACGGGAAGGGAGGCATCCTGGTGGCTGATGGCCGTGCAGCAAGTACCGCAGCTTCAAAGGTGTCTATTTTGAATGTTTCGAAAGACCCCGGGCTCGGTCAAAGTGAGCCCGGCAAAAAAAAGTCATAAAGTTGCTGATGAAGGTATGATTTTTTTTTCTCTCTGCCAACACCTCTCCTTTCATTCAAAGATGAATCTTTATGTCGATGGAGGTGGCGGATCTTCAGTGGATCAGTGGAGGGATCGCTTCCTTTGGAACCCTTTTGAGATCGAATAAACCGAGGAATCTGATAGAAAAGAGGTGTCGATTAGAGCGTCATTAACTCGGTCGATGGCTTTCGAGATCTAACGAAGTCTTTGGTGGGGCGAAATAACAGCCTTTTACTCGTTGGAGTCCGGGAAGAGTTCTGCAGACCACCGATGCTAGATCTCCATATTTACTGCACGTAGAACCTTCTATAGTATTTTTGAGTATACTCCTCATACTCGACGGTTTATTATTTTCCTGTATAGATATGCACCTTCTGCGTTTTCTGTGGTCAATAAATATACCCTCCTACTTCCCCCAGGAAAGTCCTAAACCGATTTAATACCTCCAATGGATCCGAGCGTTTTGAAATTCACAGGGGACCATCTAGACGCTACATCACAACTACCCACCAAATTTGAGCAAAATTGGTCTAAATCCGTATGAGCACTCAAATTTCAGCCAAATCGGATTCAAATTGAGGAAGTTATGCGTGTGGCAAGAATTTGCGGTCGGACAGACAGACACAGAATAAAATTTGTTGCAAAAATTTGCGAAAGAACTACCAACAAAACCCGAAATTACCATCTTTCTTCAAATAATGGAATAATCACGGAACAACCAACTCGATTTTTATTAAAGCCATGCGTGATTATAATCAGCTGTCCCCTAGTAATGATATCTGTGCTAGATGTATACCATATGATTCACACTCATGTTGATGAAGGTTTTCAGTTCAAACTTCAGGGCCTTAAAATGCTCCAGATGGTCTAAAAAAATCCTCATGTTCGGAATCATTTACAAACGCCATGAAATCCATAACCTTCAATTGAAAGTTCTCGAGCTACGCCATTTTCATAATGCCAAAAGTTTTCACCCCTTAAACTCACCAGAAAGCAGGAGAAAACTCTCACAAGAAAACAGGGAGCCGAGCTTTGTAACAGTTCCTAATGCATGAGCACGCAGAACTGTTACTCAGGAGCGGTGCCACCCGTCCCAATGATTGGAAGGAGGACAATCAATCCGTTTCCTGCCTTCAACAAGGTAAGAGCGCACCTCCCTCATTTTTATTTATATCACTCGATATTTAAATCATTTCACCCTTTTAACAATAATAGGTCACCCCTTGAAATGGTCACCCTTCGAGAAATATATGAATCCACCCCCCTCTGGTAAATTTAGCTTCCCCTTAATTTTCGCCTCTTGAACAATCTTCTTGGAGCTTTATTCTTCAATTACCCAATAAAAAGTTATCGAGTCAGAGAAGAATCTTTGTTTACTTAATATCTTCCCTTCTCCTATAATAGCACCTAATTTAAAATAAATTATTTTATTAGTGCAATTTAGGAGAGTGACCCAATCCGAGCAGATCGAGGTAAAAAATAATATTACCCACTCTGTTACAGCTTCCAGAACCACCCAGACCCCAAACTTGACGTCTGCAAACTAAATGAATTTTATTTCATCGTACCAAGTACAGCCGGTGCTCGGACAGAAATTGTTGTACCTATTCCATTTTCGGATTCCAAGTACCTACCTTGAAACGTAAACCATCAAATTTTTATGGTGGAGGGGGGGTAATGTTTTAGCGAATTTTCGAAGAAAAGGAAGCTATTGTTCTCGGTCCAAAATTTTTAAAACTCGAATTTCCGAAAGATTTTTATACCAAAATCCGTTTCAGACCATCCTGAATTCCCTGCCGAAAGACACCAAAAATTATATGTATATATATATATATATATATTTATATATATATTTATATGTATGTGTCATTCCAGACGATAACTCTCGAAAGAATTGAGATAAAAAGTTTAAATTTGCACGAAAAATCTGTCTTGGCAATCGACAGGCTAAGTTCGAAGATGGACAGAATCGGGTCACCCTAAGGGGGAGTTTTGGGGAGTTTTAGGGGGGGGAAAATTACCCATAAATTCCCAAAATGAAAAAGTCTGACAAGTGACACCTCATTTTAAAGTTTTTTGTACGCTGAACACGATGGTGAAATCAGAATTGCGATATCTCATTCCATTCTCAAACTGGAGCACTTTGAAGATGAAGGAACGTGGTTATTTCTTGAGATGTTCTTCCTGGTTCGTCTGCTCTAATCTGATAACGGAATGGGATATGGCAATTCTGACTTCACCATCGTGTTCAGCGTTGGAAAATCTACAAACCGAGGTGTTACTCGGCAAAAATGGTACAAAAAATGTGTTACGTACCCAATACCTACTCTTCTGGTATTCAAAACATTTTTGATTTCCCCCTCCCCCTCTTTCCACCCCAAATTTTACTTTGGGTAAAACTACTCCTGTTTTAATTTTGTATGGTATCAAGTTGGGAAAACATTGACCGAAAATTAATTTTCAGAAAATTTTAGGCGGAGGAGGAAGAAGCCGAAAACTTTGAAAATTCGCTCTTATAGCCATGCTGCATGACTGTGGTTTTTTCTCTTGTTATGCCCGACTCTAAAGGTTCTTTATTGAAAATAATAAAACAAAAAGAGAATGAAAAAAGTCTGCCAAGTTTAGTGGCACATAGCTCCCTGGTATCGATAACAGTCATGATGTACAGCTCAATGCAACGTATGATACATGTCACAATCAGTTCAGAACAAATAGTGTGGTTTCAAGAATTCTGTCTATAATTTGATGCCTGAAGCGTAACATGTATTTGTATAGTAGGTACGTATTACGTGTCTGTATACATACATGACTTTATGCTTAATGATATATTATGTCGATTGGCGATGAAATTAGTATGGGACTATCTGGAAATGCTCCACCCCAACTTCACACTGAGTTTGAGCGAAATCGAGCCGTTGGCTCGTGAGACTACCTGCGATTTGGTGTTTGCGTATGCTCAGTCGTTTACCTACCGTACGATCGTGATGAAATCTTTAGACGATCATCCCAACTCGCATGATTCCTGAAAATGTCATCAAAATGACATTGAGTATCTTTACTAAACAACCTGTGGATACATTATACGGAAATATCTCCCTCTCTGCCTCTAGGCACCAGGCGAAGGACACAGGCGTTCGTAATATGAATCTTTATTATTTTTCTTTCTTTACATTTTTTAAATGAATTCAGGTTTTCACTGGTTTACAGTGATTTCACTCGAACAGTTCCAGTATTAAATAGGGATCACGAGGAATGGCGCGTAAACAATTTGGCGTGAAGGTTTTTCTTAAAATGCAGCTACTGAGTACCTAGGTAATTGCAATCGAACACCATTACATTTTTATTGTGAGGATATGTTGAAGGATCGATGAATATGAGATATTTTTCAACTTTTCTCACTATGGCAGCCCATTCTGATTGTCCACCTATCTTGGATGTGTTGACGACTCCCACAATTGTGATGACCTTCTCACGAGATGGCGGTCGAAAATTACAGCGTCGAGAGGGTCCCACGCAACACTCAGTGTTAACAGGAACCTCGTTGAGCTACACACGCTGTCCTCCAACGTTCGTCATGGAAGACCACGGTGGGTTCTTCTTATTTTTTTAATATTAATTTATGTATATACTATTGCTGTTTGAAAATGTAAATAGGTGTATCGAAGGACCAGGCTTTATGAAACCAAAACGCAAGAGTTCGATCAATTTCGAAAGAACTATATATGAAAACGTAACAATCAAATGAGCAGTAAGGACTTCCTTCAACTAAAAGGGTGGCACGTTGACAACTGACTGAAAAAACTAAAGGGGGTTGTATGAACTAGTTCGTCGGATGCTGCAGGCGACGCTCTAGCACTAACTAGAAAAGGCCTGAATCAATTTGGAAAATGAGTTTAAAATTTTATCCGAAGATAAAATATTCTGACATTCGGACTATGAAGAGCAGGAGTGGGAATAATAATCGTAATTTTATTATTCTGTCACCTGGCGCAGTTGTACGTTAGTGGACGAGATAGAATTTTTCGCTGTAATTAGTTGTAAAACTCCTACCTACACCACCTCCGCCTCCACCCGGCCGACTATTTTCTATTACCCCCTTCACCTCCATTTTGATTGGCGGTTTCTATATTCATTTTCTTTAACCTCTCTTTATATTTTGCTTCTCTCTACATAAAATATACCTCATTTTTACTATGATGCGCGATCCTGGATTCCCAGCGGTGGGCTTCCTGCGGTTTCGTTGAGAAAAAAAACCAACAGCGTCGTGAGGGGGTTTTGTGTATTGATGGATACCGGTTTCGACGAAAAAGTCTTCTTCATCCTCAATTCTCTGCAGGTACTGACAGCGAGATTTAAAGGGGTGGAACAACAAAAAACGAAATATCATTCAAAAACAACTACAACCTATTCGACTATCCCAATAGGTTGTAGTTGTTTTTGTAATGATTTTTGTTTTTCCCCCCTTTAAATCTCGCTGTCAGTACCTGCAGAGAATTGAGGATGAAGAAGACTTTTTCGTCGAAACCGGTATCCATCAATACACAAAACCCCCTCACGACGCTGTTGGTTTTTTTTTCTCAACGAAACCGCAGGAAGCCCACCGCTGGGAAGCAAGGATCGCGATTCATAGTACGGTTCACCATCGTAACCTTCTTACTATAAACTAATTTTTACATTTTAACAGATTTAGACACGAAACTACTGGTATGTTTTTTGAAAAAACATTTTCATGACGAGAAACTCAGCGAGGTGTCTTCAGTAGAAGTGAAAAAAGCCGTACCAGAAGGAGAAAACTACGCTAGTTTGGTCTTCCGCGTCAAAATCAATTGTTTGACAACAACGGGGAGGAAGAAGAGTCTTTCTATCATAGTTAAGACAGAACTGAGGGCACCAGGAGCTAAAAAGGCTCTAGAGGCATTCCCTGTGTTTCGAGTTGAAACTAGGGTAAGCGTGTCCTAGCTAAATATAACACATTTAATCAAAAACTGTACAAGTTCGTCCATAACGGCTTATTACGAATAAATTATTCCATATGCATAACTCATCACTTCTACCTAGAACAATATTAATTGCAGGTAATACCTCTAACTAGATGAATGGATTCCTTTTTCTTTCCTTTAGAAATTTCGATGTCATTCAAACACCAGATGATGGGCTGGAGTTCGGTGTGAAAGTATGCTTGGAAGTCAAAAGTATCTCGAGCAGTTTGGACCAACAATAAATAATAACATCGGTTGATTTCTATAAGTTACCTATTCAATCATATCAATGATAATCGATTTGGTAGGTTCAAATCCCTTTTCGGTCCAGTATTTTTCATCCTTTCTTCCAGTTTTCAGTGTTGTAAAGCCCCTCACATAATAAAATTCAACTTTTTTCCTTAAAACATCATTTTGGATGAAGGAATATAACTTTAAATTATTATATTAACTTGAGCTAACATTTTCCAGATTTATACTACTATTTTACCAATGATGGAAGACCTGATGGAAGAATTCGGCGACAAACGTGATAAACTGTGGGCAGATCTACTTGGATTTAAGCCTTACAACTTGATCGCGTTCAGTGATCTATCGGTAAGACCTACAATTATTAGTGGGATTATAATATATAAATAATTTTTAAGAGAAAACTAAATAACGGACAGTTTTTCATTGGTTTTGACCCTTCATTACAGGACCTATGACATTTGAATCCAATTTGAGTAGGCACCAATCTCTCGCCCCTTATCTACCCCCATTCATCAGGATAATGTTGACGTTTCAGTTATTTTGAATGAATACATTTTTACATCTTCCCAACAGGGGGAGAATTACATTGGTGCACAAAGACGAAACTGCTTGGATTTCAACCACGCCAAACTGGTTCTTCGAAACGTGGCACGATTTCATGCCATGAGCAAATTGTTGCTTGCCAGAAACCTGATTACAGCAGATGACAGAGGCAAATTTTCCTTAGCAGTGGACGACCCAATAATCGAAAAATGGTGGGATGTTATGTTACCGGCTCTCACCGAGGCAATGGTCAATAGCTGGGGCGACGAATGGTGAGTGGCTCACAGAGGTAATATTCATGCACATGCGTTTCTTTCGATTCATTATAACCTTATCGCCACATTCTAACCTTATGATCGTGATGACACGCTATAATAAATATTGGTTTCTCGTCATTATTTTCATGCAGGACAGGTATCGCAGAGAGATTAATGAAGGCGAAGGATGTAATTTCACTCAAAGTTCGGGAGCTCTCTGGAGAATACGACAAGCGTTTTGAGGTGTTGAATCATGGAGATCTTTGGACCTGTAACTTATTGTTCAAATACATGGAGCACGAAGATAACTTTCCCGTATCAGTCAAGTGAGTCATAAAAAAGAAAAACGGAGTTATTGAAAAATAGTCTATTTCCACTAATACACGAAAAACGCAAAAAACACTGTTATACCGGTTTCGGTGATCAAACCATCGTCAGTAACACACAATAACTTATACTTGTAGTTGTTGTGTGTTACTGACGATGGTTTGATCGCCGAAACCGGTATAACAGTGTTTTTTGCGTTTTTCGTGTATTAGTGGAAATAGACTATTTTTCAGTTTTTCTTTGAAATGGGTTTCCACGATTTCGTCGCGAGTGATTTAGTTCGTAAGTGAGTCATACTTTGTGGGCTATCTGCCATCTTCCTATTTTGATTTATCATTCCGAACGCTTTTTTTGGCATTGTGATTACACGGAAAACAGTTGGGGGGGAAATCCAATGCGGAAAACGAACTCTAGCCCCCCCTCTGTAGGTATTAACTACGAATTACCAGGGTAGCTGAAAACTATGGTACTCTCAAACATTACCTCCACTCTCGCAGGGCCAATGTCTGGCGGAATGTTTCATGGTGGAGAGGGCAAAAGGAATTCGACGGGTCTTCATAGGATAACCTCGTAGGGTAGCCGGGTGGGAATGCCTGACGAACATTATCGTCCGATAACTAACGGTAATCGTACTGACTCAAAATACACAGAAGGCAATTGATGCGAAGACCGGAGAGCGAGGGGTGAGCGGCTGGCATGGCAGTTGTTGGTGACGGCGAGAAGACGCACTTCAACGCTGTATGCCGGGCCGCTTTTTGCCCCGGCAGGTAAAAAGCCCCGCAAAACGGCATTGAAATTAAGGGAAAGGAGCAGGTTTCTATATGCACATCCAAAAGCCAGGAGCGAAGCATCAAGCATGCCACTTCGGCGGGCAAAATATATATCAATCCTTTTTGCGGCTGAGGAGGTTTCGTTGGTGGGTAAATTTTTACAAAAGGGATAGGGGAGGGTGATATCGATGACACGGCAGACCGCGACAGACATAGCATTTTTGGAATCGACACACCTTGAAACGTAAAAGGAAAAAATTTGAGGGGTGTTCATAAACATTTCCGTACCAAATACGTAGGTGTATTATTCAGAGAATAATAAACCAGAACACAACAAAACTGGCATGGGTATTCAGTTTTCCTTGCGTTTATAGCAGCAGGTGGCCCCAGTGGACTTTGCAGGACCTAGTTGATTAATACGTGACACATTCTAGTGTCTTTATTTCAGTGCCATTATAGAGGTCGGACTGACATAATGAGTGGGGTGTTACAGATTCGTTGACTACCAGATGAGCCACGTGAATTCTTTCATATGGGACGTAGTTTACTTTCTAATCACCAGCACAGTACCCAGTGTTCGGAGAGCAAGGCTGAACGATCTGCTCGCAGCTTACCAGCAGGCCCTCGAGAAAAATCTGCAGCTGTTCAACTACTCCGAGTACATTCCGACGTTGGACGACGTCAAATCGGAATGGGAGAGGACCGGATTCTCACATTTGTGTTTTTACCTTTTCAATTCTTTCATGACGGCTGAAACCACGCAGGCCTTCGACATGGAGAAACTTTTTACTAGCACACATCAAGAGATTGTGCACAAAACAGTTTTCACGGATGGCAAAGTATTGAACGGATTAGGTGACGATTTCAAGAATCTAGCACTAGCTGGATTTATCTAGCACTCGTCGCTTGACGGTCTAGGACTCGTCGTTCGTTGCTTGACGGCAGTTTATGAAAGAGGACACTGTGTTTAACTCTTTTGGCAGGCTACAAACCAGTACTTGCGGTTTGTGGCAAATAACGTAATAAGTACCTACTCCTATAACATGGCTTCACAGTTATTCCAATAAATTGTATCTCTAGGTAGGTAAAGTGTGTGTTCATAAACCGCCAAAATCCATGAGCTACCTTGGAGTCTGAAGATTACACATCCTAATGGAAATCAGATACCTACTAAGTGAAACTTGGGGAATGCTTCGAGGGTAGTCCCAACTGAGCGACGAACATTTATAGAATTTCAGAATGTTATAACCGGTATGTGACTTGTGACAATAAGATAACGAAACAGGTAGAATAGAGTTAGGTGGTGGGGATGAACTCACAAAATAAATTTTCTGTAACAAGAAAAATGTTAAAAATATTAATAAGAAAAACTTTTGGGTAATGGGAAATTTCACCGGTTTTCTTTTGTTTTCTTAAGTAAAAGATCCGGCGAGAGCTTTCCGAAAAGGTGCCAGCTATATAATATAATACTATGAAACTTGTATTATTATTCAATAAATGCATTCCTTCTTTGACTATAAACCTATCCATTTCACTTGACAGATGACGTCACTCACATTTAAACTCGATTAGGTTCTAAACTTGTGATCTGAGATTTTGACCTCAGCTTTAATTTTTTATACAAAGTAATTTAGCAACATGATGACAAGCTGAAAAGGTGTATCTTGTGCAAATAATATGATTTGTGCAGCGATACTACTCTCAGGATAAGTTTGCAAAAAGGGAAATAAACAAGTGAGGATGGACCCAAGAAAATAAACTAAATGATTCTCAATATTGTTTACCGAAGATATATTATAATAGAAAGGTACTTCTGTACAAGGGGTTCTCTGCAACCCAAAATAGACTAAATATATTGTCTCATACTATATCCTGAGAGATATTTACAGTAGGGAGAGAGAGAGAGAAAGTGAGTAGGGACATTCCGTATATATATACGGAGGTAGGTGTAGTACCTGCCCATACAATTAGGGGTGGATATATATATATAATTATATATATCGAGGTATAATATAGGTGAGTAAGGTATGTTGACTCGGTGTATTCAGGTAATGGAGATCTGTGCAACGCAACGATGACATGACTATGAAAATGATGATAATTATGTAATTTATCGAAAGGATGGGATGTACACCAGACAAGAGGAAGACGGACGACGCCAACCACGATGTAGCGAAGTACTCGAATCCAACTTTAAACTGTATTGTGAACGGATGGGTTAAAAATATGTTTGCCTGGTAGGTACCAACGGAGTAGGGATAGGGGGTTGGAGAAGGTACGGGTGTAGTTGTTTTCGAATCCATACCTACCGGTACGATAAACGGTGGAAAATTAGGGATATATCCTTTGGTTCCAAGATGCTGCGAATCCAAATCCGATGGCTGCCCCCACGTGCATGATCCGAGCGGATGGCAATCCAGGATGAGACGCGAATGACAGGTAGCCCGAGTAATCACCGATATTCGGAAATTTTCAGAACGGAGGTAGAGTGGCGGACGATAGAATTAAATGAAATTCCAGGGTATTGGAGGAGAATTCCGAGTATTGCGCTGAGGGAGTGATCAAAATTGGTTGTTGGATTGTTATGATCGAAGTTCAGTCAGCTGCGGATCTCCTTCCGAAACCGCGCCTGCATAATATAAAATTTCCGGGAAATTTCACGGAACAAATTCCATTGTGAAAAGGTTTAAAATGCAACGATGAACTGTTTAATTTAAAGGTAAAATGCAAGATCAACGATGTACCTGCGTGCCAGACAAATGGACAAGAAAACCATCAGAAGCGATGCAATACCATGATGATGCATTAGCATTACCATACCATCATCACCTGATGAAGGTAGGTGGAAAGCCCCATCATTTATAATGTGCTCAGAGATGAACTTGCATGATGAGAGCTGCGATAAGATTTGGTCTTCCCCACTCATTGTGTCACTTCATTCGGCACTCTATGGGCGACCTCGTATCTCCCAGTGCTGTTGAATAGGTTGTTGCGAGACCTGTTATTTTTGATCTCCTCCTCGCACGATGTCGACTAACGAGACATGTGGTGAGTAATTTCGACATTTCTTATTAATTAGGTATTCATATCAACGTAGTGCTATTCTCCTCGTGGATATCTCGCATTCGGATTTGGAGGAAGTTTTCCTGATCTGACAGTGTTGAGCAAAGTGGCTAGATACAGTGAAATCCACCCGCGGAGTAATTTCGGATTTTTCCGTGGGCCGATTTTGGACGTCTCTTATTATACAAAGTTTCCTCTTCCTTCTTTTTTAAGACTTACTTAGGTGACCCAAGTTGATGATTTCTCCGTTTTCCTACCTGTATTTAAAAAAAAAAAAAAAAAACCACAGTCATGCAGCATGGCTATAAGAGCGAATTTTCGAAGTTTTCGGCATCTTCCTCCTCCGCCTAAAATTTTCTGAAAATTAATTTTCGGCCAATGTTTTCCCAACTTGATACCATACAAAATTAAAACAGGAGTAGTTTTTCGCAAAGTAAAATGTGGGGTGGAAGGATGGGGAGGGGGAAATCAAAAATGTTTTGAATACCAGAAGAGTAGGTATTGGGTACGTAACAAATTTTTTGTTCCATTTTTTGCCGAGTAACACCTCGGTTTGTAGATTTTCCAACGCTGAACACGATGGTGAAGTCAGAATTGCGATGTCCCATTCCGTTATCAGATTAGAGCAGACGAACCAGGAAGAACATCTCAAGAAATAACCACGTTCCTTCATCTTCAAAGTGCTCCAGTTTGAGAATGGAATGAGATATCGCAATTCTGATTTCACCATCGTGTTCAGCGTACAAAAACCTTTAAAATGAGGTGTCACTTGTCAGACTTTTTCATTTTGGGAATTTATGGGTAATTTTCCCCCCCTAAAACTCCCCAAAACTCCCCCTTAGAGTGACCCGATTCTGCCCATCTTCGAACTTAGCCTGTCGATTGCCAAGACAGATTTTTCGTGCAAATTTGAACTTTTTATCTCAATTCTTTCGAGAGTTATCGTCTGGAATGACACATACATATATAAATATATAAATATATATATAAATATATAAATATATATATAAATATATAAATATATATATATATACATATAATTTTCGGTGTCTTTCGGCAGGGAATTCAGGATGGTCTGAAACGGATTTTGGTATAAAAATCTTTCGGAAATTCGAGTTTTAAAAATTTTGGACCGAGAACAATAGCTTCCTTTTCTTCGAAAATTCGCTAAAACGCTGTAAATCCCTGCATAACGGTTTATTATTTTGTACAGAATACCCTCCTGGTACAGATCACAGCTCTCTGTATGGATAACCCTTCTGTATGTAATACAATGTATACAATTTCATTCACTGGAGTCGAAAATGCCTGTCGGTGCAAACTTCGGGGCCTTACTGTGAACGAACGGCTGGACGTACGATGCTCCGGGTGGTCTTAAAAAACTCGTAAGTTCAAGAACTATTTAAAACCGTAAAAAGATTCACGTAAAAAAAGGTATGGGCGTTTTGAAAATTTCAACCCCTATTTTGAACCCCTTAGAGATGACTGACAGTAACGTCGAGCTTCGAGGACCAACTAGACCCCGAACGGAACCTATAACCCGAATTTCATCAATTTTGTGTCATTGTAACTAAGAAAAGTGGCCCGTACGGCGTACGGCGGACAGACAGAAATATTTTTATTGCAGTTTTGGATTCTACATACCTTGAAACGTAAACCATCAAATTTTGAGGGGGGGTAAGAATTTTTTTTCTTGCTCGATTCCAATGGTTCATTATTGAAAATAATAAACCAAAAAGTGAAAATAATGATGAAATGTATTGTGTCTTGACTCTCATGTCGATATTATTAGTCAAATGAAACTAGCTACTAACTTAGTCGAAACTTATTAATTATGGTTGTATATACCACCTCTATTTCCGTTTTATGGAATATTAAAATGTTTATTTTCATCCAAATTAAATTAAGCTTGGAGGGGTTTGAAATGTTTGTTCTAACCCTGAGAAGGAATTTTTGACGGGACACTTTGGGAAGTTTGAAGGATTTTTTTCGTTTTTCGGAGTAAGTAGGATAATATACTTTGAACAGCCTTATATACGATCTGAAATCAATCCCAGTTTTGAGATGAACTATTCTGAAATATCGGTGGAAGAATTCGAGATCTACATTATAGGTTGATCCTGGTCACAGTACTGTTGGTGGGAAGAAGTCTTCTAACAACGTCTTCTAACAACTCTTTGTATCTACGTGAAATTAATGAGGGGCTGTCACAGGAAAATTTAGGAACGTCTAGTGTGTAAGGTATGAATGTGCATTGTGGTGTGTGTGTGTGTGTGGGTATGTCACTTAAAAACCACTTGAAACCTCTATAGACCTGTATTTACCTGTATAGATGGCCCCTCGGCTTAGATCACTGTTTTCTGTGGTCAATAGGTACCTACCCTCGTGCTTCCTCCAGAAAAGCCCTAAATCGAGTACTGGAGCCAGCCGGGCAATTAGAGTTTCAAAAATTTATAAGCAATAGGTAGATTCAAGAAGGCTATCATTAGTTATTTTTTCATATTCATAAATAATGGTGCTTGCTCATAAAGTAGGTACCCATCAACAAAATCCCAAATAACCATCATTCCTCAAATGAAATAATATCACGGAACAAACAACTCGATTTCATACACCCACGCGTGATTATAATCAGGAGTTCCCTAGCAGTCATATCTGGGCTCGATGTATACCGTTTCACCGTCATGTTGTTAAGGCTTTTTGGTGCAAATGAACGGCTGGACGTGCAGTGCTCCAGGTCGTCTAAAAAAAATCCCAAGTTCGAGATCAATTTAAAAACGCAAAAAATTTGAGATAATGGAGCCCTGGAAATTTCAATCCTTATTTCTCATGCCTCAGATACGACTAACAGTAACACCGAGCTTCGCGGATCAACAGCACCCCAAACCGGACCCACATACCAAATTTCATGAATTTTTGTTCGTGGTAACTAAGGAAAGTGTGAAGTACGGCGGACGGCATACGGCGGACAGCCGGCGGCGTATGGCGAACGGAAGAATTTTTTTTTTTAAATTCCTTTTTCGGATTCTACGTAACATAAAATTTTGAGGGGAGGTTAAAAATCCTTTTTTTCATGCTCGATTCCAAAGGTTAATTATTGAGGTGTAAAGGGCATGAAACATATAGGTAGTGCCTAGTATCTTAGCAAATTCATATAGAGTTTTTGAAATGTCAGGCCTGGACACGCAGCTATTGGCCATCTTCCTCAAAAGACGTTTCCACGACGAGAAACCAACAGAATTGCTCTCAGTGGAAACGAAAAACGCTGTTCCCAAAGGTGACAACTACGCCAGCTTGGTTCGCCGAGTCAAGATGACATTTTTGACGGCTGCAGGGAGGAAGAAAGAGTTTTCTGTCATCGTCAAAACTGAACATAGCAGTGAAGGAGCTAAAGAAGCCATGAAGGCTTTCCCAGTGTTTCGCACAGAAACAAGAGTAAGCATGATTATGAAAGTAATTCTGATGCAATAGTTTTAACGCAATAGGTTAGGAATGGAAAGGGCCCGAGGGCCCCAAGACGGAATCAAGTCTTAAAAGCGACATGGATCACGTTATTGTAATTCCTCCGAAGAACCACTGTGCTAGGGACGAAAGTCCATCTAGTGTATTTTATAGCCTCTATTCTGCGTCTTGGCCAATATCCTATACAGGCTATATAATATTGTCAATCAACGGACTTGAGTTAGTGACTATTATAACTTCATACTTCGCACTGCCATAATACTCCTAGGTTGAGGCAAGCCAAGCAGATTCTCCAAGAGAGAAGCTTAAGATCTTTTGACCTTGAGCCGTAAGGCACCATCACTGGCCCCTGCCCCCTGAGGTACCGACCACCTTAACATCCCGTAGGGCGTAGGGTAATGCAGGCGTTACAGTGGGCTTCCTTATGGTGGTGTATAGATCATTCTCGCTCATAGTTCGAGTAGATCATCTGGAAGTATATATGAGTATTTGATGATGATGAATTATGAACTATGATGATGATGAATTCATTGTGCAATTCAATTAACTAATTTCGTGACTAGTGACGCGATATGAACATCTTACGTAACTGCATGTTTGACTACCTATATTATAGGTGATGTTATCATCATAACAATGCCCCAAGGATCTTGGGAACAAATTGAGTGATTTATCTAAGATTAGGTTGCTACCTGCCTATTGTTTCCTATCTATGTCGTATGGCAACTTCAAAAGTTGACAGCACGGGCAGCGGACACAAGATTTCCAGAAAATCCTGCGTTCTCTCTCCCCCTGCCACTATAGAAATAAATATCGAAATTCCGGCGACGTAGTGTGTAACTATAGTGAATTCGGCGTCAAACAAAAAAGAAGCACGCAAATCGGTTGAGAATTAAGCCCTGGTACAAGATTTCGTCGAAAACCCATGTTTTTCGGCACTGACCCCCTTTCCCCCCTCTGGTAATAAATTTCGGAATTCCGGTGACGTAGTGCACAACTAGGCAGATTTCTGCGTCAAACAAAAACGCTGCAAATTATTACACAGCTGTTCCTTATTAACCTGTATCACCCTGTAGCCTCTTCTGCGTAGATCGCTGTTTTCTGTGGTCAATACCCCCAGCCGGCCCGGGAATTCCAGTTTCATAAAAACCAGTATGTAAAATGGAGAAATTCAGATGTTTTTGAAGTAAATTCATTAGTTTTGAAGGTAAATTGTTGACGTGGAGTGAAGAATATTTTTTCGAACCTGCGACCTCTAGCGTGGGATTCCGACCCCTACCTCTCTGAGCTACATGGTAGGAGGCAAGTAATGTGCACTCTCAACCAAGTTGATGCCTTGCATACTCGCAAAATTCAATTTTATGGCAACATCGCAGGATGCTCCGGATGGCTCAAAAATTCAGAAAAACACCAACTGTTTAAAAATGCTAGAAAACCCACTCCTCAAAATATAATTTTCCGAGATAGGGATGCTATGGATATCTCAACCCTTATTTTTCACCTCTTAGAGTTGAGTGACAGTAACGCCGAGCTTCGATGACGAACTAGAACCCAAACGGGACCCATATACAAAATTTCGTGAATTTAAAAAAATAGGAAATAAGGAAAAAGCCGCGGGCGGCGGACTGACGGTTTTTTAAAATTCTACATTCGTATTCTACATCCCTTGAAACATAAATCATGGAATAATAAACCAAAAGAACCACGTGAATCAGTTGAGCATTAAGCCCTGGGCAGCGCACACATACAAGATTTAGCAAAAAAAACCACTTTTCCAGCATTATCTCCTTCTAGAAGTAAATTTCGAAATTCGGGAGACGTAGTGCACAACTAGACGGTTTTCTGCATCGAACAAAAAACATAAGCTCGCACGCACGCATGCACACACACACACACCTTCGGTTTTTTCCCCACGGATTTGGATTCAGGAATGTCGGAAACGGATTTTAATGTGGTTTTTTCATTCCCAGCTGAGTGTTGTCCTCTTCTGACCAAATCAAATAGGTACATGAGGACGTCTCTTACTGCTGTTGGACGTCCTAAAAAACATGGGCAAGTGTAGGACACGCCTCTGCGACGGCGAGGCGGAGAAAATTATCCCCCTGTTGCATCTCAAAGATTTCGGCACTTCGGAAACGGACCTCTCGATCCCTCCGAGATTGGGGAAGTGAAAGACGAGACACCTGCACTCGTGCATGAAGAGGCCTCAAGTCTTCTCTTCACTCATACAGTGTAGCAATGTTTATGAAAAAATTTGTCACAATATACCCACCTCGGTGGTCTCAATCGCAATACCCCCCAAAGGGGATGGGGGGGGGGGGGGATCTATTTTAAAAGAATCCTTACCTTGAAAGAACTATTTTACTTTTCTCTTTTTGTACAGATTTACACTACCATTTTACCAAAGATGAAAGATTTAATGGAGGAATTCAGTGACTATCGCGAACAATTGTGGCCAGAACTACTAGGATATCAGCCGTATAACCTGGTTATTTTCACTGACTTACTGGTGAGAAAACGACTCCTTAGTTCATCAGGTTATTGCTAAGAAAAATTGCACGTAGCAGTACTAAGCTATTATTCAGTTGCGTAAGTTTGCTGATGAAGCATAAATTATTGAGTGTCTAACCTAGATGAAAAGGAAGTAGGAACTCCATGATGTAACTCACCTTAATTTATTATATTGACATACAGGTATTTACTTAGACACCTAAATTGTATATATCCACCTATGACTGTATTGTTCTAGCCGCGTGGTTATCTAAATCAGTAGTAAATCGTCCTTTTAGGAATTAGGCTACGTTCGAGCTGAAAGGCGCAATAGCTTGGATTTCAATCATTCCAAGTTGGTTCTGAGAAGTATGTCGCGGTTCCACGCTATGAGCAAAGTGCTACTAGAAAGAGGACTCATAACTTCTGAAGACAAAGGGAAACTAGGGCTTGCTGCTGAAGACCCGGTACTGGACACCTGGTTTTCTTGTATGTTGACAGACTTATCGGATGCAATGGAAAATACTTGGGGGAACGAATGGTAAGAACCATAATACGGTCATTAAATCTAAAGGGTTAGTTCCGCTAGTGTAAGAAGTAGTATTACCATACCTTCGGGAGGAGTCCGTCGTCACTAGCTGGTTGGTCCCTATTTATGTGCAAGGGGAAGTGAGACGTGTCTAGGAGTTCCCCATGCACATAAATAGGGACCAACTGACAAACTGACTCCAGTATTCTCTCGACGGCCTGATGATGATGTCCGTACATCGAAAGCGCTCGCCTCCAGTACTCAACCAGCTAGTGACGAGGACTGTTCCCGAAGGTATGGTAATATCATATATGGTCATTTGACATGAGCTATGAGCCTACTGATTTTAAAACCGTTTCTGTTTTTCAGAAGGCTTGTGGAACATTATGGTATATCAATATAATATATCATGATATATTATGTGAATTTTAATCAACATTGATAATCTCTCTTTTAAAACCACGTACTCTAGGTACTTTACCAAAATTACTCCAATCATAATTAAAATGTATTTTGACGTTGTCCAGTTTTCGTCGGTTTCAATCTATACAGTCAATCATCACAACGAACTTGAGAAATTAATGGGGAATACAATGACGACGTACCTACGTGCAACATACCTCTGCTGGTTGCAGTTCATATAATTATGTAGTACAATATTAGTCTGTTATCATAATATATTCTGGTAATATAGGTGCCATTACCGACTTCCTCGTCCCGATGAACTGCCAAGAAATTTTTGTTCATAAAGGTTTGAAATCGCCAAGAAAGTGAGGGACCAAATTAGCGTCATTTCCGGTAAAGTGTTGCTTCTATCCAAGGAGTACGATCGTCGTTTCGACGTTTTCAATCACGGAGACCCCTGGACGTGTAACATGTTATTCAAATATTTGGAAGGGGAAGATGATTTTCCTATATCCGTTAAGTGAGTATCACATAACTATGACGTTTTGGCATGCATAATAGAAGACGTCCGTTAAACGGCTTGCGCTAGAAGATAGGTAGCTTTATTTCTGTAGGTAAATACTGGTGGCAAATCGAACAAGCTGAATCCAGCTGAACCAACAGGTGGGTAATAGTTACGATCAGAAGCCCAGATCATAGACAGTGTCTGCGTTATTAAATGCGCCCAAGGATTCCTATTTTTAGTAGAAAAAGCTACTTATTAAATCCATCGAATACATTTTCAATATACCATTCTGATTTTCAGATTCATTGATTACCAAATGGGAAACATTAACTCCTTCGTTTGGGACTTGATTTACTTTCTCATCACCAGCACGATACCAAGTGTCCGAAGATCGAAGCTAAACGAACTTCTTGACATTTATCAACAGTCCTTGGAGAAGAACCTGAAGATTTTCAACTATACCGGCTACATACCGACGTTAGAAGATGTTACATCGGAGTGGAAAAGGGTTGAGTACGCCCAGTTGTGTTATTTTGCGTTGCAACCTTTCATGACGGCCGAAACAGCAACTGCCTTCCACATGGAAAAACTTACTACCCATCCCCCAAAGGAAGTTGTCGATGAGACGGTATTCAGAGACGGTAAAGCGATCCTGGGAATGGGAGACGATTTGCGGGATTTGGCACTCAAGGGATTGATATGAACATGCACGATCACGTGCCTCAATGTAAATGAGTAAATAAATTGTTTATTGCGCATGTATATTTTTCTGCATTTTTAAGACACCTTGTCCTATTGGCTGTGGAGAAGGAAGAAATTACTCTAAAGGAGCCATAAGGACCAAAATAACGTCTACCAAGGCATAGCTTCGTAACCATTTCTTGATCGCCTTGGCCAAATCTTGGAACTAACGGAATGGCTATATTGACAATTTTACCCACATAGGGTCAAATTGTCAATTACAGTTACATAAATAATATTATTTATGTAACTATAAATGCGTTTCAAACCGCCCTCATCTCCCGTAGGTAACGCACCCTTACGGTCCTTTTGGTTTACTATTCTGTGAATAATACACCTATGTATTCGCTCAGCAATACATTTTTATAACACCCCCTCTAAATTTTTTCTTTTCCGTTTCAAGGTGCGTAGATTCCGAAAATGCAATATCCGTCCGCCGTCCGCCGTACGCCGTATCACGTGTACAGGCTTCATTTTCGGTCTAAAAAAATCGTTCTTTCGCACACATGCTCCATTTGGGCCCTAGTTGTGTCCCGAAACTTTTCAGCCCGATCGGAATATATCCAGGGGAGTTATGAGTGAAAATGTGTATAAAAATAGGTACTTTTTGTGTTGTAGTAACATAGTAGTAAAATGAGCTTATGAGGTATCGTTTTCCATGTTTTTGGGGACGAGAAGACCGAATATGAAGTCGATTTTGACCAACGAGTGGAAAATTGAGGTTGTACCAGATGTTCAGCTCCCAATATTGATTTTTCATGAGTCATAAACTTGCGAAATCGTCTGAAATCACCATCAATTTGTATAATAACGCTAGAAAAAGTGTCAACACGTGGATCAAGACGATTAAATGGTACAATCAATGATCAAAGGTAATTTGAAAAAAAAAGGAGCGTACCTACATACCTAATTCAAGTTTTGGGGGCCAAAATTTGTGGAAACCGGAAATAGCTATTTCAATTATTTTACATGTAAGAGAATTTCTGTGGACCAATAAAATAATAGAATAATAAACCCATGTGACAAGGACTTTGCAGCGTTTTTTGAAATTCTGATGGTGGCTGAACATGAGTATAGGACCCTCGACATATACCTCAATTTCCATCTAATTTGGATGGATTAGTTTGGCCGTGAACAACAAACTTGAACTCTGTCAACAAATAGGACATCTTTATTTACTTAGTACAAAAGTACGTATCAACTTAATCCAAAATTGCCATCTTTCTTCGAATAACTGAAATTATATTATCAAGGTACAACAAACTCGATTTCATGAAGCTGAGTAATAATATATCAGATGTTCCCTAGCAATGATATTTGTCTGAGCCGGAGTTGTGTACAGGTACCTACCGTATGATTAATCTTGACGAAGCTTTTCGGTTCAAACGTCAGGGCTACAGGATCTCGAAACATCCAAGACTTTGGAATCAATTTGAAAAGTCATAAAAACCATACCATTTTATTGAACGTGTTCGAGCTACTTACAGCATTTTGAAAATTGCAACCCCTAATAATCACCCCTTAGAGATGACTCACAGTAATGCCGAGCTTCTGGACCAAGTAGATCCCAAATGGGACCTACAAACCAAATTTCATTAATTTTGGTATTTCATAGTATTACTTATATGAAATAAACGCTGCAAAGTCCTTGTCACATGGGTTTATTATTCTATTAGAGTTCTAGAGGTTCTTGTTGGCTGTTAAATTTATTGTTTCATTCATGTGGAATGATTGAAATAGCTATTTCTGATGATTTCCACCAATTTTGGCCCCCAAAACATGAAATAGGTAGGTACGCTTTTTTTTTTTTTTCAGATCATCTTTGACCATTTAATGGTCTTGATTCACCTGTTTACACTTTTTCCAATGTTATTATACACATTGATGGTGATTTCAGACATTTTTCCAGGTTTTTAACTCATAAAAAATCAATTTTGAGAGCTGAACCTTTGGTAAAACCTCAATTTCCGCGTCATCAAAATCGACTTCATATTCGGTCTTCTCGTCCCCAAAAACATGGAAAAAGATACTTCAAAAGCTCGTGTTACTAACATGTTCCTAAAACGCAAGAAGTACCTATTTTTACACACATTTTCACTCATAACACCCCTGGGTATATTCCGATCGGGCTGCAAAGTTTCGGGACACAATTAGGACCCAAATGGAGCATGTGTGCGAAAGAACGACTTTTTTAGACCGAAAATGAAGCCGATACACGTGATACGGCGTACGGCGTACGGCGGACGGACATTGCATTTTTGGAATCTACTCACCTTGAAACGGAAAAGAAAGAATTTTGAGGGGGTGTTATACAAATTTTTTGCTGAGCGCATACATAGGTGTATTATTCACAGAATAATAAACCAAAATACACTGCCAAGGTGATGGCACAGGAGCTTCCTCGTCACAATCAGAGTAACCCATTATAAAATAGAAGAGACTCGGAAGCAAAATAACATTACATTACATTACATTACAATACATTACTTAACGTTAAATATACATATTACATAACATTACATTACATAACATTACATTACATAACATTACATTACATAACATAACATTACATAACATTACATGAAATATACATATTATACATAACATGACTTCCATAATACATTAGGTCCATTATACATAACTAGCCTGACCGCTCGCTTCGCTCGCTATCCGAGATTCGCTGTACGCAGTATCGTGGAACCAACAAACGACGGAAAAATCCCATACCCTACCGGGTATTTGTGCCCAATTTTATCAAAATCCGTCAAGCCATTCAGGAGTTGACCATGGTCGACCATATTTCCGCTATGGTCAGGGAATTAAAAATGCGCCTACGTTCAACTTGGGAGGCTACCGGATATTGGTGCCAAATTTGGTCGATATCCGTTGAGCAATTCGGGATTCGACCATGGAGGGACCCATGGATGCGCTAAGGTCGACCGCGGGGGTAGTCCGAAGGGTCGATCGTAGATAGAATTTCACGTAGATTACGAATAAGCGATAAAAAATAGGGGTTACCATTTCAATTAACGAAGTTGACCATGGTCGACCATAGTTCCGCTAAGGTCAGGGAATGAAAAATGCGACGTTGCACAACTTGGAAGCCTACTGGATATTCGTGCCAAATTTGGTCGATATCCGTCAAGCCATTCAGGAGTTGACCATGGTCGACCATAGTTCCGCTATGGTCAGGGAATTAAAAATGCGACGTTGCACAACTTGGGAGCCTACTGGATATTCGTGCCAAATTTGGTCGATATCCGTCGAGCCGTTTGGCCGTGCATAGAAGGACAGACAGACAGACAGAGATTCGTTTTTATAATATACTAGCCTGACCGCTCGCTTCGCTCGCTATCCGAGATTCGCTGTACGCAGTATCGTGGAACCAACAAACGACGGAAAAATCCCACAGCCTACCGGGTATTTGTGCCCAATTTTATCAAAATCCGTCAAGCCATTCAGGAGTTGACCATGGTCGACCATATTTCCGCTATGGTCAGGGAATTAAAAATGCGCCTACGTTCAACTTGGGAGGCTACCGGATATTGCTGCCAAATTTGGTCGATATCCGTTGAGCAATTCGGGATTCGACCATGGAGGGGCCCATGGATGCGCTATGGTCGACCGCGGGGGTAGTCCGAAGGGTCGATCGTAGATAGAATTTCACGTAGATTACGAATACGTGATAAAAAATAGGGGTTACCATTTCAATTAACGAAGTTGACCATGGTCGACCATAGTTCCGCTATGGTCAGGGAATTAAAAATGCGACGTTGCATAACTTGGGAGCCTACTGGATATTCGTGCCAAATTTGGTCGATATCCGTCAAGCCATTCAGGAGTTGACCATGGTCGACCATAGTTCCGCTATGGTCAGGGAATTAAAAATGCGACGTTGCACAACTTGGGAGCCTACTGGATATTCGTGCCAAATTTGGTCGATATCCGTTGAGCAATTCGGGATTCGACCATGGAGGGGCCCATGGATGCGCTATGGTCGACCGCGGGGGTAGTCCGAATGGTCGATCGTAGATAGAATTTCACGGAGATTACGAATACGCGATAAAAAATAGGGGTTACCATTTCAATTAACGAAGTTGACCATGGTCGACCATAGTTCCGCCATGGTCAGGGAATTAAAAATGCGACGTTGCACAACTTGGGAGCCTACCGGATATTCGTGCCAAATTTGGTCGATATCCGTCGAGCCGTTTGGCCGTGCATAGAAAGACAGACAGACTCACTCACTCACTCACTCACAGAGATCCGTTTTTATAATATAGTAGGGACTAGCATGACCGCTCGCTTCGCTCGCTATCCGAGATTCGCTGTACGCAGTATCGTACTTAATTCCGACGTTGCACAACTTGGGAGCCTCCTGGATATTCGTGCCAAATTTGGTCGATATCTGTCAAGCCATTCAGGAGTTGACCATGGTCGACCATATTTCCGCTATGGTCAGGGAATTAAAAATGCTACTACGTTCAACTTGGGAGGCTACCGGATATTGGTGCCAAATTTGGTCGATATCCGTTGAGCAATTCGGGATTAGACCATGGAGGGGCCCATGGATGCGCTATGGTCGACCAGCGGGGGTAGTCCGAAGGGTCGATCGTAGATAGAATTTCACGTAGATTACGAATACGCGATAAAAAATAGGGGTTACCATTTCAATTAACGAACTTGACCATGGTCGACCATAGTTCCGCTATGGTGAGGGAATTAAAAATGCGACGTTGCACAACTTGGGAGCCTACTGGATATTCGTGCCAAATTTGGTCGATATCCGTTGAGCAATATCGGGATTCGACCATGGAGGGGCCCATGGATGCGCTATGGTCGACCGCGGGGGTAGTCCGAAGGGTCGATCGTAGATAGAATTTCACGTAGATTACGAATACGCGATAAAAAATAGGGGTTACCATTTCAATTAACGAACTCGACCATGGTCGACCATAGTTCCGCTATGGTGAGGGAATTAAAAATGCGACGTTGCACAACTTGGGAGCCTACCGGATATTCGTGCCAAATTTGGTCGATATCCGTCTAGCCGTTTGGCCGTGCATAGAAAGACAGACACACAGACAGAGATCCGTTTTTATAATATAGTAGGGACTAGCCTGACCGCTCGCTTCGCTCGCTATCCGAGATTCGCTGTACGCAGTATCGTGGAACCAACAAACGACGGAAAAATCCCATACCCTACCGGGTATTTGTGCCCAATTTTATCAAAATCCGTCAAGCCATTCAGGAGTTGACCATGGTCGACCATATTTCCGCTATGGTCAGGGAATTAAAAATGCGCCTACGTTCAACTTGGGAGGCTACCGGATATTGGTGCCAAATTTGGTCGATATCCGTTGAGCAATTCGGGATTCGACCATGGAGGGACCCATGGATGCGCTAAGGTCGACCGTGGGGGTAGTCCGAAGGGTCGATCGTAGATAGAATTTCACGTAGATTACGAATACGCGATAAAAAATAGGGGTTACCATTTCAATTAACGAAGTTGACCATGGTCGACCATAGTTCCGCTATGGTCAGGGAATTAAAAATGCGACGTTGCACAACTTGGGAGCCTACCGGATATTCGTGCCAAATTTGGTCGATATCCGTCGAGCCGTTTGGCCGTGCATAGAAAGACAGACTCACTCACAGAGATCCGTTTTTATAATATAGCAGGGATAGAGATTGCGAAAGTTATGCGTGTTTGTAGAATTTCACGTTAGCGCATGCGCAGGGCGAACCGCTGGCTCTATCATGTTGTAATTTATATGGGACCTCAATGGGCCCTACCCGCTTAATCCCTGAGAATTACATTGAAATTGGGTGAAATCTTTGGTTACTACGGCTGTAACAAGGAAATTGAATCTATTTCACGCCAGCGCATGCGCAGAGCGCACCGAGGGTCCGATCATGCTGAAATTCATACTGGAACTCACTAGGCCTTGTCCAAACAACTCTTGAAAATTTGAGCGAAATTGAATCAAAATTGTGAAAGTTATGCGTGTTTGTTGAATTTAACGTTAGCGCATGCGCAGGGCGTACCGCTAGATCAATCATGTTGGAATTTGTATGGGACCTCAAGGGGCCTTATCCGCACCATCCCTCAAAATTTGAGCTGAATCAATTCAAAATCGTGGAAGTTATGGCTGTAACAAGGAAATGCGGACAGACTCACAGACTCACAGACTCACAGACTCACAGACCGACAGACACGGAACCAAATTTGTTCAGTAGGCTTTGAAACGCAAAATGCAAGTGGAAATTTTGATTTCTGAAGACAAAAATTTTTTGGCTCACGAAAGTGAACACAAGGCTTCCGCTGCTTCGCAGACTCGGAAGCAATAAAAGTGTCAGATACGGCGCTGCGTTCGGCGCCGCGTACGGCAAACTGTCAGGCATTTTCTATTCCATTTTGGTTCATTATTCTGTGAATAATACACCTATGTATTCGCTTTTTTATAACACCCCCTCAAAATTTTTTCTTTTACGATTCAAGGTGCTTAGATTTCAAAAATGTAATGTCCGTCCGCCGTACGCCGTCCGCCGTATCGTGCATAACTACTTCATTTCCGGTCTAAAAAATTTTTCCTTTCGCACAGAGGCTCCATTTGAGCCCTAGTTGTGTCCCGAAACTTTGCAGCCCGATCGAAATATATCCAGGGGTGTTATGAGTGAAAATGTGTATAAAAATAGGTACCTACTTTTTGTGTTTTAGTAACATGTTAGTAAAATGAGCTTTTGAGGTATAGTATTCCATGTTTTTGGGGACAAGAAGACCGAATATGAAGTCGATTTTGACCAAGGAGTGGAAAATTGAGGTCGTACCAGATGTTCAGCTCCCAAAATTGATTTTTTATGAGTCAAAAACCTGCGAAATCGTCTGAAATCACCATCAATTTGTAGAATACCACTAGGAAAAGTGTCAACACCTGGATCAAGACGATTAAATGGCTCAACCAATGATCTAAGAAAATTTGAAAAAAAAGGAGCGCCCCTAATTCAAGTTTTGGGGGCCAAAATTGGTGGAAACCACCAGAAATAGCTATTTCAATTATTTTACATGAAAGAAACAATAAATGAACAGAATAGAATAATAGAAGAGATAGAATAATAAACCCATGCGACAAGGACTTTGCAGCGTTTTTCCATATTTCTTAGGGCGAGAAGACCGAATATGAAGTCCATTTCGACCAGAGTCTGAGAAGAACTGAGGTTGCAACGAAGGTTCAGCTCCCCAATTTTGGTTTATTATCCTGTGAATAATACACCTACCTATATATTCGCTCAGCAAAATTTTTTTATAACACCCCCTCTAAATTTTTTCTTTTCCGTTTCAAGGTGCGTAGATTCCAAAAATGCAATGTCAGTCCGCCGTCCGCCGTATCACGTGTACCGGCTTCATTTTCGGTCTAAAAAAGTCGTTCTTTCGCACACATGCTCCATTTAGGCCCTAGCTGTGTCCCGCAACTTTCCAGCCAGATCGGAATATATCAAGGAATATAATATCGATATATCGATATATATATATCGGAATATCAATATATTATCACATTATGAGTGATAATGTGTATAAAAATAGTTACCTACTTTTTGTGATTTAGTAACAATCATGTTAGTAAAATGAGCTTTTGAGGTATCGTTTTCCATGTTTATGGGGACGAGAAAACCGAATATGAAGTCGATTTTGACCAAGTAGTGGAAAATTGAGGTTGTACCGGATGTTCAGGTTCCAAAATTGATTTTTTATGAGTCAAAAACCTGCGAAATCGTCTGAAATCACCATCAATTTGTAGAATAACACTGGAAAAAGTGTCAACACGTGGATCAAGACGATTAAATGGCACTACCAATGATCGAAGATAATTTGAAAAAAAAAAAGGAGCTTACTTACCTAATTTGTGTTTTGGGGGCTAAAATTGGTGGAAACAATCAGAAATATCTATTTAAATTATTTCACGTGAAAGAAACAATAAATGAACAGCCAGCATTTCTGTATGTATGTCCAATAGAATGATAAACCCATGTGATAAGGACGTTGGAGCATTTTTAGATTCTACGTATATTGGATAGCAAACCGTCAAATTTGTGATGGGAGGGGGGGGGGGGGGGGTTAAAAATGTGTTTTTTCATGCTTCATTCGAAAGGTTCATTACCTGCTGAAGATAGTAACTCAAAATCCTAGCTCCTTAGATAGTTAAGTATGGATGTCCATGTGTGTGTGAATACAGAAAGTGTACTGCGAGTACTCGAGCCAGCCAGGCAATTGCAGTTTCATAAATTGCGGTGGAGTCAAGAATTCTATCCATAATAATTTCTTATTGTTATGCATGAAGCATATCGTTTGATCATGTTGCAGAAGTTCCTATCAACAAAATCCAAAAGTTCCATCATTTTTCAAATGGAATAAAATCACAGAACAACCTACCCGGCTTCAACGTTTTGATAAAACGCTGCAGAGTCTTTGTCACATATGGGTTTATTATTCTATTGGACATACCTACAAATATTTTGGCTGTTCATTTATTGTTTCTTTCATCTGCAGTAACTGAAATAGGTTCCCACCAGTTTTGGCCCCAAAAGCTCGAATTAGGCACTATCTCGATCATTGATAGTGCCATTTAATTGTCTTGACTCACCTGTTAGTACTACTTCTAGTGTTATTATACAAATTTATGGTGATTTCAAACAATCTGGTTTTTGACTCATGGAAAATTAATTTTGGGAGCTGAAACTTCGTTAGAACTTCAATTTTCGTCTCTTTGGTTGCCCTGAGTGTATTCTGATCGGGCTGCCGAGCATCGGAGCACAACTAGGGCCCAAATGGAGCCTGTGTGCGAATGAAAGACGATTTTAGACCATAATTTAAGGTAAATTTAAGGCTACGAATTTGTTAGAACCTCAATTCCTCGCTCGTTGGTCGAAATCGACTTCATATTCGGTCTCCTTACCCTAAAAAACATGGAAAACGATACCTCACAAGCTCATGTTATTAAAAACCCAAAAAGCCCTATTTTGGTTTACTATTTTCAATAATGAACCTTTGGAATAGAGCATGAAAAAAATACCCCCCTTAATATTTTATGGTTTCCGTTTCAAGGACGTAGAACCCGAAAATGCAATAAAACAATTTCTGTCCGTCCGCCGTACGCCGTACTTCCCACTTTTCTTAGTTACCTTGAACCAAAATTAATGAAATTTGGTTTGTAGGTCCCGTTTGGGGTCTAGCTGGTCCTCGGAGCTCGGCCTTACTGTCAGTCATCTCTAAGGGGTGAAAAATAGGGGTTGCAATTTTCAGAATGCCGCAGCTCGAAAACTTTCAACAGAAGGGTACGGTATGGTACGGTTCTTTTTACGTTTTTAAATTGACCTTGAACTAAAGAATTTTTTGAGATCAACCCGAGGATTGTACGATCAGCCGTACTTTGCAACGAAAAGCTTCGTCAACTTAACTGTGACTAGAGAGTTTTTGCAACACACTCGTGACGAAACGAAACGGAAAACGACACCGAAACGGAAATGGCGGATAGGGCGACCGAAGTCAGATGCTAACCTTTTTCGGTTCAGTTTTCGTTCAGCTTTGGCGTCTACCGGCTGGTGGAGTCACGCTAACGTTATCTCAACCTCTCTTTCATCCATTTTACTCCATGGTTAATACAAATCTATGTCCACACATGGCGTCAAGTCTGCCAAGACGCCAAGAAGCAGCTGTGAATACGACGCTCAACATTTTTATTTTCCAAGGAAAACAGAAGAAGGTAGGTAGCGTTATACAGATGTAAGGTTAAATTACGTTTCGTCATATCAACACGACGAAAGCTGACACCGCGAGATCCCGGTATTTTTCGTCGTCACGGTTCGTCAAACTTTTCGGTGTCTTAAGTGCGCATGCGCAGCACTGCTTTCGTTTCGTTCGTTTCGTCGTGAGTGTGTTGCAAAAACTCTCTAATGAAACGGTATAAATCCGGCCCAGATATCATTGCTAGGGAGCACCTGATTATAATCAAGGATGGCCGTATGAAGTCGAGTTGGCTGTTCTATGATATTGTTTAATTTGAACAATGTTGGCTCTTTTGGATTTGTTACCTACCTACTTTTGCAACTTGAAGAAGCTTCATGAATAACAACAAATAGTTTATTGATGATTGAATGATTGAATCCCGCGCATTTTTATGATACTTCATTTCCGTGGCCGGCTTCAATACCCGATTGAGGACTTTCCTGGGGGGAGCACGAGGGTAGGAACTGACCAGAGAAAAAAGAGGTATACGCAGAAGGGGCATCTATACAGGTCAATAATAAACCTTTAATAATTTGCAGCGTTTTTCACCCATAACAACACCCTAAGGTATGTTCCGATCGGGCTGCAATGTTTCGGGACACAACAAGTTGTACCACCAACGAGACTGTTCGTACATTTTGTGAAATTTGTTGACTGAATAAAAAAAAAAGAAAAACGGAGTTACTGAAAGGTCGTCTGTTTCCACTAATACACGAAAAAACGCGAAAAATACACTGTTACCGTGTATTACAGTGTATACATTAACAGTGTATTTTTTGCGTTTTTTCGTGTATTAGTGGAAATAGGCAACCTTTCAATAACTCCATTTTTCTTTTTCCTTGAAATGGATTTCCTTGATTTAATGGCGAGGATTTAGTTTGCATTGAATCATCTACATAGTACTATCATACGCAGTCTTGCTAACATTCATTGGTGAGAGCCCGATGAGATAACGGGGTTCTCAACAAGGCTATTGCCTCCCATCGAGTTGATTAGTATGTAGAGGACTGCGCATTTACGAGTTTAGCACTATTACTACTATCGAAGAAAGCCGTGGCAAGTTTTAACACCAACAAACTAACGAAACGACCAACTGAAATTCTTCCACGTGGATTAATTAATTAATTTTATTTATTTATTTGGTTTTGGTTTATTATTTTCAATAATGAACCATTGGAATCGAGCATGAACAAAACAAATTCTAAACCCCCTCAAAATTTGATGGTTTACGTTTCAAGGTGTGTAGAATCCGAAAATGCAATACAAATATTTCTGTCTGTCCGCCGTACGCCATACTGACACTTTTCTTAGTTACCATGAAACAAAATTGTTGAAATTCGGGTTATAGGTGCTGTTTGGGGTCTAGTTGGTCCTCGAAGCTCGACGTTACTGTCAGTCATCTCTAAGGGGTTCAAAATAGGGGTTGAAATTTTCAGAACGCCTATACCTTTTTTTTACGTGAATCTTTTTACGGTTTTAAATAGTTCTTGAACTTACAAGTTTCTTATGACCACCCGGAGCATCGTACGTCCAGCCGTTCGTTCACAGTAAGGCCCCGAAATTTGCACCGACAGGAATTTTCGACAGCAGGGTGAATGAAATTGTATACATTTAGCCCAAATCTCGTCACCAGGGACGCGCCAACAATCGGGAATTGGCCCGAGATAAAATCATTGCTAGGGATCACCTGATTATAACCACAGAGTATGAAGTCGAGTTGGTTGTTCTGTGATATTATTTCATTCGAAAAATTATGGCTCTTTTGGAATTTGTTGATAGGTAGTGAAACTTGAACAAACGTTGAAGTATAATTGATAGGTAAATTACTACTAGACAATGGTTCATTATACGTTTGCAACTTTTTTCACTCCTCATCAACAATTTCCCTTCAGAACTTCATTATGTGCGTTTCTTTATGCCATTTTAGGTACTGCTTGTCATCGACAGAATTACTTTAGCAACATTTAACTCATGATTTAGGTAGGTACCTAGTAACGAGTACGGGGTTAGGTACGAGGGCGTGGGATCTATCTATATCATATGTATAGAATAGTACATAATTATATATTATATAAAGGGTTATCTATACGGAGAGCTGTGATCTGTAACAATGGTAAATTATTACACAACGGCAAATTATTACGCAACGGTAAATTATTACACAACGGTAAATTATTACGCAACGGTTCATCTACCTAGAAGGGGCTAGATTTTGTTGATAGGTAATTTGCAGTTTGAACAACTGTTGAAGTATTATTGATGGGCAAATTATTACACAACGGTTCATTATGCTTTCTACGTAGAAGGGGGTACTTTTACAGGTAAATTGTTACACAACTGTTTAGGTAGGTACCTAGTAACGAGTATTTCAATTAAAGTCCAATTCAAATTGATGGTATAATATCTAGTTTATACATTTCGAAGTGAATTCCAATTGCAATTAAAGTGCAAGTGAAATTGTAATGCAATTGCAATTAAAAAATCCATTGATGAAAACCATTGAAGACTGCCCCCCCCCCCCCCCCCCGACAATATTGGATACAATATCCTTGATTATAATCCTTGATTATAATCGGCTTGTCTAAATTGGCGTGGTGCGCATTTTCATGGTCCGCAATGTTTCACTTAATCGTTTTCTTTTGTTTTGGTTTATTATTCTGTGAATAATACACCTATGTATTCGCTCAGCAAAAAATTTTTATAACACCCCCTCAAACTTTTTTCTTTTCCGTTTCAAGGTGCGTAGATTCCAAAAATGCAATGTCCGTCCGCCGTACGCCGTATCACGTGTACAGGCTTCATTTTAGATCTAAAAAAGTCGTTCTTTCGCTCACATGCTCCATTTGGGCTCTAGTTGTGTCCCGAAACTTTTCAGCCCGATCGGAATATACCCAGGGGTGTTATGAGTGAAAATGTGTGTAAAAATAGGTACTTTTTGCGTTTTAGCAACATGTTAGTAAAATGAGCTTTTGAGGTATCGTTTTCCATGTTTTTGGGGACGAGAATACTGAATATGAAGTCGATTTTGACCAAAGACGCGGAAATTGAGGTTTTACCATTGGTTCAGCTCCCAAAATTGTTTTTTTTTTAAGTCAAAAACCTGGAAAACTGTCTGAAATCACCATCAATGTGTATATTAACATTAGAAAAAGTGTAAACAGCTGAATCAAGACCATTAAATCGCACTACCAATGATCAAAGATGATCTGGGGGAAAAAAAAGTCTACCTATTTCATGTTTTGGGGGCCAAAATTGGTGGAAATCATCAGGAATAGCTATTTCAATCATTCCACATGAAAGAAACTATAAATTTAACTGCCAACAAGAATCTCTAGAACTCCAATAGAATAATAAACCCATGTGACAAGGACTTTGCAGCGTTTTTTCAATAAATTCATTATGACTGGCCTAGGCCTTTGATCACATGGGATTTCGCGTTGTGGCGCCGGCTTTTGTTTCTGTCCCAACCTCATTCGCCATTTCCAGTGTATTTTCACTCCACATCAATAATTTCCCTTCATCACTTCATCCCATCCCTTCCCTATCATTATTTGCGTTTATTTTGCCATTTTAGTTACTGTTTGTCATCGACAGAATTATTTTAGCAACATTTAACTCGTGATTTAGGTAGGCACATAGTAACGAGTACGGGGTTAGGTACTACGATCTACGATCTTCATTATATGTATAGAATAGTACATATATATAAAGGGTTATCTATACGGAGAGCTGTGGTCTGTAATAGAAGGGTATTTATTCTGTACAAAATAATAAACCGTTGTGCAGGGATTTGCAGCGTGTTTTATAAATGATAACCTCTAGATCACGTCCATAACGAAAGAGAGTTGTTATTGTGAATAGATTCCGATGGTAGATGCGGGTTGGTCCCACTTGTCGTAACCAGAATCTGAGAAAGATTCTTCGGTGGATATGAATAACATTCGCTTAAAAACCAGTTATTTAAATCTTAGGGTACCTACTTAACTAGGTGGTTTTTGTTCATGAAATTATAAACAAGTTCCGAACCTTTCATGTATAGGCACGATGGTTTCTTTTTGTAGTAAACCCAAATAGAACCCAAAAATGGTTCTAGGGGCTTCTGGAGGGTGGTTTCTACTGCATTTTCGAGACACAGAGTCTGCCTCATGACCAGCGTACTAATATGGTTTTGGAGCAGATTTTGGAGAATTTACTTCAACTATGTAGATTTTTATTTTCAGACAACAAATAAGGCAATTTACAAGTAACAAAGGACCTTAGGTAAAGAGCAAGGGTACTAGTGCAAATCTCAAAGTGAATTTTTAATATATATATATGCACGCCTTCCTTTGTCTTCTGCATCTATTTCTTACTTAACTTTACTTACACTGCGTACAGGACTCGATACTAAACTGGTGGCGCAAATGTTGAAGAAGCATTTTCACGATCAGAAACCAACAGAGACCATTTCGGTTGAAGTAAAAATGGCTGTACCCAAAGGTCAGAATTACGCCAGCATGATCTACCGGGTAAAGATTAGCTGTTTCACAGCCTCTGGGAAGAAAAGGCGTTTTTCAATTATCGTTAAGACCGCACTGAAGAGTGAAGGAATAAAAGAAGCGCCGTCCTATCAACCAGCATTTCAAAATGAAACAAGGGTAAGTAACACCCTATAACGTTGCAACACTTAGATATGCTGTTTATGGGTACGATGGGGTAAGACTGAAGTGAGTCGAGAGGGAAGGTGTGCTCACGCTCGGTGGGCTGAGAAGGCGTATATCAGGCGTGTCCGCCACTACGCAGCTCGGCTAGGAAAGCCGTGGTCCGAGAGAATATTTGTGTTATCAATGGGCGAATTCCGATGAAATTGTGAAGAAAGATGAAGTTATTTACGAAATAATAAATTCCAATCATTCCATCCCTTTATTTCGACCGATCTCCCAGAAATTTGAATCTCAAGTAGGTATGCAAAAGCAATTAACACATTAAACATATTAATATTCGGGAAAGGAATAGACAACTGCACATAACTGCTCATAATCAAGGTTTATTAAAATCATAAACAACTGCGTAGTTTATCTGCAGGTGCATTTATTAGAAGAATAAGACGAAGGATGTTGGAAGAGGGAGCGTGTGGTTACGTTTCAGTGGACAATAAATATACCTACATTGCAACCTGGACAATGGGAGTTGAAGGAACCAGCTTTTGATTACCCCTCATAAATGTTTCCCACTTAGAGAAAAAAGTACAAAAAATATGAAATTTAGAATGTATTTGATTGAAATTGAAAAGTCATTGAATTGTCATACTGTAGAAAAAATTTACAGGGTTATAACAATTAACTTTTCTTAAAAAACTAGAGTGAGTCCAATAAAGATAATCAGTCAACGCCGATTCTTAGCAAAACAATACAAAGCAACAAAGTGGGGCCGATTCCTAATATTAGATGTCGGCAGACCTCTCACTATTCTCACTATTAAGATGTCACTTCGAAACTTAATAATTAGGTACTGTGTTGCCCTTACGTATGTATTTCTTATTACCAGGTACCAGGTATTATTTTCCTCCGTTGATAACAATCAAAAGGTTGTTCTTATTTTGTATATTGGGTTCGCCTGTATAAATTTAAATAAATAAATTGAGAATAAATTGAGGAACTCTATCTTCCTGAATACAGCAGATCACAATCGATTTTTTAAATTTATTTATTTTACGTCCTATTAATTTTTTAAATATATTTCTTAGAAATTTGTAAGAACGAGTAGTTATCCTTCTGTTACTCAAGTAATTTTAATTAATTTTGTATCTTCGATCTAGATTTACACGATGGTTTTACCATTGATGGAAGGATTGATGGAGGAGCACAACGATAGACGTGAAAAACTCTGGCCTGATATACTTGGCTTCCGACCTTATAACCTTATAGCGTTCGAGGATTTATCGGTAGGTACGACAAGAATATTTTAAGTTATCGACAAAAAACAAAAGACCTTCAATGTGTGGCACGAAGTAGGTACTCTTATTACATGATAAATAAATTTCTTTTATAACTCTGCATTGAGTAGCATCCCAGGGTGACTTTTTACTCGAACGTTATTTTAACGTCGCTGTAGGAGAACCAGAGACTCCGCGTACTTTTACCCCAAATAAAACGGAAAAAGTCGGATGTTCTAGCCCGCTCGGACACACCGGCCCACTACATGATCATTTGATCAAATAATCAAATATTTATTCCAATCTAGATGCAATTGATGTAGGACCAAATGATTACCTAACCGAGAAGCCCCTACAGTGGATATCATCAAAATCGATTATTTACAAACGGATTCATGTTTGTGGTAAACAATTCGTGTAGCTTCTGTCCTATTTTGATGAAATCCGTGTTGAATTATATAGGACCCAGACTGGTACGAACCTTCCAAATTTCAACTCATTACATGATAGTAGTAGTCTTTTGATGGTATAGCTTTGGTTACAAGGATTTCACGTTTATCCTTCGCAGAAGAATACAGTCCGATTTCAATGAAATTCATATTGGACCATTTAACCCAAAAATACCAACCAAATTAAGAGTATTACGACCATACGTTCATTAGTTATGAGTGTTGCAAGGATTTCACGTTTACTACGCAGGCGCAGGCGGAAGCTACGGCGATGTTGAAGAAATTCATGTCGAACCATTTAGTTCAACGTGGTCCCATTCCTTTTTACCAGAGTCTATTCCGTCCTTCATTTAGAGTACCTACTGTTGACGAAAACCTGAAAACCTGCTCCACCTCAACACATGAGCTCACTAGACAATTTGTTCCTACAAATTGTGTTTTTGTTTCTACAAAATTGTGTTTTTATTTCTACAAAATAGGTACCTACCTATCTGTTATGAATAGTAAGTACGTATGTAATCGAAAGGACGACAAGATCGGTGTGGTTAGACCACTGATATCATTATACTTATACCTAATGCGACAATCCCGAAATCTTCCAAAATTCATCCCAAATGGACGTATTCAATTATTGTTTGAACAAGCCTCCCAACGAAAATCGGACAGGGATTTTTTCATTTCTTCAAACTACGTTTACCTACAGACTATTTGGTAGCTTGCTTCTATTCCCCGAACCCACTGGCTCAGGACGTTCGTCTGTCGTTCCTACCTATCGCTCCTACCTATCCAAATGGCCTGCTGCTGTCGTAAAGCGACGAGCGAGGAATAGGTAGCTGAATGACTATCGTTGGACGGTCTTCTTCTTCTTATAACGCAGCCTCCGTCCGAAGGTTGGCGATCCAGCTGGAGATTGATTTCCTCGCGAGGCAGCGAAGGTCTATCAACTAGGAGTGCTAACGCCGCCCAGTCGAACTTTACACTCAATACTTCCTTCGGTGAGCGAAGGACACCATACTTTTGGTTTATTATTCTGTGAATAATACACCTATGTATTCGCTCAGCAAAAAATTTTTATAACACCCCCTCATACTTTTTTCTTTTCCGTTTCAAGGTACGTAGATTCCAAAACGCTGCAAAGTCCTTGTCACATGGGTTCATTATTCTATTGGAGTTCTAGAGATTTTTTTTGGCTGTTGAATGTATTGTTTCTTTCATGTGGAATGATTGAAATAGCTATTTCTGATGATTTCCACCAATTTTGGCCACCAAAACATGAAATAGGTACCTACGCTTTTTTTTTTTTTTTTTTTTTAAGATCATCTTTGATCATTGGTAGTGGCATTTAATGGTCTTGATTCACCAGTTTACACTTTTGGTTTATTATTCTGTGAATAATACACCTATGTATTCGATCAGCAAAAAATTTTTATAACACCCCTCAAAATTTTTTCTTTTCCGTTTCAAGGTGCGTAGATTCCAAAAATGCAATGTCCGTCCGCCGTCCGCCGTACGCCGTATCACGTGTACAGGCTTCATTTTCATTCTAAAAAAATCGTTCTTTCGCACACATGCTCCATTTGGGCCCTAGTTGTGTCCCGAAACTTTTCAGCCCGATCGGAATATACCCAGGGATGTTATGAGTGAAAATGTGTGTAAAAATAGGTACTTTTTGCGTTTTAGCAACATGTTAGTAAAATGAGCTTTTGAGGTATCTTTTTCCATGTTTTTGGGGACGAGAAGACCGAATATGATGTCAATTTTGACCAAAGACGCGGAAATTGAGGTTTTACCAAAGGTTCAGCTCCCAAAATTGGTTTTTTATGAGTCAAAAACCTTGAAAACTGTCTGAAATCACCATCAATGTGTATAATAACATTGGAAAAAGTGTAAACAGGTGAATCAAGACCATTAAATGCCACTACCAATGATCAAAGATGATCTAAAAAAAAAAGAAAAAAAAGCGTACCTATTTCATGTTTTGGGGGCCAAAATTGGTGGAAATCATCAGAAATAGCTATTTCAATCATTCCACATGAAAGAAACAATAAATTTAACAGCCAACAAGAATCTCTAGAACTCCAATAGAATAATAAACCCATGTGACAAGGACTTTGCAGCGTTTTTCCAATGTTATTGTACACATTGATGGTGATTTCGGACAGTTTTCCAGGTTTTTGACTCATAAAAAACCAATTTCGGGAGCTGAACCTTTGGTAAAACCTCAATTTCCGCGTCTTTGGTCAAAATCGACTTCATATTCGGTCTTCTCGTCCTCAAAAACATGGAAAAAGATACCTCAAAAGCTCATGTTACTAACATGTTGTTAAAACGCAAAAAGTACCTATTTTTATTCACATTTTCACTCATAACACCCCTGGGTATATTCCGATCGGGCTGAAAAGTTTCGGGACACAACTAGGGCCCAAATGGAGCATGTGTGCGAAAGAACGACTTTTTTAGACCGAAAATGAAGCCTGTACACGTGATACGGCGTACGGCGGACGGTGTACGGCGGACGGCGTACGGCGTACGGCGGACGGCGGACGGACATTGCATTTTTGGAATCTACGCACCTTGAAACGGAAAAGAAAAAATTTTGAGGGGGTGTTATAAAAATTTTTTGCTGAGCGAATACATAGGTGTATTATTCACAGAATAATAAACCAAAATGCAATGTCCGTCCGCCGTCCGCCGTACGCCGTATCACGTGTACAGGCTTCATTTTCGGTCAAAAAAAGTCGTTCTTTCGCACACATGCTCCATTTGGGCCCTAGTTGTGTCCCGCAACTTTTCAGCCCGATCGGAATATACCCAGGGATGTTATGAGTGAAAATGTGTGTAAAAATAGGTACTTTTTGCGTTTTAGCAACATGTTATTAACACGAGCTTCTGAGATATCATTTTCCATGTTTTTGGGGACGAGAAGACCGAATATGAAGTCGATTTTTACCAAAGAGTGGAAAATTGAGTTCTACCAAAAGTTCAGTTCCCAAAATTGATTTTTTATGAGTGAAAAACCTGGGAAATCGTCTGAAATCACCATCAGTTTGTATAATAACACTGGAAAACGCTGCAAAGTTCTTGTCAGATGGGTTTATTATTCTACTGGGCATACCTAAAAAAATGTTGGCTGTTCATTTATTGTTTCCTTCATGCCTAATAATCGAAATAGCTATTTCTGATAGTTTCCATTAATTTTGGCCCCTAAAACACAAATTAGGTAGGTACCTATTTTTGGTAGGTACCTTGATACACGGGTTGACACTTTTTCCAGTGCTATTATACAAACTGATGATGATGTCACACGATTTCCCAGGTTTTTGACTCATAAAAAATCAATTTTGGGAGCTGAACATATGGTAGAACTCAATTTTCCACTCTTTGGTCAAAGTCAACTTCATATTCGGTCTTCTCGTCCCCAAAAACATGGAAAAATATATCTCAGAAGCTCATGTTACCAACATGTTGCTCAAACGCAAAAAGTACCTATTTTTACACACATTTTCACTCATAACACCCCTGGGTATATTCCAATCGGGCTGAAAAGTTTCGGGACACGACTAGGGCCCAAATGGAGCATGTGTGCGAAAGAACGAGTTTTGGTTTATTATTCTGTGAATAATACACCTATGTATTCGCTCAGCAAAAAATTTTCATAACACCCCCTCAAAATTTTTTCTTTTCCGTTTCAAGGTGCGTAGATTCCAAAAATGCAATGTCCGTCCGCCGTCCGCCGTACGCCGTACGCCGTATCACGTGTACAGGTTTCATTTTCGATCTAAAAAAATCGTTCTTTCGCACACATGCTCCATTTGGGCCCTAGTTGTGTCCCGAAACTTTTCAGCCCGATCGGAATATACCCAGGGATGTTATGAGTGAAAATGTGTGTAAAAATAGGTACTTTTTGCGTTTTAGCAACATGTTAGTAAAATGAGCTTTTGAGGTATCTTTTTCCATGTTTTTGGGGACGAGAAGACCGAATATGATGTCGATTTTGACCAAAGACGCGGAAATTGAGGTTTTACCAAAGGTTCAGCTCCCAAAATTGGTTTTTTATGAGTCAAAAACCTTGAAAACTGTCTGAAATCACCATCAATGTGTATAATAACATTGGAAAAAGTGTAAACAGGTGTATCAAGACCATTAAATGCCACTACCAATGATCAAAGATGATCTAAAAAAAAAGAAAAAAAAGCGTACCTATTTCATGTTTTGGGGGCCAAAATTGGTGGAAATCATCAGAAATAGCTATTTCAATCATTCCACATGAAAGAAACAATAAATTTAACAGCCAACAAGAATCTCTAGAACTCCAATAGAATAATAAACCCATGTGACAAGGACTTTGCAGCGTTTTTTATACCTAAAATGAAGCCGGTAAACGTGATACGGCGTACGGCGTACGGCGGACGGACATTGCATTTTTGGAATCCACGCACCTTGAAACGGAAAATAAAAAATTTTGAGGGGGTGTTATAAAAATTTTTTGCTGAGCGAATACATAGGTGTATTATTCACAGAATAATAAACCAAAAGTGTCAACACTACCAATGATCAAAGATAGGTAGTTATTTAGAAAAAAAAGGAGCGTACCTAATTTGTGTTTTAGGGGCCAAAATTAATGGAAACCATCAGAAATAGCTATTTCGATTATTACGCATAAAGGAAACAATAAATGAACAGCCAAAATTTCTGTAGGTATGTCCAGGAGAATAATAAACCCATGTGACAAGGACTTTGCAGCGTTTTTCCCTCTCATTATTATGGCCGAGATAACACGCACTTGCGTTCTATATGGTCGACAGAAGCTCTTTGCTTTGCTTTACCGTTGAGCGATCGAGATGTGCAAATTCAAAACTATTCGTTCTCCGTAGGAACAGGAATACGTCGTGGCAAACAGGCGAAAGGGCTTGGATTTAAACCATTCGAAACTAGTTCTTCGGCATTTGGCCCGCTTCCACGCGATGAGCAAAGTCTTGATGGAGAAAAGCATCATAACCTTCGAAGGCATAGGAAAACTGTTGTTGACAGGCGACGGTCCTTTCTTGCGAGTATGGTGGGACATTTTGGTTACCGTAATAGCCGACGCGATGGAAAACAACTGGGGTGATGATTGGTGAGTTAATCAGTCTCATGCACAAGGTTTCTCTGATTTTTTTTCTTTTCCCCACAGTTTACTGCATTCTGTTGTTTGGTTGAAGGAAGGAAATTGCAGGAAAGATGAGGAAGCAGTTGGGTGTTGTGGGAAGCAAACTCCGATCAGCTACTGAGGAATTTGATCAGCGTTTTGGAGTTTTAAACCACGGCGATCTTTGGACATGCAACATGATGTTCAAATACATGGAGCACGAAGAAAATGTTCCAGTATCAGTCAGGTAAACACGATTTCCTAACAAGATTTTAATATTTTAGTTCAAGTTTAGTTGATTATGGTAGGGCCAGCTTAATTTGTTGATTCTCCTTGGTATGAAGGTGTGCAAGAGGTTCCGTTCTTTGCATGAAATGTCCTATAATAATCCCTCAGTAAACGACCGAAGGTCCGAAATCTCTTCCACTTTTCCTCCTCTGCCAACACTAATACGTTTATGTTTGAATCAACAGATTTCTTGATTACCAAGGAAGCCATATAAACTCTTTCATATGGGACATCACGCAGTTTCTATTCTCTAGCACGATTCCCAGCGTGCGGAAGACTCGACTAGACGAGCTCTTGACAACATATCATCAAGCCTTCGAGAAGAATTTGAAGACATTCAACTACAAAGGCTATGTTCCCACTTTGGAGGACGTCAGATCCGAGTGGAAGAGAGTCGAATATGGCCATCTTTGTTTCCTAATGATTCAGCCAATAGCATCGGCAGAAACTGCGACGGCGATGGATCTCGCAAAAATCTTTACGCATCCCCCTCACGAGGTGGTTGATGACTCTGTTTTCACGGATGGCAAAGCTCTTCTCAACACTGGAGAAGATTATACGATGCTAGCGCGTAACGGAATAATATAAAATGGAAAGCTGATATCAACCCAGTGCAATGCTGAAATCGGACGACAGCACGGACAGAAAATTGGGTGGCTTACAACCTTCCTGGTAAAAATTGTGTGATCGTAAAGCGTAAAGGCTAAGGCCTAATCCTAGGTTTTCCAAAATACCAATTTCTTTGTTGAATTTTAAAATATTGATCCCAAAAATCGTCTTTCTTTTGCTGTTAAGTTGGAGGGGGGGGGGGGGGGGGGAGGCTATATGACCGAGAAATGGACCCACAATTAAAGACACAATACGTCAATACGATGGCTCACAAACGAATATTTTAAGTTTGGTAATCTAAAATAGTTAGGTCTGTTGCAGTTCACGAATAATGTGGCATTTGGTTGCGGAATAAATTACCCCACCTGTGGCATGTTTCTAACCACCACGTAGCATTGTCTCAAAGTGCTGGTTTTATGGGAATATTTGACACAAAGGCAATGACCTAGACAGAAGGATGATCTAAACAAAAATAAATAAATCGTTGTGGAAGAACTCACAGCTTTTTATATTGACCTCAAAAGAGCACCTTGAAAAAATCTCGAAAATCGATTTTAACTCGGTCCCCATTAGTTCGTACCTACCCAAAGACAGTTTGGAAAGTGCTAGTAAGAAGAATTTTCTGGTAGAAGTCCTATCTCTTCAGTGACTGTGTGAGGTGGGTAGTTCATGTGGATTGATAGGAAAACCTAAGGATGATGTTCTTCAACTAGAGTTATTGATAAATAAAAATATATTGATAAATATAGATATTATTACTTTATGAAGGACTCCACCAGGGAAGATCAGTTCACTGAACATGTGTTCAGCGAATTGAACTGATTGCCTTGGTGGACAACTATGCTTTTTTTGAGGTTTCCCGTTGTCATACTGTGCTCACATGTCTCTTCATATTGCATTGCTTTTGGTTTATTATTCTGTGAATATTCGGTCAGCAAAAAATTTTTGTAACACCCCTCAAAATTTTTTCTTTTCCGTTTCAAGGTGCGTAGATTCCAAAAATGCAATGTCCGTCCGCCGTACGCCGTCCGCCATATCACGTGTACCGGCTTCATTTTCGGTCTACAAAATTCGTTCTTTCGCACACATGCTCCATTTGGGCCCTAGTTGTGTCCCGAAACTTTGCAGCCCGATCGAAATATACCCAGGGATGTTATGAGTGAAAATGTAGATAAAAATAGGTACTTTTTGTGTTTTAGCGACATGTTAGTAACATGAGCTGTTGAGGTATCTTTTTCCATGTTTTTGGGGACGAGAAGGCCGAATATGAAGTCGATTTTGACCAGAGTGGAAAATAGAGGTTCTACCAAAGGTTCAGCTGCCAAAATTGATTTTTTATGAGGCAAAATCCTAGAAAATCGTCTGAAATCACCATCAATTTGTATAATAACACTAGAAAAAGTGTCGACACGTGGATCAAAGATAATCTGAAACAAAACAAAAAAATTAAAAGGAGCGTACCTATCTAATTTGTGTTTTGGGGGCCAAAATTGGTGGAAATAGCTATTTCAATTATTTCACATGAAAGAAACAATAAATGAACAGCCAAAATTTCTGTAGATATGTCCATATAATAATAAATAATAAATTGCAGCGTTTTTGTCAATAAATACTTATTACATACTTATCTCTTATTTTAACACCTTCCTTTCATATCAGTGATTCCGGGCCCTGAAGAAGGAGGAAATGGGCGAAAGCGATCATATTGGTGCCTCTAACAGTATAATTAAAGTAGAATAAAATATTGTTTCTTTCTTTCAAAGAAAAAAATGGAAGGATTAATTTTCTCAATGCCCTTCGTCCCAAACTAGGGCACTGGGGCGATCGGTAGCCGTGAGCGAAATGATCGGATCAAATTCTGATTTTCCTGAGAATACAGCCGATCACGTACACTGGGTATATTTAGTGTACTGTTAAAATCACGTCTGGACGCCGTAATGCAGTTACATGTATAGCCCCAGCCTGAAATGGCTGTTACTTTAATTTTAATTCACCGGTGGTCGAGGGGGTGGCTGAGATTATGATGGCGGCTGAGGTCTACCGTTTGCATCCGAACAGCTCCTCGTCCCAGCCAAAGCCTTGAGCGAAAGGATCCGAACAAATTCTAATACTCCTGAGATGACATACAGCCTACCAAGTCCGAAGAACAATCAATCAATTGATTGTTGACTTAAGTAGGTACCTTAACTTACTTAATAGGTACCTATATATAATAGTACGTACATGTGTATGAATCGTTGAACAGGGGAGATACAAACACAGGGGCTTAAGCGAAACAAATCAAATGAGCGCAAAGTTACACTCCGGAGGAAGATAGTTTCTCACTTTAAAAGTACATTTATGTACTTTTGCATTATAATGCAAAACTTTGTCAGCATATCTAGCTGTGCTTGGGATCTGCCCCCTCCACAGTTACTGCATGTAGGTATTCTAAATTACGCCAATCTCTGCGAAATGTTTCAGATCAGCTCCTATGTCTCTTACAGCCTTACCATCAGAGTACACAGACTTGTCAATGACTTCTTCAGGCGGATGAGTCATCATTTTTTCTCGATCGCACGGGATGGTCACATCTGCTGTGATGATCGGCTGGCAAGCTACAAACATAGCTTGGGCGAACTGAATTCGCTTCGATTCCGATACAACATCGTCTGAACTCGGGATGTGGCCTGTGTAGTTGAAAAATTTCAAATTCTTTTCCAGCGCTCTCTGATAAGCTGTGAGAAGTGCATATTTCTCTTCTCTTCTAATAAGGGGGTCGACACTCATGTTCAAGAAGTTCTCCACGTCCCAAATGAAGGAGTTCAAATGGCATATTTGAAAGTCTACGAGCCTGAAATAAACGTTCTGTAATTAGATAGGTATATAAAATTCAAGTTTTTTAGATTTTCATTTCTAGCAGGTAGGTACTTTATGCTCCCACATACTCACAACAGTTATCTTACCTGACTGATACTGGAATCCCTTCAAATTCCATGTATCGAAACATAACATTCGATGTCCACAAATCCCCATGATTAAGAACCTCAAAACGTTTATCGTAGTCTTCAGACAGCTGGCACAATCTGTCAGGAACTTCATCTTTCACGCTTTCAAGTTTCTGAGAAATTTCAGACCTGCAACAAATAAATTAGAAAAGCAAGTATCCTTTTTATGTGTAATTTCCAGAAAACATATTTCGTAATCGAACCCCTTCCCGAATCATATCCATTTGAAAATAACTCATTCACTTTTTTTTGTCAAGTGTGGTTTCGTATGGAAAAACATATAATTAAACGCTTTTTGCCCATTTTCTAACCCCATTAAAACTTCCCCCGCCCCCTCCACCATTAAATCCCCGGATACGAATGGACGAGAACGAACGATAGCGAAGCCGAAGAGTACCTATATACTCAGCTATTTCTCTCCTGGCTTTGGGGTCAACATCACTTTTCTGCTAATCTTTTGGCTTTTTAAATTTATTTTTGGAAATATAATGCGGCAAACACGTACCAACCGTCACCCCAGTCGTTGGTCATACTCTTGCATAGCACAGATAAAACAGCATTCCATCCTTTTCTTTCCACTTCATGTTTGCTGTAGAATTTCCCTTTGTTCTCCTGAGTTATCAGTCCTCTGCTCAAGAGCTCTCGACTCATGGCGTGGAATCTTGCGATGCACCGAAGGACCAACAGCGCGTGGTTCATGTCTAACCTCGTTCTCCTGCGTGATTGGACGTAACCTCGCTCCTAAAACACCCATATTTTCATTAACATTTCTTGTCCAAATCTACTCTGTAATTTAAAATGTTGTTGAGTTAAATTTACTATCGCCGAGATATGAAGTGACAAGTCTGAACCATCAACACTGAAACTTGTTGTTTCTGACAAGTTGGCTAGAGTTGGCCTCTACAACCCACAAAGGTTTGCTTTCAGAACCCCTAATTTACCAACGACAACTGCATACTATGTTTTCCCTCTATCCCTTCCCGAACGTCCAACAAAGGCCCCTTGCTTTCTCGTGACCTATCAGATAGCAATTAAATATTTACTTTATTTACCTATTTATTTTACTCACGGACAAATCTTCGAAACAGACGAAGTTGTAGGGCCTGAACCCGTATATCCATGGCCAAATGCTCTCGCGGTTGTCTTCGAATTCGTAGATCAGGTCTTCCATCAAGGGTAGAACAGTCGTGTATATCTAAAAATTAACATAACAACTCCACGTATTTTATCCACACAGCTGAATCCTTAGGTATTTTACCACACGGAGAAAAATGCGAGGATCGCAAATTCGGGCTACATCCTACCTAACGCATTTGACACCCAACTTTTCTTATCGAACTTGGGTGATATCATAGCTAGTAATATGGAACGTACGAGTGCAGCAAGTTGTTGGGGTCTTTGAAAGACTTTGGAGACGTTTGAAATATAGTGTGGATATCAGAACCAAACAAAACTAGCATAAATGTACGTAGGACATTATTTTTGTATAGCTCAATATTATGTTTCGTATCCTTCAAAATTCAATAGTACGGGATTTTAAATCGTTTTTGTACCGAACAATTTTGAAGGAATACATTTATATGATTAGTATTTCAAAATCTCAAATTCTTACCTACCCCTCATCTTAATTGTGCTTATGACTAATTTATTATGACTCATAACTCCTGACGACTCACATGTATTTCGGTCCGAAATATCTGGAAGCCGGAAAATACCTCTTGGGCTTTCCCATTCAATTCAGTTTTCACGATAAGAGAAATCTTCTTGCTCTTCCCCGACGCTAGGATGCAATGCAGTTGAACTCTACGAACGCAACTCGTGAAATTTTCTCCATCTGGCACAGCCCGATCTATAGTCGTTGCAACGACATCCACGGGTTTTATATTGTGAAAATGTCTTTTCAGCAATATCCCAATTAACTTGGTGTCGAGTTCTGAGGAATAAAAAGTTGGTATAAAAGAAAATTTGGCTAGGTTCAGTTCATATTAGTGCAGACAACAAATCGCTAAAATAATTCTTATAATTGGCTAGTCTCCCTGTTCACTTTGTATTCGCTTAGAAAGAAATCAGTGAGATCCTTCTGGAAAGGTGTGATATGGAGGTCTCAATTGGCTACGTATCAAAAAACGCTGCAAATCCCTGCACAACGGTTTATTATTTTGTACAGAATACCCTTCTGTTACAGATCACAGCTCTCTGTATAGATAACCCGTCTATAATAATAATTATGTACTACTCTATACCTACATATTATGTGGATCGCAGATCCTCCGTAGGTTAGTACCTAACCCCGTACTCGTTACTAAGTGCCTACCTAAATCACGAATTAAATGTTGCTAAAATAATTCTGTCGATGACAAACAGTACCCAAAGTGGCGAAAAGAAACGCAAATAATGAACTTTTGAAGTGAAATTGTTGATGTGGAGTGAAAAAAGTTGCAAACGTACATACCAACAAACTCCAGCCCCTTCTACGTAGATAGTATAATGAACCGTTGTTTAATAATTTACCGTTGTGTAATAATTTACCACTGTGTAAATAATTCACCCATCAATAATTTTTCAACGTTTGTTCAAGTTTCACAACCTAACCAACAAACTCCAAAAGAACCATCGTTTTCCAAATGAAATAATATCACAGAACAACCAACTCGACTTCATACTCTGTGACTATAATCAGGTGATCCCTAGCAATTATTTTATCTCGCGCCAATTCCCGATTGTTAGCGCGCCCCTGGTGATGACATTTGGGTTAAATGTATACAATTCGAATTCATTTACGCTTCTGTTGAAATACTCGTTACTAAGTACCTACATAAATCACGAGTTAAGTGTTGCTAAAATAATTCTGTCGATGACAAACAGTAACTAAAATGGCAAAAAGAAACGCAAACAATGAAGTTCTGAAGGAAAATTGTTGATGTGGAGTGAAATAGACGCCCCTCCTGCTTAGATCACTGTTTTCTGTGGACAATACCTACCTAACCTTGTGGTCAAGTATATATAATGAACTGATGGGTAATAACTTGCCCAGCAATAATACTTCAACGGTTGTTCAAGTTGCAAAAGTACCGATCAACAAAATCCAGCCCCTTCTAGGTACATGAACCGTTGTGTAATAATTCACCGTTCTGTTATAATTTACTGTTGTGAAATAATTTGCCGTTATGTAATAATTTACCATTGTGTAATAATTTACCCATCAATACCTAATACTTCAACGTTTGTTAAAGTTTCAGAAGTACCTACCAATAAAATCCAATAGTCCATCACTTATCAATTGAAATAATATCGCAGAACAACCAACTCGACTTCATACAGCCATCCTTGATTATAATCCCGGTGATGATATCCCGGCCGGATTCATACCGTTTGATTCACGATCGTGTTGACGAAGCTTTTTGGTGCACACGAACGGCTGGATGTACAGTGCTCGGGGTGGTCTCAAAAAATTGTTTAGCTCAAGAAAAATTTAATAACGTAAAAAAAAATGTAGGTATACCCTTCTATCGAAAGTTTTCGAGCTACGGCGTTCTGAAAATGTCAACCCCTATTTTGAACCCCTTAGAGATGACTGACAGTAACGCCGAGCTTCGAGGACCTACTAGACCCCGAACGGAACCTATAACCCGAATTTCATCAATTTTTTTTCATGGTAACTAAGAAAAGTGGCCAGTACGGCGTACGGCGGACAGACAGAAATATTTTTATTGCATTTTCGGATTTTACATACCTTGAAACGTAAACCATCAAATTTTGAGGGGGGTTAGCATTTTTTTCATGCTCGATTCCAATGGTTCATTATTGAAAATGATAAACCAAAAAGAAAAACGGAATTATTGAAAAATAGTCAATTTCCACTAATACACGAAAATACGCGAAAAATATACTGTTATACCGGTTTCGGTGATCAAACCATCGTCAGTAACAAACACTAACTTACTCAATAACATACTCAAATTGTTTGTTACTGACGATGGTTTGATCACCGAAACCGGTATAGCAGTGTACTTTTCCCGTTTTTTCGTGTATTAGTGGAAATAGACTATTTTTCATTACCTCCATTTTGCTTTGAAATGGGTTTCCACGAATTCTTCGCGAGTGATTTAGTTCGTGCGTTTCAAACTTATTTAAGAGCAGATAAGGTATCCGCAAGAAGCTACATTGTTAAATGGGAACTTTACGCATGCACTCAACCACCACTTCCCCTATAACTTGCATTAATATAAATTTGAGGAAGCTTTCCAAACACATAGTTGTATAAACCTTGAAAATGTCTACAGAATCACTAACTGATCTAGGGATGACAAAATTACATGGATATCATGTTTGCACAATGTCTCACACACTACACTTCAGCTCAATGGGATTTTTCTTTCGACAATATTTATGGCGGTTATGGTGGTGTTGGTTATATGTGGTGGTTTATGGTGGTCACAGTAAATTGTACCTAACCGCAAAATGAGAGAGGGCATTTCAGTTTTGGAGTGCATAATTTCTACTATTGTTGAATTCCCAATATCTTCGGAAAAGGAGCCATTAGTCTAATGAAAACGTCAGACAGAGGGTGTGGCTCGTGGCACTCATGACAGTAACGTTAGGATCTGCTGGCGAAATGCATATCACACGGCACCGTTCCGATAGGAGCAAATCTGAACAAAATTTTGTTCGGTTCTTGCAGGGAGCTCATGCCTTCGACAAGAAATAAGGAGATTATATGTTTGCCTTCCAGTCTATTGTAACAAACTATTGTTGACTGTAAGCTCAGACTGAGGTACTTATTACGACTGAGTGAGTTGATTAGTTGAAAGCCATATAGGTAAGTACGAATTCCGCCTGAAGCTAACATTTTTCTTCACTCGCTAATGAAATACTTCAAGATATTAAAAGCATTATTCCCATATCCTGCCTCTTTCTAAACATTGATTATGTTATTATGTATGCGATGTTGGTATTTCGAGGTGAATCACAAATATCTAGGAACACGACGATAGGACTAGGTAAATATTTAAGTATTGATAAAAGTAACTGGCCTATGACGTGACACTCACCGTCTTTATTACCCATCGAGGCAGCCGGTTGAGTTGAACGAACTCCACCTGGTAGCCAACTCGCGTTATCGCGACCTACTGAACAGTGATGAAATATACCCAGCTGACACCATCATTGGGGAAGGGAGACGTTGTACGTCATTCGACCTCGGGGAAATCCTCTGGAGGACTGCTTTCCTGTAAACTACAGGGAATGATGTAGGTATATAATTAACTGAAAGTTACTCCTGAAGTCTTGGTCATTCAACTTCCAATACTTCAGTATTTTCCTTGTTTGATTCCCGATCACTAAAAGCGTTTATCCAAGAACCATAATAGACTGTATACCAATCCCACTACGCTTAACATTGGGCGGGGCGGATGAGGCAGCCACCGCATGCCCGCAGCCATCCTTAAAAGTCAAATGAAGAAAGGCTAATAACTGTTCATGACCTAATGAGCACATTTTTGAATTAACCCTATGTACTCAGGCCCACTTTTCCTTCAACCCTAACCATGGTAACCATCATTTGCCTTTTTGTTGACACAAAGCATAAATACTAGGTATGATAAAAATTGTTAAAATCCAGATACATTAAAAATTCCTCAAAGTTTTTTCCGAAAACTGGCTTAAACCAACCGAAGGGGGAGGGGGGTTTAAAGCAAATCACACAGTAATTTATCTATCGGTCAGAATAATGATTGCTAATTTTGGTTCAATAAAATTTACAACCAGGAGGAGTATCAATAACAGTGATCACAGCCTCAGCCAGCCATCAAAGTGGAATGTCTATAATTATAATAATAGTACACCGGAAACGTTTATAAATCACAGTTTACATACAACTAAGTACCTGCTCGACGATTTGGAACTTTTTATAATGGAAAAATCACTGGTAGGCTAGAAGCAATACCGTTGTAGCCTAAATTTATCCTCCTATCAGCCCCACGAACCTCAAACCCGGTCATTGTGAAAATAGTACACCGAAAATGGAGCATGACTAAGAATGTATTACATAGGAGATAGCTTGCAACACGAACGTAAAATCCTCTAGTTTTATAATTTTGTGAAATTATCTAATTTTTGTTTATTACTTTCAATTGTGAACCCTTGGAATCGAGCACGACCTTTTTTTTTAATCCCCCCTCAATTTGATGGTTTCCATTTCAAGGTACGTAGAATCCGAAAATGGAATTGAGAAAAGCTGCAAATAATTATTATTTACACAACGGTTTACTATTTACCTGTATAGATGCCATAGATGCAATGATGTCTGGGCCGGATTTATACCATTTCGTTCACGATCATTTTGACGAAGCTTTTCGATGCAAACGAACGGCTGGTCGTACAATGCTCGGTGGTCTCAAAAATTTTTTAGTTTGAGATCAGTTTAAGAGCGTAAAAAAACATAGGTACCCTTCTATTGAAAGTTTTCGAGCTGCGGCTTTCGGAAAATTTCAACCCCTATTTTTCACACCTTAGAGATGACTGACAGTAACGCCGAGCTTCCGTTATTTTCATTAATGAGCCTTTGTAATCGAGCATGACCCCCCCCCCCCCACCGTGAAATTTGTTGGTTTCCATTTCAAGGTATGTAGAACTCGACAATTATGTGAATCGCCGACCCTCCGTAGGTTAGTACATAACCCCGTACTCGTTAGTAGGTACCTACCTAAATCACGAGTTAAATGTTGCTAAAATAATTCTGTCGATGACAAACAGTAAAAAACGGCAAAAAGAAACGCAAATAATGAAGTTCTGAAGGAAAATTGTAGATGTGAAGTGAAATAGATGCCCCTTCTGCGTAGATCACTGTTTCCTGTGGTCAATACCTATAATGAACCGTTGCATGCCCATCAATAATACTTCAACGGTTGTTCAAGTTGCAAAAGTAACGATAAAAAAAATCCAGCCCCTTCTTGATCGATGAACCGTTGTGTAATAATTTACCGTTGTGTAATAATTTACCTTTATGTAATAATTTACCATTGTGTAATAATTTACCCATCAATACCTAATACTTCAACGTTTGTTAAAGTTTCAGAAGTACCTACCAATAAAATCCAATAGTCCATCACTTATCAAAAAATGAAATAATATCGCAGAACAACCAACTCGACTTCATACAGCCATCCTTGATTATAATCCCGGTGATGATATCCCGGCCGGATTTATACCGCTTGATTCACGATCGTGTTGAGGAAGCTTTTTGGTACACACGAACGGCTTGATGTACAATGCTCGGGGTGGTCTCAAAAAATTGTTTAGCTCAAGAAAAATTTAATAACGTAAAAAAAGAAACGCAAACCAGCATACCCTTCTATCGAAAGTTTTCGAGCTACAGCGTTCTGAAAATGTCAGCCCCTATTTTGAACCCCTTAGAGATCACTGACAGTAACCTCGACCTTCGAGGACCAACTAGACCCCGAACGGAACCTATAACCCGAATTTCATAAATTTTTTTTCATGGTACCTAATTAATGCATTTTCGGATTCTACATACATACCTTGAAACGTAAACCATCACATTTTGAGGGGTGGTAGAATTTTTTTTTTTTCATGCTCGATTCCAATGGTTCATTATTGAAAATAATAAACCAAAAATTCTGCCCGTCCGCGGTAGTTCGCACTTTCCTGAGATAAAATGAACAAATACTGATGGTTGGGTTTGTAGGTTCATTTGGGGTGTAGTTGGAACGCGAAGATTGGCGTTATGTCAGTTACATTTAAGGTGTGATAAATAAGGTTTGATATTTCCCTCTCGATTTATCTCGAGTTTTCATCCGTTTTGGTTTATTATTTTCAATAACGAACCATTGGAATCGAGCAAGAAAAAATTTTTTTACCCCCCCCCCCCCCCCCAATTTGATGGTTTACGTTTCAAGGTATGTAGAATCCAAAACTGCAATAAAAATATTTCTGTCTGTCCGCCGTACACCGTACGCCGTACGGGCCACTTTTCTTAGTTACCATGAATAAAAATTTATGTTCGGGTTATAGTACCCGAAAATTTATGTTCGGGTTATAGTACCCGTTCGGGGTCTAGTAGGTCCTCGAAGCTCGACGTTAGGTACTGTCAGTCATCTCTAAGGGGTTCAAAACAGGGGTTGAAATTTTCAGAACGCCTTAGCTCGAAAATTTCCGATAGAAGGGTATGGTTTTTTTTACATTAATAAATTCGTCTTGAGCTAAACAATTTTTTGAGACCACCCGGAGCATCGTACGTCCAGCCGTTCGTGAGCACCAAAAAGCTTCGTCAACAAGATCGTGAATCAAACGGTATAAATCCGGCCCGGATATCATAACTACGGAGCATCTGATTATAATCGAGGATGGCTGTATGAAGTCGAGTTGGCAACAACGGCTCATCTACCCAGAAGGGGCTGGATTTTGTTGATCTGTACTGCATGTGGCAACTTGAACAACCGTTGAAGTATTATTGATGGGTAAATTATCACACAATGGCAAATTATTACACAACGTCAAATTATTACACAACGGCTCATCTACCCAGAAGGGGCTGGATTTTGTTGATAGGTACTTTTGCAACTTGAATAACCGTTGAAGTATTATATATGGTTAAATTATTACACAATGGCAAATTATTACACAACGGCAAATTATTACACAACGGTAAATTATTACATAAAGGCAAATTGTTACACAACGGTAAATTATTACACAACGGCTCATCTACCAAGAAGGGGCTGGATTTTGTTGATAGTTACTTTTGCAACTTGAACAACCGTTGAAGTATTATTGATTGGCAAATTATTACACAACGGTTTAGGTAGGTACCTAGTAACGAGCACGGGGTTAGGAAGGTACTAACCTACGGAGGGTCCGCGATCTACATAATATGTATATAATAGTACATAATTATATTATATAGACGGGTTATATATACAGAGAGCTGTGATCTGTACCAGAACGGTATTCTCTACAAAATAATAAACCGTTGTGGAGGGATTTGCAGCGTTTTTAAATTGATCTCGAACTTCGGAATTTGTTAAGACCACTCGGAGCATTGTTCGTCCAGCCATACGTTCACAGTAAGGAACTGAAGTTTGCACCGAAAACTTCGACAGCGTGATCGTGAATGAAACGGTATACATCCAGCCCAGATACCCTTGCTAGCGAAAAGCTGATTATAATCACGCATGGCTGTATGAAATCGAGTGACAAGTACGGCACACGGACAGCAATTTTTCAGATTCAATTTTAAAATTTTACTTACCTTGAAATGCTAACCTACAAATTTTGAGAGAAGGGTTAACATTTTCGTTTTCATCCTCGAATCCAAAGGATCATTATCAAAAATAAACAAAACCCAAAACCCAAAATATAAGACGAAAATGTTGCAGTCATATCGTATGACATACCTACATTAGGTATATTAAGCGACTTTTCTAAGAACTTTTCAATTCGGAAAAGTAATTATACTGCAATTTCACCTGAATTTTAAGGAATTTGTGTCTAATACAAACTCAAAAAACCGGGACATCTGACTCCCGTTCCGAAGAACCGGACGTGGGGCACCAGCCAGGCTCGACTTATAATTTCCTGCAGAACAGCTTGGTCAAAAGCCCTACTAAGTGGCCATGGGATGTAACAAATATTTTCCAGTGAGATTCTCTATAGTTCTCGATGAAAGTAAAACATTTTCTCACCTAAATTAAGCGAAATTGAGTACTAAAATCACGTCTTTCGACGTCTTATGAAACCTTTTGCCTGAATCCACCCTGAATTTGCGCTTCCCTGAATTCACCTTTTCATGTGATATCCTTAAATTGATAGTAACAAAGTTTTTGTTCACGTGTTTCACGTTTTGGCCATTTTGCGGTGCTCGGTCAAGCCGGCATCGTGTTACCACACGTCTTCCAACAGGATGGACGGGTTGAACGTACTAGTTGTAGGTCAGGGTTAAGGCGGGAAGGAAGAAAGCGAGTGTGGATCACATGAAAGGATCCTGCGAACAAGTAACCCCCCCCCCCTCTTCATAGGGGGCCTGGGATTTCTACCATCATAAATATTATCTTCCAGTCCCTGTGATTCCCCGACAACCTATCGCGGGCAGTCCCGAGGAGCAGGGATCAAATATAAAGGACTGGAACCAAATGATAGAGCACAGTTCAGATCTAGCGTCTCCACAGTAACCTGCACCACCAGCACCACCAGCACCAAATTATCAAAAGTGAGTATACCTAATCTTTAACAATTATTTATACTACCAGACAGCACAAAAATCGAGAAAACTGACTTTTTAGTCGAGTATCAAGTGAAATTTCAAGCTGCATCGTGACACAGCAGTCTGTCACAACCTGACCGATCAAATAGCAAATTTATGGAATTATTCACACAAATCCCAATTTTTGGTTAATACGGTTTTGCGAGAATCCGCCATAACCTACGTTTCAAGGTCAACAATATTTGCAAGGTGCAACCAAATTACGTAGGTGCCTACCTACGCAACACAAAAATTAATAACTAAGTAATCAGTTATTTTTACTTCAAATCACTAATTCTTCGACATCAACCTAATATGTAGTAAAAGAAAATCACATTCTTTCGGCCTGAATGGCAGATTAACTAGATGTTTTGTGTTGTACTATACACCATTTGAAGACGACATCAAAATCTTAATAGTTTTTTCTGACTGCCTGTTTTCAGGAATTAGGTAAATTCAAAATCACGTAAAGTGGAAGATTTGTGTGGCCAGTTGCATAAAATCTAACTATAACAGTTCCTCCTTCTTGTGGAAAGTAAATGGTACCATTGGTTTGATACTAGGAAAAACCCCGAAGCTGGAATTGTTTTTTCTGTAATTTACAGTGGACAATATGCAAAATTTCAAGTAACCTATACACCTCAACATCATTGCACTCAAATTCTTACGATATAAATATGTAAGAAGATAGTCTCTGGGTAGCTTTAAATGTTTCATCATCTGTTTCCGATCCCTATGTATTAATTACCTAAATCTATATACTATTTCAAGTGGTGTGAGTTTTGGTCTCCCCAATTCATAGTAGATAGGCCGAATTTCACATAAACAAGAAAATAGGCAGTTATCATGTGTTACAGTGACAATTTTTTCATGAAATTCGGATCAAACAGCCCCCCGCCCCAACACACCGAATTTCAGTTCGATACCCCTTGTAGTATGGCGAGACGAAGAGGGTGCTGAGGGTTCCCCGACCGCGGACCCCCCAAAAATCAATTTGACACAACTTTCGTTTTCGAAAATTGCTTATTTTCAAACTAGTTTTTTAATTTGCCATTACAAACGTTTTGGCTAAATTTGAAGCTTTTTATTTCGTAGCCAAGGTCAAGTACTGTCAGCCACTCTCGCGTATTATACGTCAATGCATACTCAAAAAAATGTCCTAAACTCACTGTAATCTAGTGCCTGCCAGGATTATCACCATAATATTGTATTTCAAGTGTATCCTATGTCAAAATTATCACTTGCAGGCCAATATGCGTTGTGGAATCTCACTTGTCGCTCTATTCCTGCTGGTCGCTGTCGCCCTTGCAGCACCTCAGGACAGACCTAAGCTGACTGCGGAAGCCAGCCACCAGAGGTTCCCTGGCGGTCATCGGGAGAGCGTCAAAGTGACTCAGGACGCCTGGGTCAGCCGCGATGGCAACTTGAAAGTCGGTGGTTACGTCCAGCACGACAGGGAGAAGTTCGGGGGACAAAGAATCAAGGACACCCACGGAGGCATCTCAGTCAGTGGCAGATTCTGATTCACCGAATGAGTACCAGTGGCTCGTCGCAATAAATCCTTCAATGACACATCAACAACTTATTGGAAAATACTGTCACGGGGAAATTCTGTTTCAACCCTTCTTGATGGTGATGAATACTGCAGTGTAGTGCAGTACTTGTAAATATTTTCGAGCGCAGGACGCTCGAATCAATGTTGTAGGCAATGAATAAGCAACGTCTCCAATTTATTGGAACTTATCACCTTTGCGTACACAAAGGTGCATATTTAACTAATGTTTTAGTTATAACATTTATCAAACCTATTTTTCGTTCATGCTAGTAACATTATATTGAATAGTACCTACTACTTTTCTAAGTACCGAATAATTCAGAAATCTCACCGCATTGTGTAGACTAAGAAGATACTTTCCTTTATGTAAATAGTTGATCAGTTCATCTAGTATTCATTTAATTTGTTTAGTAGGAACCTGAATGTAAAAATTGTATAATATATTGATGAAATAAAATAGATATGAATTTTTTAACTTTAATGACATGCAACTTCTCCCCTAACGTACTTCAAAATTTATCTCGCCCAACTATTCCATTCCAACGATGATTCAATTATATTTCCAGCTCATGCAACTAGTAGGAGAACCAAAATTCCCAATGGTCATGCAAGTTGGTTTCTTAAGAATTCCATTAAATCGGAAAGAAAATTTCCGGTAGGTTGCTCGAACGCGAAATCCGTCATCATTCATTATGTATCATCCACCAGTGATGATTGCTGATGAATGTTTATAGGAATCTTTGTGCTGCACCTTGGCAGGCAGGCGTTTTTCTTAGTGACCGTTGAATACCTAACGCACTGTCTTGAGCTTCTGCATGCGTTGGTTTTTATTGATAATAGCGTTATTATAAGATCTAGTTGTAGTAATTTGTCGTGGTAGTGATGATGCATGAATAAAACGGAACTATTAGGCGATGATAGAACTAAGCACCTACGACTTGAGCAGTAGTTAGGAAGGTAGATGTTTTCCTCTATAAAATAACACATAAAATAAAAATCATCAAAGAATGCTGTGCACACCACCGAAGACAAAAAATGTGAGTTCTTCCTTTCTGAAGAAAGAACTTACAATCTCTTAGTGGTTAACTTTTACACTGTCATGACCTCAGACCTTCTGTCTTTCAGCTCGCTCCATTTTCTCACAATTGAGTGGAAATCAATGTTGGCTGCCGATGGGGAATGCCAGTGCAAGTAGATTCAACTTCGAAATTTTTGGCACCAACCGCACTACGATAAGAAGTTTTAACATGTATCATGTTTTAGCCCTGGGGTACTAGCGCAAATTTTGAGCGTCAAATTTGAGCGTCAAATTGAGCGTCAAATTTGAGCGTCAAATTGAGCGTCAAATTTGAGCGTCAATTTTAAGCGTCAAATTTTTTCGCGCACAATGCATAGTGGTTTTCACGTACAACCGAGTAGTTGCTAGGGAAATGAAACTTCTTTCATTTTCATCGGACAAAAATCGTTTTCCATTCGTTGGAAAGCTCTTGATTTATCACGAATTTATTTCGTATTTGTTCTTGGTATTTATTTCCTAGTTTCATAATATAACTATATAAATGAATGTTATAAATGGATAGTAAACAATGACGCTTATTTGGTTGTCACGTTTTAACATGTATCATCTATGGTGCTCAAGAAATGTAGACAAGACATCGTCAGAAGAAACGAGCACATACGTTTCAAGTAGTAGATTTCTACATAGCCTTCACTTTTCGAGTTAATAACATGATACATACGAACTAAATCACTCGCGACGAAATCGTGGAAACCCATTTCAAAGAAAAACGGAGTTATTGAAAAATAGTCTATTTCCACTAATACACGAAAAACGCAAAAAACACTGTTATACCGGTTTCGGTGATCAAACCATCGTCAGTAACACACAATAGTTATTGTGTGTTACTGACGATGGTTTGATCACCGAAACCGGTATTTATACCATGTTATAACAGTGTTTTTTGCGTTTTTCGTGTATTAGTGGAAATAGACTATTTTTCAATAACTCCGTTTTTCTTTAACATGATACATGGTTGCAATTTTTGGTTCTTAATTTATACTATGATTTTTAGAATTTCGTGCACTAGTGACGTCCCACCGGGCAAGGGGGTCCCTGTTGAAGTTTAAGTAGGCCAATACATTCAAGCTCGTTGTTACGTATGGTATTTTCATGTGTTGAAAATAAAATATTCAGTCTTGTACGAAAACTCTAACGTCTAACGAGTGTGTTCTCTCTAAAAATATTTCACAGATCTAATACTCAACACTTAGTACAAAACATTATTTCCGCTAGGTAACTTCTGCTTCAACTGTCCCGCCCTGGTGGGAGGGGTACAATGACGTCACTGGCGTGCGGACTGAAAAATCATAGAATAAAAATTATTTATCGTAGGGATGTTCGGTTCGTGTCATAATTCTCAGGATGGAATCTGCTTTCATTTAGCAAAATGAACTGAACGCGAGCGGGTATTACCTATCCATTGTCTCTAGCATTTAAGCAGTAAAGGGCCTACGGTGAATTTATGTTGATGTAAAAGTCACCATGAGAGGTGGAGGTAGTTTGGATGTTGGATAGGAGTGAATTTAAAGTTGAATTTGATGTGTGTGGTTTATATGTGGTTGCGGTTAAGGGCGGACCTCCACCGAGCGTGTGATGATAATGTTGTTTGGAGTGAATTTAGGTGAGTGAATCTAGATGAGTGAGGTGAGTGAAATTTGGTGAGAGTGTGTGTGTGTGGTTAAGGGCGGACCTCCACCGAGCGTGTGATAAATTTCGCCAGGTTGGTTAAGGGTGAGACCTCCACCATATCCTGACTAAATTTATGTGTGTGTGTGAATTTAGAGTGTGTGTTTGTGCGGTTAAGGGCGGACCACCACCGAGCGTGTAGTGTGTGTCATCGGGATTGGTTAAGGGCGAGACCTCCACCTAATCCTGATGAAATGTGTGAGGGTGAACGAATTTGAGAGTGAATTTGTGAAGAGTGTGTGAGCGGTTAAGGGCGGACCTCCACCGGGTGTGTAGTGTATTTCATCAGGATTGGTTAAGGGCGAGACCTCCACCAAATCCTGATGAAATGTGTGTGTGTGCGAATTTACTGTGGAATGAGAGGTGTTAGAATTTGTGAGTTGAATTTGGAGAGAGGAGGTTGAGGATAGAGAGAGAGAGTAGCCAGCAGCTAGAGGAAGTGTAGAATGGCGAAAATGGCGCAGGATCCGGGGTTATATAGACTCTGAAGCCACCACCTCCAGGTTGTGTACCGGATCCTGCGTCTGTTGCCCCACTCTTACTGTTTATTCGCCGGAACTTAATTTTAACATGTTATTTTGGCGAGGACTTAAATGCTAGGGAGTTGTAGTTCCGAGAGGGACTCACGACAGGGCCTTTAGCCGTTCGTCTTTCACAGCATATCTTAGAAAGTTCCTGACGATTTTCAACTGGTTAAATGACCTTTGTGTGCCACGTCACATCCAATTTTTTTGTCACCTGAATAATTTGGAAGGTCTGCTTCAACATACTCTTAAATTCGTCCATTCGCAATTCAGATTGATTAGTATGCAATCCTATTACTCCTAAAAAACGCAAGCCTTCGGTATCTCCAACCGTCGCCACTTGGAGTCCTCCCCCGGACAGTTACTCGCTTCCTCTTCAGCCAATTCGCAGCAATAATGCACGAGTAAGCTTCATGGAAAAATTTTATTCACAAATTACGACAGCCTTAGAGGAAATAAAAAACAACCCGTCTTATACTCCGGAAACTATGGTTAACAAAGTTGGCCAAATCGTATTTGAAATTGTGAGGGAAGAAGAACAACTCCTCAAAACAAATACCCACAATGAGTCAAATTCACATTGACACACGACAATTGAATTTTATGCAACTCAACTGTCAAAGTTCCGTAAACAAATGGAACGAAATTATTAATTACATAAATATAAATAAAATACATATAGCCATTTTAAGTGAAATAAACCACTTGACCGAACCACTGATTAACAAAGTAACAAACTACAAGGTCTTTCGAATCCTGAGAGAAGAAGACCCTTCTCACGGAGGTGTGGCGGTTTTGACGCACAATTCAATTAAGTGTGAACTGATATCGCTACCTGTCGTCGTTCCGATAGAAGCCATTGCCGTCAGGGTCATAAATTCCTCACCGGAGTTTACGGTAGTCTCCACCTATTTTCCCCCAAATAGAAGAACGATAAAAATGTCACTGCTCGGGAAATAAATCGGCTCATTAGTCATGTAACAGCCAATTTTGAGCATTTAATTTTAGCTGGTGACATGAATGCCCATTCCCCCATTTGGGGAAACACAGTTGAAACGCCGAGAGGCAAAATTCTACGTGAGGAACTAGAAACAACAAATTTAGTCGTTATGAATGATGGTGAACCGACGTAGGTACCTACCTCGGCCTGGTCAACGAGCTTCAACGTTGGATTTGACCATAGCAACGTCGCTCATTGCTAGAAAATTGGAATGGGAGGTTACTGAGGAAACCCTAGGAAGTGACCACTATATTATAAGGTACTCGATGAATACGCTCATTACGATGAGGCTAGCTTGCAAACGGCTATTCAAGACGTTAAATACGGAGACATACAGACAGGAAATAACGAGCGGACTTGTTGGGAAAGAGAATGTGAGCCTGCAAGAAATTCTAAACATAATCGATGCAGCTGGAGAAAAGGCTATCAAGCGATCCAAGGGGTATTCAACTGGTAACTTCTATCCAAAACCCTGGTGGAACGAGGTAATCAAGACAAAATACGTAGACACGATCCGTATACGACGAATACATCGAAATAACCCTACCCCTAACAATGCAGAAACTCTTAGAAAAGCCACGACTGAACTAAAAAAAATGATATGGATAGCTTCAAATGACTCGTGGAACAAGTTCAAATCAGAAATTAATCCGCGAGATATGAAAGGAACGTGGATGAAGCTAAAAATATTGCAAGGTAGACGAGTGGCCGATAAAGAAACAATAGTTACTTCTTCCCCAGAGTTAGCTATGCAATACCTACAACTGGCCTGCGAGCCATCCACAAAACATGCCCTAGTGAATATGCACATTCAACAATCGGAGGTGCAGGTAGAAGGCAACTGTTGCAATATGCCGTTTTCAGCCAACGAATTGGATGCGGTTTTATATAACAAAGTAGGTACTGCCCCTGGGTTGGACGAAATAAATTACACAATGCTAAAAGCTCTTCCGCCCGAGGCTTCAACGAAATACCTTCAAGCTTTGAATGAACTGTGGATGAAATCCGAATATTATCAAGATTGGAGGCTGATCGAAATCATTCCGATTCGCAAACCGAATAAAAACCCAAGGGAACTGAACGCCCATCGACCGATAGCACTATTTGCTTGTCCTGCCAAAACCATCAACTCCATGGTGAAGCACCGTTTACAGTGGTACTTAGAAACAAATCATCTACTCCCAACCAACTGTTACGGTTTCCGCAGAGGGCGTTCTGCGTTGACTGCGGTGGCCACTTTCACTGACGCTGTGAGAAACGCCTACAGAAGTAAGCAGTACGTCATTGCTGCATTCTTAGACATCGAAAATGCCTTCATCAGTGTCAATCCACCTCTGCTCCTCCAGTTCCTCCAAGATCTTCGGGTTCCAATACAAATCTTCAAATGGCTGGAATCGTACCTCGTAACAAAAAAATATGTTATTAAAACGAGTGGTGGCCCACGAAACCAGTTGGGGTTTGGCCCAGGGTTGCGTCCTCAGCCCCACCCTTTTCAATGTGTATACCACCATTTTACATCGCCTCGATCTAAAAGGTTGTGAAATTATCCAATTTGCGGACGATTTCCTCCTATATGCATCTGGCAAACAGCTCTCCACTGCTGTGCAATCTCTCCAGAGTGGTCTCAACATTCTTCAACGTACATTCCAGGACCTGAATTTCAAACTCAATCCACAAAAGAGTGTAGTAGTTCCGTTTGCCAAACGGCGGTTTCATGACAGAGAACTGCAACTATGGATTGACAACAGTCCAATAACAGTGGCCAGATGCCAGAAATTCCTGGGGGTCTACCTGGACACAAGATTCACTTTCCACAAGCACGCAGATGAGATGAAGATTAAAGCACTGAAAGCAGTGAATATCGTCAAAAGCATCTCTGGAACCAGACACGGAGGTCATCCTACGAGCCTAATGAACATCTATAAAGCTATCGTTCGTCCATTGTTGGATTATGGTGGGCAGGTGATAGACACAATGAGATCACAACCACGCTCCCTCGCTAAACTAGACTCTGTCCAAAATGCAGGAGTTAGAGCCGCAATAGGGGCATACAAAAGTACCCCCATTAATGCTTTGTTAGCGGAAGCAGCAGAACCCCCACTCTCGTGTCGTCGTAGAATGCTGGTCAGACGTGACATCATGAAGGCGCTGACGGATGCCACACACCCACTTCATAGACCAACTCAAATATGGTATGATCTGGGGGAACACTTGGCACCATCTTTTGGGTACTTTCAGGTTGCAAAGGTTAGAGAACTGCTAAAAGACACGTCTCTCCACGTGTCGCCAAAACTACTTTCGTTCTCACTGACAGTCCCCACCGCAATGCTACACATGAATATAAATCCCGAACTACCTGGACTTGAAGGCTCCAAGAAGGATCTCCCCACATCACAGCTCGCGCAACTAACAAGAGAGATGATCCACGTTACATACGGAACTTACTATAAAATCTTTACCGATGCTTCTAAAGGAGCAAACGGAGTGGGGGCGGGCGTATTTGACCCGCAGACTAAGCAGCTACATTCTCAAAAATTGTCGGCGCCGTTTCAAACATGCAGTGCTGAACTCCATGCTATCCTGATGGGTATCAACGTTGGAATCAGACAAACCGGCTCACAGATAGTGATTTTTTCCGACTCCAAAGCAGCATGTCAGGCCCTCCAGAAACTTCATCGAGGGGTTGGCAATAGTTACATTATGTACCATATTGCAGCTACTATCCTGGAGTGCCCAGACAGAAACATCAGCATCCAATGGGTCCCAGGACATATCAATGTGATTGGCAACGATATGGCGGACAGCGCGGCTAAGTATGGAGCAACTCTACAAGAAGATGACACTCACACCCCTGTCCCCCTCCCAGATGCGCTTCGACTCACCAACAGGGCTATACTAGTTGAGTGGCAAGATACATATAACCAGGTATCATTGGACAAGGGCTATCACCACTACCTGATACAGCCCCGCATCAGTCCCAAACCATGGTTTTTCAACCTTCCCTTCAATCGAAACGATATTGTCCAAATGGTGAGACTACGGACAAACCATGGTAACATAAACCGAAGTCTACACCTGATGGGAGTCTCAGGATCGCCCAATTGCGTCCATTGCGATGTAGAGGAGGATATGGTCCACAAGATTATGGATTGCGGATTCTACGAAGAGGAACGAGCTGAATGGGGTCAAGTGTTGGAGGGACAAGAGTTGTGTACAATGGTGAAGACGGCGAACGCGGGGACAATTAAAGACATTTTGAACTTCATGAAACATTCTGGCATAAAATTATGATTGAAATACTAAATATGTACATACACTGTATATAACCGCTATTTATTATATACATTAATTCATTATGTAATGACGCAATTGTGCTGACAATATGTGTGAATAAACGCAAGGTCAATTTAAAAAAAAAAAAAAAAAAAAAAAAAAGATAGATTAGTGGCCGAAGAGAGGATATAATTAAGGACTTCTAGAAGCTAGACATGTTGCGGACACCGATTCAAGGTTGAAACTAGAAACGACAACTGGGGTTTCAATTTTTCAAATATTAAGTACTATTGTTTATTACCTTGCGTAGGTACCTAACTACTAGTTTCCAACTCTGCCTTTGGATTCGAATATGCCAACTGATCGATATTCTTTGAGCATACCCGACCCCCCAACCACACCATGCAACCGGTTTGGCTTATGATAATAACATTAGTTTGCCGACGACACTGCACTGATTGCCGATTCTGAAAGTAGCCTCCAACAGCTTGCTGACATTGTAGCCAGAGAGAGTTCAAGAATTGCCCTGGAGCTCAACATAATCAAGATTAAGTCTATGGTGGTCTTGAGGGAAAAACTTGGAGCAAGTTCACTGACAGTTGGGGGCACAGGCAGAACGTGTTCACACATAAAACTCTGCATCTCTGCAACTCTGATAAGGAGATTCGTTGCGGAATTGAGCAGGCTAGAGCTGTATTTATTAAAATGAAGCCGTTCTTCTGTGACAAGCACCTAAGCTTTAACATTCGTTATCAAGTGGTATGTTGATACGATGGATCATTGGACAAGGTCCAATGATAGTGGGTAACTATATATTCGTTATCAAGTGGATGTTGAGGTGATGGGTTTCGTCTTGTCTATATTGATGTATGGGGTGATCATGTGGACTCTAAAAGGTTGGTTCCGAGAACCGCTTAGAGGCCTTTAATTGTTTAAAAAATAATTTATTTATTTATGTTACAATTGATGTATAACTACATCTAGCGACTTTTCTTTAATACTTCGAAGCGTTTTCTGGTATACAGATCGCTACCTACATCCACTTCACATCACATCTCACTTCCGTACGTTGCACCGAAGGACTTTATTCTGAAACGTTTGTATGGGTTTCGTATTACTTTTCTTTGTGCAACCCCATAATAGGCACCCACAAGTCCAAGCCGGTTTTATTACTTGCTGATATAGTAGCAGTTTATTGTGGGTTGATAGCTCAGGGTGTTTCTCTATCAACCAGTTCATTTTCCCGAATCTTAGGCTGAGTTCATTCTTCTTCCTCTTTACATGGGCTTTCCATCACAGCTTGCAGTCGAGAGCCATGCCAGGGTATAGGAAGTTAATCTCCATCGGGATTACGTCAGTCTTCAGATTTGTGAAGTTTCTATGCGTAGATTTTGTATCGTTCTATTTTAGCTTCGGCGCTCAGGACATTGTTTACAGTAGTTTGTAGCTTATTTGTAGCTTACAGGTGGCTTCTTCAGCAGAGTTTCCAACGGCTAGAATAGCATCAGTGCCATCAGCAAAAGTTGCTCTGGTTGTACTGGTTGAGGTAGATCTCATGTCTACAGTAAATATAGTACTGGTCCACGGAAGCGTGCCTTGACACCCTGAAATATGGCTTCGTTAACATCATTGTAAATGAAAATAATGATGATACGTTGATGCATCCCGACCAGATATCACTGCTGGGGGATCCTGATTATAATCACGCATGGATCTATAATATTGAGCTGGTTGTTACGTGATATTATTTCATTTGTAGAAAGATGGTTACTGTGGATTTAACTTATAGGTACCGACGTATGTGTGTCCGCAAGTTCCTTACATGCCTCACGCGTAAATTGCACAATTCGATGGCGATTTGGCTGGAATTTTCGAGCTGGACCCAGTGTATTAGGTACAAACGATCGGATGATTACAAGGCCCACTGCGCATACGCATACGCAAATCCGATGTAACTATATATTCACTTTCTCACGAATAAGTGGCCCGATTGTGATCAAATAGAAAACAGTGTGAACTGCGCTGAGAGGGTCGGTACCTACTATACCTGTCTACACAGGAAAATACATTGCAGCATTGTTACCTATTTCTTGATATGTACAAGTTTATTGTTCACGGCCGAACGAATCATCCATATCATGGGAAAATTAGGGAATATGTCCGAGGGTCCTACTTAGGTTCAGCGACCATCAGAATTTGAAAAATTAACCGGTGGGGGTTCGTGGGGCCGAAATGGCGAGTTACTGATGATGGGGGCGATGGAAAAACGCTGCAAAGTCCTTGTCACATGGGTTTATTATTCGGTTAGATATACCCACAGAAATACTGGAAATACATTCATGTGCAATATTATTGAAATAGGTATTTTTGATAGCTTCCACCAATCTTGGCCTCTAAGAACACGTAAATAGGTTCCTATTTTTGACAAATTATATTTGATCATTGATAGTGCAATTTAATTGCCTTGATTCACGCGTTGATACTACTACGAGTGTTATTATGATTTCTGGTAATTTATCGGTCAATTTCCCAGGTTTTTGACTAAAAAAAAAAATGAATTTTGGGAGCTGAGCATTCGTTACAACCTCAATTCTTCACTTATTGGTCAAAATCGACTTCATATTCGGTCTCCTCGTCCTAAACAACATGGAAAACGATACCACACAAGCTCATGTTATTAAAATACCAAAAAGCCCTACTTTTACACCCATTTTTCACCCATAATATCCGTGGGTATATTCCGATCGGGCTGCAAAGTTTCAGGACACAGCTAGGGCGCAAGTGGATCCTGTGTGTGAAAGAATGAAGTAGTTATGCATGATACGACTTTGCGCGGACAAACATCGCATTTCTGGAATCTACGCAACTTGAAACGTAAAAGGAAAATTTTTTAGAGGATGTTCAAAAAATTGTTTGCTGAGCGAATACATAGGTGTATTATTCTTTGAATAATAAGCCAAATCCATATTTATGTAACTGAAATTTCCCGGACGGCTCAATTTACGGCTTTCCTGGGGGTACCACGAAGATATAATAGGTACCGACCGCAGAAAACAGAGATCGACGAAGAAGCGGATACATGTAAATAATTAACCATTGTATAATAATTTACAGTCTTTTTTATTGCTTCCAAGTTTAGCATGGTAGCAGAGGCTTTGTTTTCACTCTTGAGAAATTTTTTGATCTCTAAATTTGAAATTTCGTTTTAGAAATTTCTGAACAATTTTGATCCGTCCATGTGTCCACAAGATCTTGCCACGCAAGGATTGGGCTCTAAGGTAATAGAAACTTGAACACGCGAAAGCTACTAGGTAAACTTCCGTTTTTTAATTTTTTAATTTTTTTATTGTTGCTTATTTTATACCAACTAACCATAATAGGTATGTGGGTACTGTTGTGTGAGAGAGTATCTCGCGGGTTGAACGGAGGTCAGGTCGACGCGGGAGAGAGCTGGGTCTAGTGATAGTGTGGATCACAGGCAGTTATTCCGCGAACCCGAGCTGACTTCTACCTTCACCCGTCGCCTATCCTGTGATTCCCCGTGGACAGTTCCGCAGAAGGGGGGTTGTGGTATGGAAATATAAAAGCCTGGGAACAGAATCCAAGAGCACAGTTCTCGTCTTACCCCTCCAACCACTTGAAATCTAACGAACCGTGAGTACATAATTACGAGTATTATAAACCAAACCAAACGTAATTAGTTTGCGTGATTCGTTGAACTTTCTCAATTTCTTAAAGTTTAATTCGTAAAATAGAATATAATATTTAAAGGAATATGAGATTTAAACGAACTGAGGCTATCTATTGTATTTTAGGCAAATAACAAAAGTTCCTACCTACACGACGAGTGGACGACACTCTATTCTAATAAATACCTAGCTACCAATGCTAGGTTATTATCCTAAAATGCTACGTTATTGACTAAAACCAAGAATGCTATGGTTTTATACTTTTGGCTTATTATTTTCAATAATAAACCTGTGGAATCGAGCATAACAAACCAATTTAACCCCCCCCCCCCCACCATTAAAAATTGATGGTGCCGTTTCAAGGTACGTAGAACCCGAAAATGGAATAAAAAATGACTGTCCGTCCTTACTCCATACGCCGTACGCCGTGCTTCACACATTCCTTAGTTACCATGATACAAAATTCATGAAATTGGGTTGATAGGTCCCATTTCGGGTCTGAATTTTCGAGCTACGGCGCTCTCAACTCCTATTTTTCACCCGTCAGAGATTACTGACAGTAACGCCGAGCTTCGCATATCATTCAGACCCCACTTCTGTAACCTTAAAAAGTTTATGCTTCATGAATGACAACAAATAACACGCACACTGTTGAAGTTTGATTGTATCTACTTGCCATGGATTATTCTGTGGTCAGCTTTATGTTATAGCATCCATATTTCTGTTTCAGAATATTTTGTAAGAAAGTAGTCAGCAATTCGCGGGTTTTAACATGTATCATGTTTTAGCCCTGGGTTACTAGTCATAAACCTGAAATTTATTTATGTTTAAGAACCGAAAATTGCAACCATGTATCATGTTATTAACTCGAAAAGTGAAGGCTAGGTAGAAATCTACTACTTGAAACGTATGTGCTCGTTTCTTCTGACGATGTCTTGTCTACATTTCTTGAGCACCATAGATGATACATGTTAAAACGTGACAACCAAACAAGCGTCATTGTTTATTATCCATTTATAACATTCATTTATTATAGTTATAGTATGAAACTAGGAAATAAATAGGTACCGAGAACAAATACGAAATAAATTCGTGATAAATCAAGAGCTTTCCAACGAATGGAAAACGATTTTTGTCCGATGAAAATGAAAGAAGTTTCATTTCCCTAGCAACTACTCGGTTGTACGTGAAAACCACTATGCATTGTGCGCGAAAAAATTTGACGCTTAAAATTGACGCTCAAATTTGACGCTCAAATTTGACGCTCAAATTTGACGCTCAAATTTGAAGCTCAAAATTGACGCGCAAAATCGACTCGCAAAAAATGCTAGTACCCCAGGGCTAAAACATGATACATGTTAATATTAATGATTGAATTGTTGAATCCCGCGCATTTTTATGAAACTATAATTCCCGGGCTGGCTCCGGTAGTGGATTTTGTCCTTCCCTGGGGGGGGGGGGGGGGGTGCATGAGGATAGGTATTGACCACCGAAAACAGTGACCTACGCAGAAGGGGCATACCTACAGGTATATAGTAAACCGTTGTGTAATAATTTGCAGCGTTTTTAGGTATCTATTCGAAATAGGTCGATACCGACTGGGGAACTTGAGAAGGCCGAAACTTGGGACGTTTCCCCATTTCACCCTTTCGTTAAATAAATGTTTCAGTCCAATACCTGACCTATTCCTAGAGAGCGGTGTCCTAGAGTAAAAGCCTGACAAGTTTAAAAACCTATTCATAGCTACAGATATATTTTGTAATTTTTGGTCAATGATGATATCCAATATTTCAACACTTTCTTCCTTCCCCTGCATATGTCCATATTAACGAATTTCCGGAGTAAAACTCAATTTTTGATCGTTTTGTCCAGTCACACGATATTTTGATGATATATCTCCTTGAACGCACGTTAGCGAATGTACAGCCCCCAGCAGACCATGTTGCTCCCTATTCACCGCATATCAACGCAATGGTAAATCTACTGATTTCACTCGCAAAATAGATGGTGAGTAAAATCACGGGCGCAAAGGGACGCAACATCGAAAGCCGAATATCGATATTACCGTGCAAGTGCACTATCGGCATCTTAATAAGTTGATTGGTCCTCAACAATCGCTATTCGATTAATCTAATCCATAAAACCGATTTTTTAAGCAAGTTTTAAACCACCCATTATTGATCTAAATTATAGGTAACTTATTGAAATCCGTTCAGTTTTTGTATTTTATTAAGGTATCAAGGTATTTTGTGCAAATTTCTATTTAATTTATCTATTTATCCTACTGTAATAATTGAATAAGGAAAAGCAGTAGCTATCAATTTCGAATACCGACGTATCAGTTATAAGGTTAAATGAATCTTTGGCGAATATCTCCCGGTAGGTGAATTTCAAGGCAAAATGATTGTTAATACGGATTTGATATATTCTATGATTCACATTCATGTTGACGAAGCTTTTCGGTTCAAACTTGCAATCGTAAAAAATAAGGGTTTTGCTGTGAACAAACTGCTGGGCATAAATGCTTCGGGTGGTCTCAAAAAAATCACGAGTCAAGAATCAATTTAAAAATTTCAAGAAAACCAATCCATAAAACCGATTTTTTAAGCAAGTTTTCAAACCACCCATTATTGTTCCAATGAACGTTTTCGAGCTAAGGCGGTTTGAAAATGTCACCACTTATTTTTCACCCCTAAAGATGAGTGACAGCAACGCCAAGCGTCGACGAGCTGACTAGAACCGAATTGAAGCCTACGCACCAAATTGCATTAATTTCGGTTCATGGTTCGCGTACGGCAGACGGACAGAAATTGTTTATAATTTTTAATTTCATTTTCGGATTCTACGTACCGTGAAACGCAACGGCAGCTCACACTGATCCCAAAGTAAATGGTAACAGAAAGCTGAAACTACAACTTTTTTTCCCCCTTCGAATATCCTGCTGGCTCAGATTACGTTGGACAAGCACAAACTCTAACTCCATCGAACTTGGTTCCTAAGTAGGTACACCTTCCTAACTTATTTTCATTGAGTCCCTCATATTTCATTAAGTTGTTCATTGACGTGAAAATATATATTAATCGGAACCAAAACATAGGCAGTTCGCCCATTTTTTGGTTATTCTTTCCAATAACGAACCGATGAAATCGACCGTGAAAAAAATGGGTTCAACCCCCTCAAAATCTAATGGCTAACGTTTCATGGAAGTGGAATCCGAAGGTCGGATACTAAAATTCTGTCCGTCTGCCGAACGCCGCGCCCTACGGCCAAGATGATTTTTTTTTTTTTTAAATCTTCATCATGATATTTCATAGGCCGCGTAGGCGGGCGTACTACTTAATTATTTACTCACTAATATACGTGAATCTGTTGCAGGTAAAAATGCGTTGTGGAATCTCACTTGCCGCTCTATTCCTGCTGGTCGCTGTCGCCCTTGCAGCACCTCAGGACAGACCTCAGCTGACTGCGGAAGCCAGCCACCAGAGGTTCCCTGGCGGTCATCGGGAGAGCGTCAAAGTGACTCAGGACGCCTGGGTCAGCCGCGATGGCAACTTGAAACTCGGTGGTTACGTCCAGCATGACAGGGAGAAGTTCGGGGGACAAAGAATCAAGGACACCCACGGAGGCATCTCAATCAGTGGCAGATTCTGATTCACCGAATGAGTACTAGTGGATCGTCGCAATAAATCCTTCAATGACACATCAACAACTTACTGGAAAATACTGTCACCGTGAAATTCCGTTTCAACCCTTCTTGATGATGATGATGATGATGGTGAATGCTGCTTTGCCGTGCAGTAGTTGTTAGTATTTTCGTGCGCAGGACGCTCGAAACAATGTTGTAGGCAATGAACAAGCAACGCCTCTAACTTATTGGATCATATCACCTTTGTGTAACATGTGTACATGTTTAACTAATGTTTTGGTTATACCATTAATCAAACATATTTTTCGTTCATTATAGTAACATTACATTGAATAGTACCTACTATGTTTTTAAGTACCGAGTAATTGAGAAATCTCACCGCATTGCGTAGACTAAGAAGAGACTTTCCGTTATGTAAATAGTTGATAAGTTCATACAGTATTCTTTTTTTTACGAACCTGAATGTAAAATTTGTATATAATGAGGAAATAAAATAAAAGATATGATTTTTTAACTTTAATAACATGCAACTTCTTCCTCAACGTATTTAAAAATGTATCTTGTCCAACTACTCCATTCTAACAATGAATCAATTATATTTACAGCTCATAAAACGAGTAGGTTATAGAAACAAAATTCTCAATGGTCATGCAAGGTTAAGGATTTCATTAAATTGGAAAACTTTCCGGTGAGCTTGCTCGAACGCGAAATCCGTCATCATCATAATGCATCGTCCACCAATGATGATTGATGATGAATGTTTACGAGGAAGATTTGTGCCGCACCATGGCAAGAGTTTTTGCTTTATTATTCTGAAAAATAATACACCTATCTATTCGCTCAGCAAAATCTTTTTAACACCCCCTCAACATTTCTTCTTTTACGTTTCAAGTTGCGTAGATTCCAAAAACGCTACATAGTCCTGGTCACATGGGTTTATTATTCTATTGGACATACCTACCGAAATGTTGGCTGTTCATTTATTGTTTCTTTCATGTGCAATAATTGAAATAGCTATTTCTGATGGTTACCACCATTTTCGGCCCCAAAAAACACGAATTGGGCACCTTTTTTTCAAAAAATTATCTTTGATTAGTGCCGTTTAATTGGCACCTGTTGACACTTTTTCCAGGGTTATTATACAAATTGATGATAATATTAGACAATTTCCCAGGTTTTTGACTAATAAAAAATGAATTTTTGGAGCTGAACCTTCGTTACAACCACAATTCTTCACTCTGGTCAAAATCGACTTCCAATTTGGTGTTCTCGCCCTAAAAAACATGGAAAAAGATACCTCAAAAGCTCATTTTACTAAAATATCAAGAACCCCTATTTTTATATTCATTTTTCACCCATAACACCCCTGGGTACATTCCGATCGGGCGGCAAAGTTTGGGGACACAACCAGGGCCAAAATGAAGCCTGTATGCGAAAGAACGAATTTTTTAGGTGGTTATGCATGATACGACGGACAGCGTACGGCGGACGGCCATTGCATTTTGGAATCTACGCACCTTGAAATATAAAAGAAAAGATTATGAGGGGTTGTTATTAAAATTTTCTGCCGAGCGAATAGATAAGTGTATTATTCACGGAATAATAAACCAAAATGCCTGTAAAGTGGATGTAAAAATCGGGGGGTTCTTGATATTTTAGTAACATGAGCTTGTGAGGTATCGTTTTCCATGTTTTGTAGGGCAAGGAGACCGAATATGAAGTCGATTTTGACTAGCGAGCGAAGAATAGTGGTTCCAACGAAGTTTCGGCCTAGAATTTACCTTGAATTTTGGTTTTAAATTGTCGCACACAAGCTTCATTAGGGCCCTGGGTGTGCTCCCGAAGTAGCCCGATCGCAATACACTCAGGTGCGTTATGGGTTGTTATGGGTGAAAAATGGGTGTAAAACTGGGTTTTTGATTTTTTTTCTCAAGGGGCTTAAATGAACTTGAGCTCTGAGGTATCGTTTTCCATGTTTTATGAAACTTTAATTCCCGCGCCGGCTCCAGTACACGATTTTGGTTTTCCTTTTTGGGGGGGTCACGAGGGTAGGTATTGACCACAGAAAACGGTTATCTACGCTTTTGGTTTATTATTTTCAATAATGAACCTTTGGAATCGAGCATTAAAAAAAAAATTGTTTACCACCCACCAACTTTTCATGGCTCCCGTTTCAAGGTACCTACGTAGAATCGTAGAAGTACGTAGGTACTTAGTCAGAGCTCTCTGAGTCATCTCCAGAAAGGACCAAAACCAACAGTCATTTTGTCATTAGGAATCAAGGATGCGATACACCGATTAAAGGACAGGAATGTTGACACACACCTAGTATGGGTAAAAAGGACAAGCGGAAAACCACCACAGCGGATAACGATAAAGTGGAAAGTTAGCGACATCAACAGGAGAAATGATTCACCACCACACCACAGAAGACTTGAGGATGAAAAGCAAAGAAGAAATTTATAAATAATGGATGACGGAATATACTGAAAGCCAATCGGAAAAGGGTCAAATTTTATCAGAGCATTCAACCAAATATACCCAAATAGGTCTAGTTTAATCAGGGTAATCTAGACCGCAACTACATTAAGATCATCTGTAGACTCCGTTTCACCATCATCTCCCAAGCCTTATATACTCGTAAAATCAACATCAGTGACGACCCAACCCGTTCATGTGTGGAGCGTGAAATAGTGGATAGTGGCCACGTAGTAATGCTTAGGTTTCCTCGGTTTGAAGCTCAGTGGATTGAACTGATGACCAGCTTAGCAAGAGAATGAGTAGTTTCCAACAAGAATGAGCCTCATTTTGGAAAACAATAAAACTAATAAACATATAGTAATAGCATAAAACTGTGAAGCAAGTAGTTAAAAAAAAGTAATAATATGAATAACATGAAGTAATACGAGTAATATGCACTTCATTTTATTCATAATTTACAATTACTTCATGTTATTCATATTATTACATTTTAAAAAAACTTCTTGTTTCACAGTTTTATTCTATTACTAGATGTTTATTAGTTTTCTTGTTTTCCAAAATGAGGCTCATTCTTGTTGAAAACTACTCATTCACGTGCTAAGCTGGTGTTATGGGTGAAAAATGGGTGTAAAAATGGGGTTTTTTGGTATTTTAGTAAAATGAGCTTTTGAGGTATCTTTTTCCAAGTTTTTTAGGGCGAAAACACCGAATTGGAAGTCGATTTTGACCAAAGAGTGAAGAATTGTGGTAGTAACGAAGGTTCAGCTCCAAAAATTCATTTTTTATGAGTCAAAAACCTGGGAAAAAGTGTCAACAGGTGCCAATTAAACGGCACTAATCAATGATAATTTTAAAAAAGGAGCGCAATTCGTGTTTTTTTTGGGGCCGAAAATGGTGGTAACCATCAGAAATAGCTATTTCAACTATTGCACATAACAGAAACAATAAATGTACGGGTAGGTAAGTCCAATAGAATAATAAACAAATGTGATAAGGACCTTGCAGCGTTTTTGGAATCTACATACCTTGAAACGTAAAGAAGAAATTTTGAGGGGGTGTTAAAAAGATTTTGCTGAGCGAATAGATAGGTGTATTATTTTTCAGAATAATAAAGCAAAAACTCTTGCCATCGTGCGGCACAAACCTTCCTCGTAAACATTCATCATCAATCATCATTGGTGGGAGATTCATACTGATGATGACGGATTTCGCGTTCGAGCAAGCTCACCGGAAAGTTTTCCAGTTTAATGAAATCCTTAAGCAACCACCTTGCATGACCATTGGGAATTTTGTTTCTATAACCTACTCGTTTATTCATCGTTAGAATGGAGTAGTTGGACAAGATACATTTTTAAATACGTTGAGGAAGAAGTTGCATGTTATTAAAGTTAAAAATTCATATCTTTTATTTTATTTCCTCATTATATACAAATTTTACATTCAGGTTCGTAAAAAAAAGAATACTGTATGAACTTATCAACTATTTACATAACGGAAAGTCTCTTGTTAGTCTACGCAATGCGGTGAGATTTCTCAATTATTCGGTACTTAAAAACATAGTAGGTACTATTCATTGTAATGTTACTATAATGAACGAAAAATATGTTTGATGAATGGTATAACCAAAACGTTAGTTAAACATGCACACATGTTACACAAAGGTGATAGGATCCAATAAGTTAGAGGCGTTGCTTATTCATTGCCTACAACATTGTTTCGAGCGTCCTGCGCACGAAATATTAACAGCTACTGCACTGCAAAGCAGCATTCATCATCATCATCATCATCATCAAGAAGGGTTAACACGGAATTTCACGGTGACAGTATTTTCCAGTAAGTTGTTGATGTGTCATTGAACGATTTATTGCGACGATCCACTGGTACTCATTCGGTGAATCAGAATCTGCCACTGATTGAGATGCCTCCGTGGGTGTCCTTGATTCTTTGTCCCCCGTACTTCTCCCTGTCATGCTGGACGTAACCACCGACTTTCAAGTTGCCATCGCGGCTGACCCAGGCGTCCTGAGTCACTTTGACGCTCTCCCGATGACCGCCAGGGAACCTCTGGTGGCTGGCTTCCGCAGTCAGCTGAGGTCTGTCCTGAGGTGCTGCAAGGGCGACAGCGACCAGCAGGAATAGAGCGACAAGTGAGATTCCACAACGCATTTTTACCTGCAACAGATTCACGTATATTAGCGAGTAAATAATTATGTAGTACGGACCCACATAGTTATCGGCGAATATGGTCGTTATAATCGATCGGCCTATGAAATATCATGATGAAGATTAAAAAAAAAAAATCATTTCATAAGGCTGTAGGTCGCGGCGTTCGGCAGACGGACAGAATTTTAGTATTCGACCTTATGATTCCTTGAAACGACAGCCATTAGATTTTGAGTCGGTTGAAACCATTTTTTTCACGGTCGATTTCAAAGGTTCGTTATTGGAAAGAATAACAAAAAAATGGGCGGGCTGTCTATGTTTTGGTTCCGATTAATCTATATTTTGACGTCAATGAACAACTTAATGAAATATGAGGGACTCAATGAAAATAAGTTAGGAAGGTGTACCTACTTAGGAACCAAGTTCGATGGAGTTAGAGTTTTTGCTTGTCCAACGTAATCTGAGCCAGCAGGGTATTTGAAGGGGAAACAAAAAACCGTTTTAGTTCAGCTTTCTGTTACCATTTACTTTGGGATCAGTGTGAGCTGCCGTTGCGTTTCACGGTACGTAGAATGAGAAAATGTAATTAAAAATTAAACAATTTCTGTCCGTCTGCCGTACGCGAACCATGAACCGAAATTAATGCAATTTGGTGCTTAGGCTTCAATTCGGTTCTAGTTCAGCTCCTCGATGCTTGGCGTTGCTGTCAGCCATCTTTAAGGGGTGATAAATAAGTGGTGACATTTTCAAACCGCCTTAGCTCGAAAACGTTCATTGGAAGTTTACCTTTATAGGGTTTTCGTGAAATTTTTAAATTGATTCTTGACTTCGTGATTTTTCTGAGACCACCCGAAGCATTTATGTCCAGCAGTTCGTTCACAGCAACAACCTTATTTTTTCGATTGCAAGTTTGAACCGAAAAGCTTCGTCAACATGAATGTGAATCACAGAATATATAAAACTCCTATTTACAACCATTTTGCTTTGAAATTAACGTACCAGGAGATATTCGCTAATGATTCATCTAACTTTACAACAGATACATCGGTATTCTAAATTGATAGCTACTGCTTTTCCTAATGAAGTATTACAGTAGGATATATAGACGAATAAAATTGAAATTCGGGACAAAATACCTAGATACCTTACTGAAATACAAAAACTAAACGGATTTCAATAAGGAACCTATAATTTATTTTCTATAATGGGCGGTTTGAAAACTTGCCTGTAAATCGGTTTGATGGACTCGATTAATCGCATAGCGATTGTTGAGGACCGATCAACTTATTAAGATGCCGGTAGTGCACTTGCACGGCAACATGATATTCGGCTTTTGATGTTGCATCCCTTTGAACCCCTGATTTTACTCACCATCCATTTTGCGGGCGAAATCAGCAGATTTACAATTGCGTTGGTTGCCTAGTGAAAAGGAGTCACGGTGAAATGTGAAAGATATGAGTTGAATATGGGGCATCATGGTCTGCTGGGAGCTGCACAATCCCTAACGTGCGTTCAAGTAGATATATCAACGAAATATCGTGTGATTGGACAAAACGACCAAAATTGAGTTTTACTCCGGAAAATCGCTAAAAATGGACATAAGTAGGGGAAGGAAGAAAGTGTTGAAATATTGGATCTCATCATTGTCCAAAAATTACAAAATATATCTGTAGTTACGAATAGGTTTTTAAACTTGTTCAGGCTTTTACTCTACGACACCGCCCTCTAGGAATAGGTCAGGTATTGGACAGAAAAATTTGATTAAGAAAAGGGTGAAAAGGGGAAACGTCCCAAGTTTCGGCCTTCTCAAATTCCCCAGTCGGTATCGACCTATTTCGAATAGATATCAAAAACGCTGCAAATTATTACACAACGATTTATTATATACCTGTATGTATGCACGTTCTGCGTAGATCACTGTTTTTGGTGGTCAATATCTACCCTCATGCGCCCCCCCCCCCCCCCCCCCCCCGGGAAGGACAAAATCCAGTACCGGAGCAAGCCCAGGAATTACAGTTTCAAAAAAATACGCGGGATTCAACAATTCAATCATTAATATTATTTGTTTTCATTCATGAAGCATAAACTTGTTGAGGTTACAGAAGTGGGGTCTGAATGATCCGCGAAGCTCGGCGTTGCTGTCAGTAATCTCTAAGGGGTTGAGAGCGCCGTAGCTCGAAAATTCAGACCCGAAATGGGACCTATCAACCCAATTTCATGAATTTTGGTTCATGGTAAGTAAGGAATGTGTGAAGCACGGCGTACGGCGTATGGTGTAAGGACGTACAGACATTCTTATTCCATTTTCGGGTTCTACGTACCTTGAAACGGCACCATCACCTTTTGATGGTGGGGGGGGGGGGGGGGTCAAATTGGTTTTTCATGCTCGATTCCAAAGGTTCATTATTGAAAATAATAAGCCAAAAGTATAAAACCATAGCATTCTTTGTTTTAGTCAATAACGTAGCATTTTAGGATAATAACCTAGTATTGGTAGCTAGGTATTCATTAGAATAGAGTGTAGTCCAAGTATGTAGGAACTTTTGGATTATTTACCTAAAATACAGTAGATAGCATCAGTTCGTTTAAATCTTATATTCCTATAAATATTATATTCTATTTTACAAATTAAAATTTAAAAAATTGAAAAAGTTCAACGAATCACGCAAAATAATTACGTTTGGTTTGGTTTATTCTACTCGTAATTATGTACTCACGGTTCGTTAGATTTCAAGTGGGTGGAGGAGATGATTGCTTTGGAGGGGTAAGACGAGAACTGTGCTCTTGGATTCTGTTCCCAGGCTTTTATATTAACATACTACAACCCCGCTCCTGCGGAACTGTTCACGGGGAATCACAGGATCGGCGACGGGTGAGGGTAAAAGTCAGCTCCGGTTCGCGGAATAACTGCCTGTGATCCACACTACCACTAGACCCAGCTCTCTCCCGCGTCGACCTGACCTCCGTTCAACCCGCGAGATACTCTCTCACACAACAATACCCACATACCTATTATGGTTAGTTGGTATAAAATGAGCGACAATTAAAAAAAAATGTTAAAAAACGGAAGTTTAGTAGCTTTCACGTTTTCAAGTTTCTATTACCTTAGAGCCCAATCCTAGTGTGGCAAGAACTTGTGGACACACAGACACACGGACGGATCAAACTTGTTCAGAAATGTCTAAAAAGAAATTTCAAATTTAGAGCTCAAACAAATCTTCTCAAGAGTGAAAACAAAGCCTCTGCTACCATGCTAAACTTGGAAGCAATAAAAAAAACACTGTACATTATTATACAATGGATAATTATTTATATGTATTCGCTTCTGCGTAGATCACTGTTTTCGGCGGTCAGTACCTGTTATATCTTCGTGCTACCCCCAGGAAAGCTGTAAATCGAGCCGGCCGGGAAACTTCAGTTACATAAATATGGATTTGGCTTATTATTCAAAAAATAATACACCTATACAGGGCGTCCCAAAAATGTCCTCCCCCCCTCCTAAAATCGTTATTTACGGAGTTAGAAAACAATTTTTTTTTAAATAAAAAATTTGTTGTGTGAGAATCTCAAAAATGATAATATTGCGCAACGTACGCCAACTTCGTTTTTTTCGAATGGAATGCCCATTTTTTTGCAAATTCGAATTCTACGCAAATTTTATGAAAATTACTCCATGGTTGTGCCAAAATGCGGATATAGAAGTAGCCAAGTGTGGCACATGATGTAGTATTTTTTTACACTGAATCACGTGGTATTGTCCGTTTCCTGATTTGACGCATTTTAATCAAATTATCACCGACATAACTCTTTTTTCCTGACAGAAAAACTGCCTTTTTTAAGAACAAAACCATTAAATGAGCTTGTTTCATTATGATCTGAATCTGTGCCTACAATGTGCGGACGACTTATCATAAGTTTACGCGACCTTTGTCGCTTCCAGAGTTTGGCCGGTACAAACGCAGAGATGCATTCTCTACTTTTAATTTCTACAGGCAAAATAATCCTAATAGGAGAAGACCCATTATTTTACTACTCTCACCTTGAAAGCCTAATGTATTCAGCGAAAATCACTCTCTCTCTCTCTCTCTCGAACTGAAAAGGTTTCCAGGTAGACAGAATGATTTTGTTCTTAAAAAACGCTGCAAATCCCTGCACAACGGTTTATTATTTTGTACAGATTACCCTTCTGTTTCAGATCACAGCTCTCTGTATAGATAACCTGTCTATACATATAATATAATATGTACTATTCTATACATATGATATAGATCGCAGACCCTCCGTAGGTTAGTACCTAACCCCGTACTTGTTACTAGGTACCTACCTAAATCAAGAGTTAAATGTTGCTAAAATAATTCAGTCGATGACAAGCAGTACCTAACTAAAACGGCAAAAGAAACGCAAATAATTAAATTCTGAAAGAAAATTGTTGATGTGGAGTGAAATAGGTGCCCCTTCTGCGTAGATCACTGTTTTCTGTGGTCAATACCTACCTTCGTGGTCAAGTATAATGAACCGTTGTGTAATAACTTGTCCATCAATAATACTTCAACGGTTGTTCAAGTTGCAAAAGTACTGATCAACAAAATCCAGCCCCTTCTTGGTAGATGAACCGTTCTGTAATAATTTACCGTTTTGATGGTTTACGTTTCAAGGTATGTAGAATCCGAAAATGCAATAAAAATATTTCTGTCTGTCCGCCGTACGCCGTACGCCGTACTGGCCACTTTTGTTAGGTACCATGAAACAAAATTGATGAAATTCGGGATATTGGTTCCGTTCGGGGTCTAGTTGGTCCTCGAAGCTCGACGTTACTGTCAGTGATCTCTAAGGGGTTCAAAATAGGGGTTGACATTTTCAGAACGCCGTAGCTCGAAAACTTCCGATAGAAGGGTATGTTTTTTTTACGTTATTAAATTTGTCTTGAGCTAAACAATTTTTTGAGACCACCCGGAGCATTGTACGTCCAGCCGTTCGTGTGCACCAAAAAGCTTCGTCAACATGATCGTGAATCAAATGGTATAAATCCGGTCCGGATTTCATCACTAGGGAGCACCTGATTATAATCAAGGATGGCTGTATGAAGTCGAGTTAGTTGTTCTGCGATATTATTTCATTCGATAAGTGATGGAATATTGGATTTTGTTGGTCTGTACTTGTGAAACTTGAACAAACGTTGAAGTATTATTGATGCGTAAATTATTACACAAGGGCAAATTATTATAAAACGGGAAATTATTTCACAACGGGAAATTATTACACAATGGTTCATCTACCAAGAAGGGGCTGGATTTTGTTGATCGGTACTTTTTAAATTTGAACAAACGTTGAAGTATTGTTGATGGGTAAATTAATACCTACACAATGGTAAATTATTACACCACGGCAAATTATTATACAACGGTAAATTATTAGATAACGGTAAATTATTTCACAACGGTAAATTATTACACAACGGTTCATCTACCAAGAAGGGGCTGGATTTTGTTGATCGGTAGGTACTTTTGTAACTAGAACAAACGTTGAAGAATTGTTAATGGGTAAATTATTACACAATGGTAAATTATTACACAACGGCAAATTATTACACAGCGGCAAACTATTACACAACGGTAAATTATTACATAACGGTTCATCAACCATGAAGGGGCTGGATTTTGTTGATCGGTAATTTTGCAACTTGAACAACCGTTGAAGTATTATTGATGGGCAAGTTATTACACAACGGATCACTATGCTTGACCACGAAGGTAGGTATTGACCACAGAAAACAGTGATCTACGCCGAAGGAGCATCTATTTCACTCCACATCAACAATTTCCCTTCAGAACTTCATTATTTGTGTTTTTTTATCCGTTTTAGTTACTGCTTCTCATCGACTGAATTATTTTAGCAGCATTTAACTCGTGATTTGGTAGGTACCTATTAACGAGTACGGGGTTAGGTACTAACCTACGGAGGGTCTGCGATCTACATAATATGTATATAATAATACATATTAGGTATATTATATAGACGGGTCATCTATACATAGAGCTGTGATCTGTAACAGAAGGGTATTCTGTACAAAATAATAAACCGTTGTGCAGGGATTTGCAGCTTTTTTTTTATAGCGCGCAACCCGTTCAGCGAGCGCGCAAAGATGAGCAACTCCATGGTAGTGCCAAAATGCGGATATAGAAGTAGCCAAGTGTGGCACATGATGTAGTATTTTTTTACGCTGAATCTAGTGTAGTGTCCGTTTCCTGAATTGACGCATTTTAATCAAATTATCACCGACAAAACCGATTTTTTCTGCCAGAAACACTGGCTTTTGGTTTGGTTTGGTTTCTTGGTAGATGAACCGTTGTGTAATAATTAACCGTTGTGTAATAATTTACCGTTATGAAATAATTTACCGTTGTTCAATAATTTACCGTTGTGTAATAATTTGCCGATGTGTAATGATTTACCATTGTGTATTAATTTACCCATCAATAATACTTCAACCTCTGTTCAAGATTCACAAGTACCTACCTACAAAATCCAATAGTCCATCACTTATCAAATGAAATAATATCGCAGAACAACCAACTCTACTTCATACTCCGTCAATATAATCAGGTGGCCCCTAGCAATGATTTTATCTCGGGCCAATTTCCGATTGCTAGCGCGTCCCTGATGGTGACGAGATTTGGGCTAAATGTATACAATTTCATTCACCCTGCTGTCGAAAATGCCTGCCGGTGCAAACTTCGGGTCCTTACTGTGAATGAACGGCTGGACGTACGATGCTCCGGGGGGTCTTAAAAAACTCGTAAGTTCAAGAACTATTTAAAACCGTAAAAAAAGGTATAGGCGTTCTGAAAATTTCAACCCCTATGTTATATAACCCGAATTTCATCAATTTTGTTTCATGGTAACTAAGAAAAGTGGCCAGTACGGTTTACGGCGTACGGCGGACAGACAGAAATATTTTTATTGCAGTTTTGGATTCTACATACCTTGAAACGTAAACCATCAAATTTTGAGGGGGGTTAGAATTTTTTTTTTTTTTTTTTCATGCTCGATTCCAATGGTTCATTATTGAAAATAATAAACCAAAATGGGATTTCGATTTGAAAAAACGAAGTTGGTGTACGTCTACGCAGAGGCGAATACATACAAATAATTCGGTAATCGTTGTGTAATAATTTACAGTGTTTTTTGTTGGTTTCATCTAGCATGGATTTGTTTGCACTCTTGAGAAGAAAAATTTGTTTTATCTCTAGATTTGCAATTTTGTTTTTGATCTTTCTGATATTTTGATCCGTCTGCGCGTCTGTCTGTCCGTCTGCGAGTCCGAAGTCCTTGCCACACACGTATTGGGTCCTACGATAATAGAAATTGGAATACGAGAAATCACTGATCTTTTAAAATTCTTATTTTATACCAACTAACCATAATGTATGGGTATTGTTGGGTGACAGAGCGTCTCGCGGGTTGAGTGGAGGTCAGGGTCGACGCAGGAGAGAGCTGGGTCGAGCGGTTGTGTGGATCACAGGCAGTTATTCCGCGAACCCGAGCTGGATTTCTAATCTCACCCGTCGCCAATCCTGTGATTCCTCTTGGGCAGATCCGCAGGAGCGGGGGTGTGGTATGGAATAAAATATAAAAGCCTGGGAACAGAATCCAAGAGTACAGTTCTCGTCTTACCCCTCCAAAGCAACCATCTCCTCCACCCACTTGAAATCTAACAAACCGTGAGTAAATATGAACCAAATATAATTATTTTACAAGAGTCGTTCTTTTTTTTCAATAGTAATTTGTACAACAGAATACAATATTTAAAGAAACTGATGCTATCCATTGGAGAAATAATTCAAAAATTCCTACCTACATGGACTACACTCTATTCTAATGAATACGTAGCTACCAAAAGTGCAGTGGTTTTAAATTTTTTTAGGTAGCTATTCGAAATAGGTAGATACCGAAAGGGAAACTTGAGAAGGCCAAAACTTGGGACATTTTCCCTTTCTTAATCAAATGTTTCAGTCCAATACCTGACCTAATCCTAGTGGGCGGTGTCCTAGAGTAAAAGCCTGAATAAGTTTCAAAACCTATTCATATCTACAGTTATATTTTGTAATTTTTGGACAATGATGATATCAAAAATTTTGACACTCTTCCTTCCCCTACTTTTGCCCCAACTGAGTGACATTTTTCTTCACACTCACTCTTCTAATCTCAATTTCATGAAATTCACTTCCATTTTTAGCGATTTTCAAGATTAAAACTCAATTTTTGATCGTTTGTGTGGGATTACACGATAGTTTGATGATCCATCTACTTGAACATGTGTTGCTCCCTATTCACCTCATGCCAACGCAGTAGTAATCGGAAGATTTCACTCGCAAAGTGGATGGTGGATTATTATCAGGGGCGCAAAGAGATGCAATATCAAAAGCCAAATGTCGATATTACCGTGCAAATGCACTATCGGCATCTCAATAAATTAATCGGTCCTCAACTATCGATATTCAATTAATCGGATCTATAAAACCGATTTTATAAGCAATTTTTCAAACCGCCTATTATTGAAAATGAATTCTAGGTAACTTATTGAAATCCGGTAAATTTATTTTGTTTTCGTAAGAGTACCTAGGTATTATTTGCCAAATTTCAGTGTAGTTTGCCCATATACCGTACTGTAATACTTCAGTTAGTAAAAGCCAACTTATCAGTCTATAAAGTCGAATCTTTGGAGAATATCTCCTGGTAGGTGAGTTTTAAGGAAAATTATAATAAACAGGGATTTCATGCATTCTACGATTCACATGCATGTTGCCGATGCTTTTCCATTCAAACTTGCGATCAGAAAAAACTGTGAACGAACGGCTGGACATAAATGCTCTGGGTGGTCTCAAAAAATCATCAAGTCTCTCAATTACAAAACGTCATGAAAACCGTATAGTAGGTAACCTTCCAGTGAACTTCTTCGAGTTACGGCCTTTTCTTTTTCTTTTTTTTTAATTTGGGTTCCAGTTCTGTTCCTCGAACAGAACTGGAACCCAAATGAAGCCGACTCACCAAATGTCATTAATTTCGGTTCATGGTCTGCGTACGGCAGACGAACAGAAGTTTTTTATTCCATTTTCGGAGTCTACGTAGCTTGAAACGCAACGGAAGCTGGCACTGATAGATACCTACCTAAATCGTAACAGAAAGCTGAAACTGAAACGTTGTTGTTCTCTTTTCAAATACCCCGATCTCGCTGATTATGCTGGACTAACTTATTTTCATTGAGTTGTTCATCGACGTCAAAATATAGATTAATGGGAACCAAAATATAGATTATCCGAATAATCGGGGCCAATTTTTTGGTAATTATTTCCAAGAATGAACCTTTGGAATCCATCATGAAAAAGATTGTTTAACGATTGTTCTGATGGTTTGCGTTTCAAGGACGTAGAATCCAAAGATGGAATATAAAAATTCTGTCCTTCCGCCGAACACTGCACCATACGGCCATGATGAAATGATTTTTTCGAAAGTTCTTCATAATATTCATGTCATCTTATAGGGCTATCGATAATAACGACCATATTCGCCGATAACTATGTGGGTCCGTACTACATAATTATTTACTCGCTAATATACGTGAATCTGTTGCAGGTAAAAATGCGTTGTGGAATCTCACTTGTCGCTCTATTCCTGCTGGTCGCTGTCGCCCTTGCAGCACCTCAGGACAGACCTCAGCTGACTGCGGAAGCCAGCCACCAGAGGTTCCCTGGCGGTCATCGGGAGAGCGTCAAAGTGACTCAGGACGCCTGGGTCAGCCGCGATGGCAACTTGAAAGTCGGTGGTTACGTCCAGCACGACAGGGAGAAGTTCGGGGGACAAAGAATCAAGGACACCCATGGAGGTATCTCAGTCAGTGGCAGATTCTGATTCACCAAATGAGTACCAGTGGCTCGTCGCAATAAATCGTTCAATGACACATCAGCAGCTTACTGGAAAATGCTATATCACCGTGAAATTCCGTTTCAACCCTTCTTGATTATGATGATGATGAATGCTGCTTTGCAGTGCAGTAGTTGTAAATATTTTCGTGCTCAGGACGCTCGAAACAATGTTGTAGGCCATGAATATGCAACGCCTCTAACTTACTCGATCCTATCACCTTTGTGCAACATGTGTACATGTTTAACTAATGTTTTAGTTATTCCATTTATGAAACATATTTTTCGTTCATTATAGTCACATTACATTCAATACTATGTTTGTAAGTACCGAATAATTGAGAAATCTCACCGCATTTCGTAGACTGAGAAGAGACTTTCCGTTGTGTAAATAGTTGATAAGTTCATACAGTATTCATTTATTTTATTTTTTTACCAATCTGAATGTAAAAATTGTATATTATAATGGGCAAATAAAATTAAAAAAGATGAATTTTTAACTTTAATAACATGCAACTTACTCCTTAACGTACTTCAAAATTATATCGGATCGTAAGCAACGCCTCCATCTTATTGGATCATGTCACATTTGTGTAACTGGTAAATGTTTGACTAATATTTATCAAGCTTATTTTTAGTTCATTCCAGTAACATCACATTCAATAGTACCACGTTTTTGATTACCGAATAATTGAGAAATCTTACCATTTTCTGTACCTAAGGCAGTAGCACTGTCATGTACTAATCCACAATGTGAGTACCAGGGGTTAGTCGTAACTATTCAAGTTAGCTATTTGGAACGTGGTAATGTATCATGAAACTGTATTTCAAACCATCTCATTGATGACGTAATGTCAAAGTGTATAGGTAAAATAGGTAACGGTAGATCTTTGTAGATACTTGGCAGTTAGACAGCTCATCCGGGCTGTCCCCGTCACCATCTGCCTGACTCCAAATCGCTCATTATTGCTAAGCCCTCTCCACCAAGCGTACATCCAAGAACAGCGCTCTACTTACCCTACTGTACTTACGGTGACTTGTAAATATTGTCGAGCGCCGTACGCTCGGAATTTGAAATCAAAGTAACGTGGTCATCTTTAACACTTGAACCACTTGACCATAACTTTACTAATCTTCTAGTAAATAGCTAGGTAAATATATAAATTATAAAGGCATATTTCTCTAATAGGTTTGGAACATTCAAATGTATTAGTTTTCGTACACATAATGAACAATTACCTATGTATAACCAACATCTGGCAGTCTATGACTAGGAGATCCTTCAAAATGACAAAAGAGAATCATTTCAAGTATTTTCATGAGATTTAATCATATTTTGTAGTGTGGTGGTATTTGTGTCCACGCTGTTCTACATGGATTCAGAAGACTTTTAACGAGGTGGTTTAGCATCGAAAGATTGAGAATTCGGAAATGCGGCATTGATACGAGTAATGGTTGGGTTTTAAACAACATATAGATGTTTATATTTCATTTAATACTTCCTTACGTCCATCATAACTCAAATTCAAGCCCTGAAACATTTCTAATTCGCATGAAACCTTAAGCAAAAGGCACTTCCATATTTAGGTTTGGACGGATAATTGTCACAAGAGTGGACACAGCAAAAAGGTTTACTGTGGGAATGTGAAAATATTCATAGGGTTGGTTGGTTTCAATGAATTTTTTCATTTCTTTCCAAATACAACTCTTTCGATCACTTCACTTTTGAGAATTTTCATTAATCCATCAAATTTTTTCGGTCAAAAACCCTGCAAATTACTACATAACGGTTTATTATTTTTCCTATATAGATACGCCCTTTTGCATAGATCACTTATTTCCTATTATATTATTAGATTTCCTACTGTTTTAGTAGGGTCGTTTTTTGAGGTGGATACCTACCTACCCACGCTCGTGTACCAATGTGATGTAAAGGGGTTAATACATGTGATAAATCCGTGCACTTACTACTGGCTTCTAGTTGATTTGTTCCATTTATACACACCTCATTTCGGAAGAACCGAGGAGTTTCAAGTGTACGAATAATCTCTCTCACATTTCATATATGATTGTCGAAACTCATCAATCCCCTCCTCCAAAATACGTACTTCGTGTCGGCAAGCTGCAAAGGTGCTGAACAGTAATATGTCCAGCAACGTGAAGATCCTCTGTAAATTGCAACCACGCTAAAAATGAACAAAAGTGAAAATAAAGAGCATTATAATGAGACGCTTCAACCCATCAAACGACTCCTAACCTGTGATTCAGTATCTCAGTCGGCAGTAAACACTCGCCTTCTTTTACGACCGAAAGGAAAAAATTATCTCGTTTTCTTTTAAAACCGCCGTCTAGTTACAAGTGATTTCTCGTACTTCCTCCGTCATGGTAAAATATATCATGTCGAGCTTTTTTATTTTGGGTCCACACTTTACACAATGATATATTGGTAAATGTGGGTTTGTCAAAAGCAACGAGTTATTTTCCTGATGTATCAACTTAACAAACAAATTCACAACGGCGTTGATTCTGTCGATGTATAGATGGCCGCTGTGTGCAGGAGTTCCAGTAACTGCGCCCCGATCCCTAGATATATATTCCAGTTGTGCACGAAAGGTTAATTCACAACCTACCAGTTGCGCCCAGGTTTGTCCCACTCTTAGGACGAAACCCATAGACTAGTTGTTGCGCCCTGTAGTTTGTGTTTACTTGATGTTATGTGGGTTGGTATATATCTCATGACATGACGAGAATGAACTGAAATGTTTACAAAATGGTTATGCAACGTACTTTCGTGTATAAAAAATAAATTACAAATTAATGAACGGTCGGATTTATTACATGGGTATTCATTTACCGTTGGAGAGGCGCAAGTGAAGGAGCAACCATGCTTTTGACGTGCCTACTAAATTTCCTTTCTCGTTCCGCGTGGCTTCTATTACAATGATAACGTTCAACTGACTTGTAACGACTAGCTTATTCAACTATCATTAGTAAGATAATAGTAGCGCGTGCCCTATATACTGTGGAGGTACACAGTGTAAGTAAACTGGTTCTGTTTCAACTTGACAAAAAGTCAACAAGATTCAACTTTCTGAGAATGCCATACCAAAGGGTTAAAACTGGTCTATATTGTACATAGGGAAGTTTGAGTGCAACTGGTTGGTACAGTTGGCTTTGCAATGAAATCCATCATTTGGGAAGAGCTTGTGCGTTTGTGTGGTGGGGAGGGGGGATGTTCCTCAGTGGATTTATCTGTTCATGCAACTGACTTGTTGGCAGCGCCGAAGAGAAGAAAGAGAAGAAAGCTTTATTCAAAATAATAAAAAATCTTATTACCAACACTTCTTATTTATAAAAGCTCATACAGTATTGTTGCAAACGTCTCGGAGTTCATCAAGTCGCGAATAATAAAAATGCTCAAATAAAAATTACGGCTAGAATTAATGCAAGAGTTAAGTCTTGCGTACTTGACCGAAAGTACTTGGTAAGCAAAACACCAATTAGTGCGTGACTAATTAAAGTAGAACTCCTGCACCAAGAATTTCCTGTATAGCCCCACGACAGAGAGCAATATCGACCCACCCTGTCCCATTCCTCACTACAGTTAAGAGCGTTCAAAATGCCTGTCGAGAGTATCCCTACCACGAGAGCCTGCGTGAACTCTGCTAGGTCCGGGCACACGACCAAGAAGTGAACTAGGTCCTCTCTTGTTCCAAGGGTGCGCAATGAGCTCATGAACTGAGTTCGACTGTTTCAAGCTCAGTGTCCCCCCTGAAATCTGAACATCCAACGAATCGTGGCCAACGTAACATCATCACTTGGCTTTGTCATGTCTGCACAAATCAAGTTTCTCTTTAGGTGCCTATAAAGATCAAACCCCTTGGACTCGCCTGCTCTATCCAAGAAGGCTCTGTGCTCGTACAGCTATACCAGACTTTCCAGAACGCTACACAAGTCATATCTACCCACCTCCCCTCACCATCATACCTGTTAAAGAGTTTGTACCACTCCGCATACCAATAATCCTGTTTGGAGAAAACTTCCTTCAGAACATTTTTAGGTGTTTGACGTCACCCCTTTTTAAGACGTTGAGGATATGCCGAAGTGTAGTCGTAAATTGTGGCAGAAAATTGGTTTTAGGTTGGTCTCCAGCATCACCATGTAGTTCGGGGTGTACTGTAAGAGGTGAAAAAACTTCATTTCAGTCTCTTAACCTTTTCTACCTCCTCAAATTTAGCGAAACCCAAGACTTGGGACGCGTAGCACATAACTGCCCTAGATGGAGTTGAAGATAAGATGAATATTATGTACGATTACGATTATAGAATAGATATGGAGTTGGAGTTGGCAGCATTCCTGCTAGTTAGATTTGATAAGCTAGTTTCTGCTTACCTTAAGCACATGGGTTTCCTTCAAGACTTCGACTTCCAATTTCATCATTGGGCCACCTATTTTTGGCATCTACAAAATCCTTTGGTGTCCTGCACTTCACTTGTCACCACTGACAATGTTATTACCTATATATCGTGATTCAGACACTATTGTGACATGCAGTTTCTGAGACTACTTGTGACTCAAGAGTTTCTATCCGTCAAAAGTTCAATTCACCTATAGCTCTGGTTTTTCTCATGTATACAGTGAATATTGTCAGGCGGGTGTGTCTGCACTTTGGGGACTTGCTCTTGTTTAGTTATGTTAGCTTAGTTCCTCTCTAAGTTACCTGTAATGTGAAGAGCAATCTGTCACACTTTTAGAAGGCCGACTACACTGTGCCTCAGAGTGCCGTAATCAATCCTTTTAGAAGGTTGATGATATTTTATGCAGACCTTCACAGTATTTACCGACGAGAATTTAGTGGTCTGAGTTACGTAGATTCCGCTACCACACTGACATTATTGAGTCGTTTAGCAACCCCAAGACCCCATCCAAGAAAATCAACCACTTGGCACTGGTTCTTTCAAGTGATTGTTGAGGAATGGACATACGTGCGGCAGGTACCTAGTGCTACTACCTATCTTTTCCTACAAATTAATAAATAATCAACCGCTGAGTACAAATTTGCAATGATTCCACGGCACTGGTCAATAGAATCGCCTACTTATTGGAGATTGGCGAGCCAATTACACCAATATGGCACATTAGTTCAAAATAAGATTACCTAGATAGAGCGCACGGTGGTATTTTTATTTTTGTTTTTTCATTATGAGGAATAAAAATAAAAATTGGTAGCGTTATTAATCGTAAAGCATGATGATAATCACCCGATTCCTCTCCCGCTAATTGAAGAACCAACAAGTCCTCGTAAAGACCAGTGGAGCGTTAAGGAGGCGGGCGTTTTGAAAGGAGGCCGCCCCTTTGATGGAGCCGGTAGCATAGGATATGACAGCAAGGTTTTACTCCGATCGCTGGAGTAAATTGGCAATTAAATCGTGAAAAATAAACTTTACACAATGAGAGAGAGCGAGAGAAAAAAAACAGCGATCTTATCGCTCTAAGGCTCGAGTTAATTGGATGATAAACGATGGAGGGAAACAATAGCTAGTGAAATGAAGCACCCTCCCTGCAGGTATTTTAAGTACTTAGGGGTATCTGGAAGGAAACTCTGGTGCAGTGATACGGATTTCAGTGGGGCTTGATTAGATGGGCGTGGCCACTACAGGGCCCCCCCTTAGCTCGTCTCTGATTGGTGGATTCGCGCAAGGGGGTTGGGATTCGGACGGCGGCTGACGAGGGAAGGGGAGATCTCAGATCACCGGGTCTCCGGGGATCCCCACAAACGGGGTTTGGAGTTTGGACGAGATTTGAACTAGATCCGGGAACTGAGTCCTACACTAGCTTGCATACGAACGAAGCTTGCAAAATGTACATTTCTAATATTTTGACGTCGAGTCAAATTATGATTGATGGTAACCTTTGAAAAAAGTAATTTTATTTTTGGTGCCGCTGCTAAATAAATTATGCGAGATGGTCGAGAAGGTTCACGGTAAAGACAAAATAACGCCGTTCTCCATAGCTGACATTTTGAATCGGGGAGAGTCCCCTCAGCAGACGGAGCCCATCAGCAGCGTTGGTGATCACGGTAGCCCAGTGAACAATTTGAACAGTCCAGTGCACAATTTGAACAGTCCAGTGCGCAATTTGAACAGTCCAGTGCATGATCCGTGCAGCCCAATCGACATGTCAAAGAACCAGCTCCACCTCTACTACCCCCCGCTGCATCACCACAGGCATCGGCAAGGTAGGTGGAACAACAGGATTTTTATAAAGCTGTAAAAATAAACCATCTTCATTGCAGTATATAGAACAGGGCCTAGGGAAAAGGAAAATCCCGTATAATAGAACTACCGAAGATCAGTAACCAAGTTATAGTAGGCATTTTTGTTCCTATTTCGAGTTAAATGTTGTTGTGTAGTGTATTTTGCAAACCAAACAATGGAAGAGGATTGCCAAGTTGAATCCTGACCTTTGAATAACCATTAATAGGCAAAAACATCGAGCAATCCGTGAGGGCATTAGACAATTCGAATGCCTTCCTAAATATACAGCAATCGGTTTTCATAGCCCGTAGCACTGTATTTGTATCCATGTGAACTCCAACACATTGGTACATACATTATATCATACTTGTGTATGATAGATCTAATAAATAATCTTGAAATCCTGAACTTCCGAAAATAACTCAGTCTGCTCTACTAGAAGGCAGGAAGAGTGAACTTCGACGGGCAGCCAGGGACTTTTCTGCAATGTGCATGTTGTTATTTATGAAAACCCGTGGGGTATGACGAAGATTCTCCGTATGAACTATAATTCTGAGAGAAAAAAGAATTACACCTCACATGGAGGGAAAAAATACTTCCACAGCAGTTTATTTAGAAACGTCTTCTGTCTAGATCACAGTTCTGTGTGCTATACCCATTATATTTATGCAAATCCTCTATATTATGAGCTTTTTGCATTGTAAATTGAAGATTTCGGTGAGTAGATTCGATGAAAAACAATAGGAGGTGGTAAGTTCATCAATATTTGCTTACGAATTACTAGTCTCAAACAGAATGCACAATCAGCAATATGGTGGGGAAAAATAAATAATAAATAAAAAACAGTCCGCAAAGAGGGTTGGAGCAGCCCTTCGTTTGAAGGACGACTAGATATTTTCTGAACCATCGGGCACATCCGTGCCCTTCTTTTACCCAGTGCTAGAGCATACCTACTACTGTGTGGTAAAATGATCGAATATATTCTGATTAAACTGGTACTAATTTAATCAGATTACGAATCAATGGTAATATTTTTGGTTTATTATTTTCAATAATGAACCTACAGAATCGAGCATGGGAAAAAAATTAACTTTATTTCTTTTTAAATTGCTGTCTGTCCACCGAACGCCGTACATACTTAGCACTTTTCTTAGTCACCATGAACCAAAAAAAATTGAATTTGGTTTCTAGGCCCTGTTTGGGGTCTAACTGGTCTTCGAAGCTCGGCGTTACTGTCAGTCATCTCTAAAGGGTGACAAATTGGGGTTGAAATTTTCAGAACGCCGTGGCTCGAAAACTTTCAATAGAAGGGTATGGTTATTTTACATTTTTAAATTGTTCTAGAACTTGAGAATTTTTGAGACCACACGCACGTTCAGCCGTTCGTATGTCAAGAAAAGCTTCGTCAACATTATCGTGAATGAAACGGTAGGTATAAATCTGGCCCAGACATTCTGGCGTTATCCCATGTTTTCTAAATAGACGAAAAAATAAAGTTGCTTCCTGAGAATTATGAAATCGACCACAATTTGTTGAAATCAGTAGTTGAAGAGGCTGCTTTCATACGATTTTGTGAGTTGCCATTTACTCAACATTTTTTCGTCGCTGCCTTTCTTACACGACCCAGACGCAGTTATCAGTTTCACCATTCATAATCCCTTCGTTTACATCATGAAAACGCTGCAAATCCCTGCACAACGGTTTACTATTTTGTACAGAATACCCTTCTGTTACAGATCACATGTCTCTGTATAGATAACCCGTCTATATAATATAACAGTACTATTCTATACATATTATGTAGATCGCAGACCCTCCGTAGGTCCTAACCCCGTACTCCATACTAGGTAGGTAGGTACCTACCTAAATCACGAGTTAAAAGTTGCTAAAATAATTCTGTCGATGACAAACAGTAACTAAAATGGCAAAAAGAAACGCAAATAATTAACTTCTGAAGGAAAATTGTCGATGTGCAGTGAAATAGATGCCCCTTCTGCGTAGATCACTGTTTTCCGTGATCAATAACTACCCTCGTGGTCAAGTATAATGAACCGTTGTGTAATAACTTGCCCATCAATAATACTTCAACGGTTGTTCAAGTTGCAAAATTACCGATCAACAAAATCCAGCCCCTTCATGGTTGATGAACCGTTATGTAATAATTTACCGTTGTGTAATAGTTTGCCGCTGTTTGTTGCAAAAGTACCGATCGACAAAATCCAGCCCCTTCTTGGTAGATGAACCGTTGTGTAATAATTTGCCGTTGAGTTGCCATCCTTGATTATAATCAGGTGCTCCCTAGTGATGATATCCGGGCCGGATTTATACCGTTTGATTCACGATCGTGTTGACGAAGCTTATTGGTGCACACGAATGGCTGGACGTAAAATGCTCCGGGTGGTCTCAAAAAATTGTATATAGCTCAAGACAGATTTAACGTAAAAAAACCATACCCTTCTATCGAAAGTTTTCGAGCTACGGCGTTCTGAAAATTTCAACCCCTATTTTGAACCCCTTAGAGATGAATGACAGTAACCAACTAGACCCCGAACGGAACCTATAACCCGAATTTCATCAATTTTTTTCATGGTAACTAAGAAAATTGCTCAGTACGGCGTACGGCGGACAGACAGAAATTTTTTTATTGCATTTTCGGATTCTGAAAATAGCAATAATTGAAAATAACAATCCAAAGGTTCATTATTGAAAATAATAATCCAAAGGTTCATTATTGAAAATAATAATCCAAAACTGGACTATTATATCATATCCCGTAGAGTGATGCATGCATTACAGTGGACTACCCTTATGGTGGTGCATGTAGACACTGTCACTCACTGCAGATCGTCTGGAAGTATGTAATATGTGTTATTGATCTAACAAAAATGAACCACGTAAAATCGATGAGAGTTGGGGCCTGGGCAGCACCAGCACGTTTTTCGATTTACCCCCCTCCCACCCTCCCACCTAGTGCACAACCGGAATGATTTCTGAATCAAACTAATAAACATCCACCCAAACCGGTTGAGAACACGGGCAGCGGGCACAAGATTTTGTCTAAAACCCACGTTTTACAGAATTGGCCCCCTTTCCACCCTTCTAGAAGTAAATTTCGATATTCCAGTGACGTAATGCACAACTAGACTGTTTTCTCCATCGAACAAGAAAAGAGCCACGCAAATCGGTTGAGAATTACGGCCTGGGCAGCGCATACAATATTTAGCCGAAAAACCCGCGTTTTTTCAGCATTAACCCCTCTTCCCCCTTCTAGAAGTAAATTTTGAAATTCCAGCGCCGCAAGGCACAACTAGACGGTTTTCTCCATCGAACAACGAAAAAACACTCAAATCGGTTGATATTCGCGGCCTGGACAGCACACACAAGATTTTGTCGAAAACCACGTTTTTCGGCATTGTCCCCCTTTCCCTCCTCTGGTAATAAATTTCGGAATTCCGGTGACGTAGTGCTCAACTAGGCAGATTTCCGCGTCAAACAAAAACGCTGCAAATTATTACACAACGGTTGTTATAAACCTGTATCCCCCTGTAGCCCCTTATGCGTAGATCACTGTTTTCTATGGTCGGTCCCCCCTCGAGCTCCCTCCAGGAAAGCCCTAAATCGAGTACTGGAGCCGGCCCGGGAATTAAGGTATCATAAAAACCAGTATGTAAAATGGGGAGATTTAGATGCAGTTCTGGAGGTGAATAATATTGTTGATGTGGAGTGAAAAATATTTGTTTGGTCCCCGCTAGGATTCGAACCTGCGACCTTCAGCGTGGGATTCCGATCCCTACCCCACTGAGCTACATGGGAAAGAGGCAAGTGATGTGCACTCTCAATCCAAGTTGATGCTTGCATACACGCTGCTCTTTAGGACAAATTCAATTTTATGGCAACATTGTAGAATGCTCCGGATGGTCTCACAAATTCAGAAAAAATACATCTGTTTGAAAATGCGAGAAAACCCACACCTCTAAACACAATTTTCCGAGATAGGGATACTCTGGATATCTCAACCCCTATTTTTCACCTTTTAGAGTTGAGTGAAAGCAACGCCGAGCTTCGAAGACCAACTAGAGCCCAACCCCCTATACCGAATTTCATGATTTTTAAAAAAATGGGAAATAAGGGAAAAGCCGCGGACGGCGTACGACAGACGAACGGAAATGGTTTTTATTTGATATTCGTATTCTACGTCCCTTGAAATGTAAACCATGAAATTTTAAGTGGGGGGAGGGGTTTTTTTATCCCCCATGGTCAAAGAAGGTTCATTATTGAAAATAATAAACCAAAAACCGTGCAGAGACGCATGTTTACGCTCAAGGGATTTAATTTTATTTTGCGATATGATGTTCTTTTACTTGTCAATTAGTGGAAATAAAAATTAAGAAAAAAAAGAACCACGTGAATCAGTTGAGCATTAAGCCCTGGGCAATGTCCATTGTTTGAAGGAGAGCCCAGCTCAAAGCTTACGGTCTTCCCCCCCTGCTGCAAGCAGACAGGGAAGCCCTCCTGAGAGGTGACTATAAAGTCAGTCAGAGTCCTTGAAGATACCAACGTTCCTGTTATACCTACAGGTGGAGGCGAGTGTTTTAGCTCACTCTACCAACTTAGCAAGAAGGTTCCCCAGTTTTTGGTTTCCCACAAAACTCACATGCCGGAGCCTACCCAGATGGTCCCCGAACCATTTGGGAGGGCGCCTCCCCACTGCAACTGGTTTAATTCCAGCGCCTGGGTAATTAAGCCCTGGGCAATGTCCAATGTTTAAGGGAAAACCCAGCTCAAAGCTTACGATCTCCCCCCCTGCTGCAAGCAGATAGGGAAGCCCTCCTGGAAAGTGACTGTTCACTCAGTCAGAGTCCTTGGATACGCCCAAGTTCCTGTTACACCTACAGGTGGAGGCGAGTGTTCTAGCTCACTCTACCAACTTAGTAAGTTGGTTCCGAAGTTTTTGGTTTCCCACAAAACTCACATGCCGGGGCGTACCCAATGGACCCCCACAGTCCATTGGGAGGGCGCCTCCCCACCATATCTGGATCAGTTCCAGAGCTTGGGTAAAAACCATGACCACCACGATTCTAACCTCAACTGGGGGGCAGACAGGTGGCACTTTGCCGAAGCCATGTGCTGGTTGCCTGGGGCTCCCCCCACCCGTGGTGCCGGTTTTGGTGAGTGCAATATCTCAGTTGCCTGGCTTTGCAACACACCCAGACGCCAGACCGGTAGCAGGCCCACAGGGAATGTGACTCTGAAGCTACCGCTTTATCTCCTCTCTGCACATGTGCAGCCCTGGAGGGAGACTCTGGAGCTCCTCTCGGGGCTCTTGATCCCCTCGAGTCATGTTCCCACGTGTGTATCGGTACCCATACTACAATGGCCCTGCAATGTTCAAAGGCCATATAAAAACTAGTTAAAGCAAGCTACAAATAATAATAGCAGTGTCCTGTCACCATCATCACCTCTGTAACTTACAAAATTTCACACATTAGTCCATCCAGCAATCACAATTACAACTGTTACACACAGTACGACACAATTACATACATACAACAACAAAATAGAAAAACACAAATACATACTACAGCAATAATACTACAAAAGTGTCCATATTTCACTATCCCACCATTATAGGGTCCAAGCCCAATTGAAGAGGGCACCATTCAGGCACCCCTGTTATGCCGGTGGGTCAGAAGTGGTAGGACCTCCTGGGCAAATGCTTCAAGAGCCACAACTCCCATCGCCGACCGCAAGATTTGATCAAATGGCACCCCTTCGAGACCGCAATAGCGCCTCTGGGCCGCGTATGCCAGGCAGTCTCTTAGCAAATGCTCCGCCAGCTCCACCCCTCTGCAGGCACATGGCCGCTCAACCGGCCCTAGCCCCAGGCTATGGAGCTTTGCTGCAAACTCACCGTGCCCGACCACGAACTGGGTGAGCCCAGGAACGAGCCACCCCATTTCCCTCCTGGCTTCAACATTGGGCAGGAACTGATAAGTCAGCCTTCCAGTATCATCACTGTCCCAGCATGCCTACCATGAGCTCAGCAGCTCCCTCTCAAGACAGGCAATCGCTTCAGAGCGGGGAACGACCCAGCCCCGCTTCCGCAACCATTAATCCTGGTATCTCGTAGCCTATCTGATACATCGCCCTGTTCTCCACGTCTCGTAGGAAACAGGCATTACGCCGACTAGCACTGACATGGCGCATGTAGCGGAAGTTCGGTAGGCATTTACACGAGCGGACCGGGCCGGGTACTCCGATGCTCCTAGCTAGGAGCCTCCTGACTCGCTCCGAGGGGGCGGGACTTCCTTCCCATCGGGCAGCCATTTACACAACCGGACCGCGTTTTAGTAACATATTAGTAACATGAGCTTTTCAGGTATCGTTTTCCATGTTTTTGGAACGAGAAGACCGAATATGAAGTCGATTTCTACCAAAGAGGCGAAAATTGAGTTTTTACCAAAGGTTCATTTCCGAAAATTGATTTTTAATGAGTCAAAAACCTGGGAAATTGTCTGAAATCACCATCAATTTGTATAATAACACTAGAAAAAGTGTCTACAGGTGAATCAAGACAACTACATAAATGGCACTAACAATGATCAAAGATCATTTGAAAAAAAGGATCTTACCTACCTAATTCGTGTTTTGGGGGCCAAAGTTGGTGGAAACCATCATAAATGGCCATTTCAATAATTATTTCACATGAAATAAACAATACATGAACAGCCAACATTTCTGTAGGTTGTCCAATAGAATAATAAACCCATGTGAAAAGGACTTCGCAGCGTTTTTTAAACTATATGCATGTTATAGGGATGTAGGTACCTAGTCCTGGAGTAGATCCTGAGCGGATATGCGTTTACATCACAGGGTGACAGGGCAAACGGGCGGGGAGAGTAGGATCGTCGGGTGGGGGGACCCTAGATCCGAAGGAATTTCCATCGGGCCTCCCTAGCAAGTGGGAACGCCCATAACCGGTCCGGAGGAGCGTTTACACGGCAGGGCGGAAGTACGCACTTACTGTACTCCTCGGATTTATCCGGCCCGGTCCGCTCGTGTAAACGGGGCTTGGCGGCAGATATCCCAATAGGCTGGCTAGTTCCTCCGGGTGACGGATGTAGAGTGAGGGGTCGTCACGTTCCTCAAGCGGCCCACGGCGAAGATCGTCCTGGCATGGCACTTGGTACTGTGTGTGCTCATGCCACAGCGCGATAGAACTTCGTCTCCGATGACTATTGGGAAAAAGGCGTCGATTCATATCCTTCGATGGTTTTTATCACCTCTGTTGATAGTGGGGATAGTTTTGGTGAAGTTGGGCACAGGCGTGTGGCTTCAAGGTCCCAGCCGTGTTTTCTTGCTGATCCGAGCAGGAAATTCCGTCAGAGGGAAAGTGTTCTTACGGGGTTTCTCACGCTGGGTTCGTTCAAGATATTGCTGAGATGTGGGATTGGGCCATTTCCATTCGCACAAGGCCCTACGCTGTGTCGATCCCAGCTTCTTCCACATTACCCCTTAGCCACTGAGCCCAGGCCTGCACCCAGTACAGGAGGTTCCCCCAGAAATAGCCCCTTATAGATCACCACCCGCTCCCTGTACCCTATGCAAGCGCTGGGCAGCGCACACATAAATTATTAGCAAAAAAAACATGTTTTTTCTGCATTATCCCCTTCTAGAAGTAAATTTCGAAATTCCGGTGACGCAGGGCACAACTAGAAATTTTTCTACATCGAACGAAAAAAGAACCACGCAAATCGGGCAGCACACACAAGATTATGTCTCACACACACACACGCGCGCGCGCCTTTGCCCCCCCCCTCCCATGGATTTGGATTTAGGAAGGTCTGAAACGGATTTGAATGTGGTTCACCAGATCCAATGCATAAGGACGTCTCTTACTGCTGAGGGACGTCCTAAAAAAAATCACTCGACCAAAAATTAAAGCACCTTCCCCACAAAAAGGATGTATTAACTTCCTTTCTATGCCTTAGAGTTTTCGAGATTATATTCCAACAAAAATTGACTATTTTCGAGAAAAAAAGTTTGCCTCATTTTTTTGCCGAACTTGTTCCTCTAAAGGCGGGTCCACACTGGGCGAACGTTCGTGGCATGCAATGTTCGGCGAACATTTTTGTTCGTCGAAATGAAATTAAAGTTCGTCCGACAGAAGAATAAAGTTCGCTGAACATCCGTTTTAGATTTTCAAAACACAAAAGTCGTGTTCGCTAAATTTTGGAAAATGTTCGGCGAACAGCTTTCAACGTACAAAATCAAATGGACGAGAAAAAAAAAGTGCAGAAAAAATGGGCAGCTGATTGTTGAGTAGCTACGGGTATTTTATTTTCCTATTTTCTTTTTCTCAGTTGTATACTTGTGTCTCCTTGTCTTGTGTGTGGTGCTCCAGAAATGTCTAGTGCTCCAGAAACGGATGATACTGATTCCCGTTTTCCCGTCGTCGCTTGTGCTTACTCGCGGCATGTGATCAATGAACCGCATGATCGTCGGTGGTGGCAGAGGTGCATGTTGCCTTGTTACCGGCTTTGTTTACACAGACGGAGTTGTCAGCACGCATCTGCAAAGCAAAAAACTGAAGCCAAAGCCAGTACCAGACTGTTTGTTCTCCAAACATATTCGCTCATTATAGCGAATTTTTCCAACAAACAAAAATCCTGAACGTTCATCCAAACGTCCCCGATTAATTGTTTGCCCACGCGTCCACACTTTCCGTACATCGAACATTGTTCAGCTAGCATAGAATGTACGCTAGAATTCACCGAATGTTCGCTAGAATGTTCACCGAACATGTTCGCCCCAGTGTGGACCCGCCTGTTTGGAGAACAAACAGTCGGTTCATTGATCACATGCCGCGAGTAAGCACAAGCGACGACGGGAAAACGGGAATCAGTATCATCCATTTCTGGAGCACTAGACATTTCTGGAGCACCACACACAAGACAAGGAGGCAAAAGTACATAACTGAGAAAATGAAAATGGGAAAATAAAATACTCGTAGCTACTCAATAATCAACTGCCCATTTTTTCTGGTCCATTTGATTTTGTACGTTGAAGGATGTTCGCCGAACATTTTCCAAAATTTAGCGAACACGACTTTTGTTTTTTGAAAATCTAAAACGGATGTTCAGCGTACTTTATTCTTGTTTCGGACGAACTTTAATTTCATTTCGACGAACAAAAATGTTCGCCTAACATTGTATGCCACGAACGTTCGCCCAGTGTGGACCCACCTTTACCTTATCATTGATTCTTTCACTGTCGTTCATTGGTTGATTCAACATTCAGTGAATTTATTTATTCTATTACTCTTAATTCAATTCTTATTTAACTGTACTCAGCAACTTTCAGTGATGAGTTTAGAAAAGTTCTAGTGGAATAAGGAGAAACCCATTCTCCTTATTCAATCTTACAAGAGAAACAGTTTGCTGAGCAGTGCACAGGAAAAAGAAAATAGGAAAATAAAATACTCGTAGCTACTGAATCAGCTGCCCATTTTTTTCTGCAATTTTATTTTTCTCGTCCACCTGATTTTGTAGGTTGAAGGATTTTCGCCGAACATTTTCCAACATTTAGCGAACACGAATTTTGTTCTTTGAAAATCCAACAAGGATGTTTAACGAACTTTAATTTCATTTCGACGAACAAAAATGTTCACCGAACATGGTTTGCCGCGAATGTTCGCCCAGTGTGGACCCACCTTAACTCTTTAGCCTTTTGTTGTACAGGAATGTTGGCAACAGAAAGTTGTAGAACACCGAATTTAAAAATTTACCCGCCAAGACGGCATTGCACGCCGAACAGCGTTGAAGAAATTTCACGGTGTGAGGGGAAGGAGCAGGTTTCTGTATGCACATCCAAGAGCGATGTGCGAAACATCGAGCATGCCATTTTGCTGGCAAAATGGATATCAATCCTTTTTGCGGCTGAGGAAGTTTTTCTGGTGGGTATAAAATACATGAAACTAAAGTTACAGTTCAGAAATTACAAAATATCGTTTGCACCAAAAATAAATAAAATAACTGTGCTATGAATCGGAGCAAACAACTAACTCACAAACATCAAAATTAAAAAGGTAAATAGGTTCAAAAAGCAAAAATAAAAATTAAATAGGTTCATTCCCGATTGCCAGATTTCAACAGTACCTGCCTAACTTCGGATATTTCTTGGTAGGGTTGTATCATTTCCCATTTTATATCATTTTCAATACCTAATGAACCTTTCTAATCGAGCATGAAAAAAAAGAGTAGCCCATAATCCTTCAAAATTCTATGGTTTGCGTTGCAAGGTACAAAGAATCCGAAAAATTTTGTCCGTTCGCCGTACGCGACACTTACCTTGGTTACCTACCTTCCATGAACCAAATGAATGAATTTGGTTTGTAGGTATGTCCCATTTGGGCTCTGCTTGGAAACAGATAAATCCGCCGTACTTCGCACTTTTCTTAGTCACCATTTTTCGAAATTGATGAACTTTGTTTTGTAGGTCCCATTTGGAGCCTAGCTGGTCATCTCGAAGGGGTGAAAAATAGGTGTCGACAATTTCTGAGTGCCTTCGCTCGAAAACTGTCAATACAAGGGTATGGTTTTATAACGTTTTTAAATTGATTCTGAATTTTAGGATTTTTTAAAACCACTCGAAGCATTGTACTTCCAGCTGTTCGTTCACAGTAATGGCTATGAAGTTTGAACCGAAAAACTTCATCAACATGAGAGTGAATCATGCAGTGTATACATGACCACTGGGGTAGGAATTGAGAGATTCAACGCAGAAGGGGTACCTGTACAGGAAAATAGTGAATTAGGCTGTGTTATATAATTTGCAGCTTTTTTTCAATAGAAATTGATGATGTATGAAGGCAGGTACCTATACGACGTCAAGATTCGGCTCATTGAGATGGTTTTTTTTTGGTGTGGATTTATGGTTATTTCAAGTACATAAAGCACAGACCCGGGATCGAGATGATGAAAGAGTCTACATCATAATCGTTTCTCAAGAGATCTATTATACATCATCGCACATATTCTTAACAATCAGTCTGATATAAATAATAAAGCGTGGCTACTTTAGCCTACCATTTTTTCGATAAAACCAATAATGTTGATGCATCATGTTTCCTTGTCAAATAAACTCTTAGGCTGAACATAAAACTCGGGGACTCCAGTGTTGTCCGAATTATTTTAGGATCCGCGGACATCTTCTAGTTTTAGTGGTCACTAAAGTGAACCCCATGTCCCTAACAGTCAGTATAATATTGGCTTATTGTGATAAAATGTGTTACCCGGTGACTGGTCGTCATTTATCCATTAAATTAGATGACATAATATTTTTATTGAATATGCTTACTTACTGATAATAATAAAAGTACCTACCACTAAAGTGAACTAGATATTGCTTTTGACATTTCTTTAAAGCCTCTCTTACTCGACTGTTAACTACACAGATAAACAAAATAGTTTACTCTTACCTGTTGCGATGAGGATATTATTTTATAAATCTTCTGATGCACAAGAACGTGGTTTACGGTTCAGGATCAGATTCAATACCGCTTGGCCTGTAACGTAAATAGGGAAGAGTTGAACTATTTCATTCGGTGAGAAGGTAGTTCAGATGTTATATAACAATAATAATTATTGTTTTGATCAATGATGCTCAAAATATAGGCTGGATAATATATTTTTTTTTTTCAAGTACCCATAGCTTACAACCTCTTTGACGGATGTAACTCCAACTCTCAGAATGATTGAAAAATTATAAATTGAGTTCAAAAACATCGGTATTTTAATAAATAATACTATAAATTACTGTTAAATGTAAAGTTCCAAAAAAGTAATTTTCATCTTCTAATTACTCATCGTTTTTATGTACACATTCTCACAGCCATATCAGTTCTGTACAGTTCTCGATGATTTTTTATGGCATTTTTTATGATATGTTAATACTAAACATTGTGCAAATTGGACCCCTCTCTCAATATCTCACTGCCACCTTAATCGATAGGGACGTTAATGTTCTGTTGTTCCTGTGTGATACTGTGAAGTTTGATTATTCGCAACAGTGCAATGAAAGGATCAGATTTCGATCTGATCATTTCGTTCTCGGTTATTCATCGGCTCACCTCCTTGAGTGGAGAGGGGACCGCTACATGGGTCACACTTGGACATGCCACCACGTGCCACGGCGGTCACCCATCCAAGTACTAACCACGCTCGAGGTACCTTAACTTCGGTGATCTCACGAGAACCGGTTTATTCCACCTGATAAGGCCGTTAGGCTGGAAATGACAAAGAAACAGTTGACTCAGTATATTGATACAAGTAACTCAGCTACGAATTTTGATCTCACAAGGCTTTTGATTCATTGAATCATGAGCGTTTACTGGAAAAATTGAACCAGGTTGGACTGATTGATGTCGTTGGACGCTGGTTCTCATCTTATCTTACTGATAGAGTTCAATTTGTGGACATTGATGGGGAACGTAGTGGACTGGCTTCGATTTCTATGGGAGTACCCCAGGGCTCTGTACTTGGACCTATCTTGTTCATTTTATACATTAATGATGTCTTTCACTTGAATATTGAAGGGTCCCTCATTGGTTTTGCGGATGATTTGGCTTTGGTAATTATTTCTGATTCGTGGGAGAGTGCCCATCACCTTGCTGCTCGTGGTGTGTCTGTTATATCGGATTGGTTTGATCAAAACGCGTTGACCGTTAATAAACAAAAAACCGCATACATTACACACTCCATTACGGAGGTGGGGCAGCCAGTTTTCTCTGAGGTTCCTTTCCATGATCATTGTCTGGATTCTGGCCTGTATGGATCCTGTTCTTGCCCACGCCTGCAGCGAGTGGAGTGCCAAAGATACTTAGGTGTATCTATTGATAGATTTTTAAAATGGAGATCTCATATTTTACAGATTAGTAATTCAATTAGACGATCCACTTTTATATTTTCTTTTCTCAATAAGGTCCTCCCGTTGTCTGCCATTAGAATGACATTCCATGCTTTGGTGTATTCCATTTTGACATATTGCATTCCTCTGTGGGGTGGAGCCTATCAGGCGAGTTTTCACTTAGTAGAAGTGGCTATAAAATCTGTTATGCGTTTTATATTTAGAACTGGTTACCAGGGCCATACGAAACCACTATTCTTAAAACTGAATATTCTCCCTCCCCGACTTATTTATGCGTCAAAACTGCTACAATACTATTACAAGTACTGTCTGCCTCATGTGGCTTGTTCTAAAGGAATAACTAGGCTTCATTCCAGCGTTGTGGTCCCCATACCCGTACCAAAGTGTGATTTCTTCACGAGACAAGTCTCTTACTTGGCGCCCAGATTTTTCATGGAGCTCCCGCATCACATTAAGATGTTGGACAAGTTTGAATCGTTTAAATCTAGTGTTAATATCTTTATCATGAACCTGTATAGACAAGATGCAAGCATTCCATTTCTCCGTTTATTATGCTGATGTTGTTTTTGCAATTGTACATGTATTCTCACCTTGTTCTTTTTCTGCTCTTTCGGTTGATTTCTAATAGGTGTATATTTTTTCTCCAAGGACGGTGAATTGTTTTCTCGCTAAGGCATGTTAAATTTTTCATACTTTGGTTTTTTTTAAAGACAGCAACTCCTGGTCTCCGGACAATTTTTATAAATTATGGAGACCAGTGATTGCCTTACTGTGTTAATGTATCATTTAAAATTGTATCATTTATTCTCAATTGCGAGGAGGTATTCAATACTCTCATTATTTGTATTCTCATTATGTATGTATGATTTGTTCAATAAAGGCTTGAAATAATAAAAAAAAAAAAAAAAAAAAATTTTGGCATTCTAAAATACCAGTTTATGAATTTAAATTCTCCTACTGTTCGTCTCTTAGCATAACATACAAGATGAAATATTGGGACACAAAAACTTAACGATATGCCAAGATAGCTGTCCGTTCACAGAGTTATTATGTAGGTAGTTCGATGCCGAAAAGAATTATTGCGAAGGCAATAACACTTTTTGTCGGAAGGAAGAAACGTTTTGTAGAGAAAAAACAATAGCCAAGGCACCTGCGTCATTCTTTGATGTTACGATCACTTACGGGATTATATCGAACAAATTGGGTGTCTTTCTTGCCTGTTCTAACAATAGATTTCGATTTGTGGCTCTGTTCCTAAGAATCTACTCATGTTTTATCGAGGAATGTGACCTGATTTAGATAGGTCTGAGTGATCTCAGATGATTCAAAAAATTAATTACTTAAAAATTTAACTTATTTTTCTTATTTTTACTAGGCGACCTATACATGATCTCGAATTGTGGTAGTAGTACACGCTTCTTTGGAGAATACATAGGATAACGATAAAACAATTTTACCCGTAAGTTGATTTTCCAAGCCAAATTGGAAGTTGTAAAACATCTGGTTTACCTTGCTGTTTTTATTCAAACTAGAGTAATACTCCTAGATAAACCCCGCGCTGGTGGTTGGCACTGGGACGGCGACTGCAGCGGTCCTACGCGTCGGTTCATGCAAGAACCAAAAAATTATATTCCTCCCAAATCATAACTTCCACTTGCATTCAGCGTTTCACACATCAAGGAACAAATTTTTAATGTTTTCTGTCATTCAGTACGTTGTTTCTTTCAACTACTATGTTTAAGTAACCATATTTTGGTAGGTACAGGATTTTCTTGATGTTGGATATTATTCAGGGATTTCCGTCATATATTCTAACTTATTGATAAGAAATAACAGCCAATGGTAGGTAGCAGTTATGTACTGTCGACAGTGGAACGAGGCAAACTACAGAGACGTACCTACTTAACGTAGGGTTAATAATACACCTATACTGGATGTGGGACGGACAATAGAAATAGAACACTCTTAACCCACTCCGATTCCCATTTCATCCACTTGAGTTTTCGAGATTTCATTTCGCAAGAATGACGTCACGGCCAAGTTCCCCAGAAGAACGCACGAAGAGCGAAAACTTTGCCTCTTGTGTGGTTACAGAAATGAGCCCTCTTCGGAAATCCTATCAAGACCTTTTAGAGACTGAGGTGGTTTGCTTTCTTTCATTTCCTAGCATCGATTAATCCTAGATTGTTCAAAGCTGACGAAGGCGTTCGGGAAAAACATATTATTAACCTAAAATTCCTTTCCAAGTACGATTACATTATTGTAGTACCTCCCAGTCTTACGGGCTCAGCTCCCGCCATATCGATCACTTGAAATCTATAAAAGGAACCCGCTATGTACCTACTTATTGATGAAATTCAAGTATTAAGGCTTCGACTCGTGTTCATCTAAGTTCTTCAGGTCCTACGTAGAAGGATGGCATCAAGTAACCTTTTATAAAGGCTCTTTATCTGAAGCTGTCTCTATTCGATGCTGAGTGAAGCTGGAATGTGTGTTACGGTCTTGCTTATTCATTATCTTCATTAATGATCTGACTTTTCAACCTAACAAATCAGCTCAACTATTGGTTTATTATTTTCAATATAATGAACCTTTGGAATCGAGCACGAAAAAAATAAAAAATTTAATCCCCCCCCCCCCCCCTCACCAAAGATTGATAGTGTCCGTCTGATGGAATGTAGAATCCGAAAATGCAATTTAAAAAAAATGAAAATTACGGCACAAAGGTTTATTATTTAGCTCTATAGATGCTCCTTTTGCGTAGATCACTGTTTTCTGTGATCAATACCCTCGAGCTCCCCCCAGGAAAGCCCTAACCGAGTACTGGAGCCGGCCCCGGAATTAAAGTTTCATAAAAATATCGAGGAATTCAATAATTCAATCTTTAATTATTTGTAGTTATTCATGAAGCATAAGGCAAATAATAAATCGTTGTGTAATAATTTACCTGTATAGGTGCCAATTCTACGTAGATAGTATAACAAAAACTTGTGTAATAATTTACCGTTATGTGATAATTTACCGTTGTGTAATAATTTACCGTTGCGTAATAATTTACCGTTGTGTAAAAATTTACCCAATAATAATTCAATGTTTGTTCAAGTCGCAAAAGTACCTATCAACAAAACCCAAAAGATCCATCATTTTTCAAATGAAATAATATCACAGAACAACCAACTAGACTTCACACAGCCATCCGTGATTATAATCAGGTGCTCCCTAGCTATGATATATTATTATGTGGTCCGGATTTATACCGTTCCATTCATGATAATACTGACCAAGCTTTTCGATGCAAAGGAACGGCTGGTCTTACAATGCTCCGGGTGGTCTCATAAAATTTGTTAGTTCAAGATCAGTTCACCATACCCTTCTACTGAAAGTTTTCGAGCTACGGCGTTCTGAAATTTTCAACCGCTATTTTTCACCCCTTAGAGATGACTGACAGTAACGCCGAGCTTTGAGGACCAGCCAGACTCCAAACGGGACTTACAAACCAAATTTCATTAATTTTGGTTCAGGGTAACTAAGAAAAGTGCTAAGTACGGCGTACGGCGGACAGTCACTTTTTTTTATTGCATTTTTGGATTCGACAATCCTTGAAACGTAAACCACCAAATTTTGAAGGAGGGGGGGGGGGGGGTTAAATTTTTTTTTTTTGCAAGCTCAATTGCAAATGTTCATTATTGAAAATAATAAACTAAAATTTCTGTCTGTCCGCCGTACGCCGTACTTCGCACTTTCCTTAGTTACCATGAACCAAAATTGATGCAACCTGGTTTGTAGGTCCCATTTGGAGTCTAGCTGGTCCGCAAAGCTCGGAGTTGGTATCACTCATCTTTAGAGGGTAGAAATCTCTAGGACCCAGTTATCTCGATTTTTTTACGTTTTTAACTACCTAGTTCTTGAACTTGGGAGTTTTTTGAGACCGCCTGTACGTCCAGCCGTTCGTTCACAGTCAGGCCCTGAAATTTTCACCGACAGGCCTCGTCAACAGGAGGTTGAATAAGATTTTATACATTCAGCCCAGATATCATTGCTAGGGACGCTGCAACAGTATTATACCCAATATTGACGGGTTGTTTATATTTTCCATTGGGTTTCAATGGTTTCTTGTGGTTTTCAATGGTTTTCAATGGATATTTCAATTGGAATTGGAATTCACTTGGAAGTGGATTTCAATTGGAATTGGATTTCAATCAATCAATCAATATTTGGAATTTAGTTTGAATTCAATGGCTTTCAATGGATTACATGCAATTCAATGCAGTAAACTGGCATAAAATCATTGGAAGAAGATGGTTCGCAATGAATTTCCATCAATCAATTCATTCACAAACTTCCCCGCGCATTTTTATGAAACTATAATTCTCGGGCCGGCTTCGCTGCTTGATTTAGGGCTTTCCTGGGGGGAGCTCGAGGGTAGGTATTGACCGCAGAAAACAGTGATCTAGCCAAAAGGGGCGTCTATACGGGGAAATTATTACACAGCGGTTTCTTACTCAAGGTTTTATTACACAGCGGTATTTATTTACGTTATGCTTCATGAATAACTGCAAATAATTAATTATTCGATTTAGAGCTTTCCTGGGGGGAGCTGGAGGGTAGGTATTGACCACAGAAAACAGTGATCTACGCAGAAGGTACATCTGTAATAAAGTTAAATAATAAACCGTTGTGTAATAACCTGCAGCGTTTACTTCACTTCACTCATCAGTGGACCCAATCCTGGCTGGATTAAGGAAAATGCAGAAAGATCTACCTCAACTATTGTACGATGATGCGAATCGCACGCTTTAATACTCAACTCCTATAAAACTCAAGAGATGAAGTTTTGTTGAAAAAACATGACTGGTTGCCGCCAACAGACAGCTCATTTTTTGGGATTAACTATCGACAACCGCTTGTCTTGGGCGGCTCACATCAAGCTATCAAACTCTCTTGAGCTCAAGCTATCAAGAACTCTTACCTATCTTACCTAAATTGACTTCTTGGACTTCATGTTAAGACGTTTGATGTATTCGGTGTCGTTTGGGGTTAAGATCATAGCCTTGTCGGTAGAATAAATTACTGTACCTACATATTCTCTTATCGGGCAATTCCCCTCACACTGAGGCTGTCTTCAGACAGCAGAAAAGAGCCATTCGCATAATTTTGCTTTAATTAAGCTTGTTAATTGTGAGAGTTGTACAGGATTCTTTCGCCGTATCAGTTCCTTGACTGTGCCCGGCCTTTAAGTTTCTCATTGCCTGATGTAAGTCAAGAATAATGTTATCACCATCTCAAAGAGATCCGGTGTGCACCCGTACAATACAGGAAATACAGACTGGTTGTCCTTCGTTCTGCAAGAATATTCTATGACAGGAAACCCACTGCAAGTTGGTCCGCAGCTTTTTAATAGCTTGCCAGGAACTAAATAATTTGAAGCCATCAACCATCAAAAGATCACGGAAAAAGTTTTAATAGAAGAGACCTCTACACTGTTCCTGAATTCTTTGGTTGCTGGGATACGTTGTGTAAGAAGTCGAATGCCATTCTTCGTAAATGAATTCCATTAGCTTGCCTCAAGAAACAATTATTGCTTTGCGGTACATAGCTAAAGTTTTGAACTCGAAAATGTGAGCCTCAAATGCGTCCAGTACTTCTAGTTTTTGACACAACAAAAGCTTACCGGTCATTCCGTGTACGTGACACCCACTGGTAACTATTAGAATGGAGTGGGTTTGAGTGGGATAGTGAGCATTGTATGGAGTTTTAAACTAGTGAGGCTTCTTATTTAGATGTGTCAGAAAAATGTGTATTTCGTGTAGTTTTTCATGTTTTCCAGCACGCTGAATCGAATGGAATAACTTCCAAAGTTCTATCAATCATCCTTGCAGCGATTGATAAGATTTATAATATTTAATATTTAATATTTATCCATAACAATTTACGAAAAATAGCTATTATTGAGCGTGGTACATAGGGAGAATTTGAGCCTATTTTCAAAATTGCTTGAGGCACCTGGTCAGCGGACCCACTAGTTGATATCCCTCATGAATGAAGACGAAAATGACGATCCTCTGTATTCAACATCCAACTGGGGAATCTGAAAAGCTTGAAGGAGAGGGCTAATTTCCAAAGCACTCGGACCACATGGGTTTTAGTGAGCCCGACTAGTTCCGAGCTCTTTTGGGCCTCGGCCAACACTATCTGGCGATGCATAAACAAAATGACGTCCCCCGGTCTACTCGCATGGTAAACACGTTGAACAAATAATCGGCCGATAGTACTATACTGTCAATACTAGCCGTACTGAATTGAACCTCTTTTCTCAATTTGCAAGAGACTAAAGCGGAAAAGAACGAAGCAACACAAATTCCCAGTGAGCACCTGCATCGCTTCTTCGTCATGCCAGCTATACAAGGATGGGAATAATACTTTTCAATGACTTGATTTTTTTTTTAAACAAAGAAACCTTTATTGTTAGTAGCAACATTACAGTGTTGCGCAAAAAGAATACAGGAGGGATTAGAAAAACCCTAATTCACGTGGCACATGTAGTGAGGTGTAGTCCACTGACTACAGTTTATTGTCAGTCACCTAAGAGTGAGTCTTGAAGACGGCGTTTTTTTAGGCGTCGGTTTGGTGGAAGTTAAGGTGTGTTGATGGGGATGGCTGCGATCAAGGGTTTGGTGTGCTCGGCCATCTTGTGGTTCATCCTCACATACGTATCCTTGATCTCGTTGGGATGTCAAGGTCATTATGTATTACTTAGTCACGCAAAGACCAATCCGCTATCATGCGCAATACTCGATTCTGGGTCACTTGGATCTTTCTTATGTGTCAGGCAGCAGCTGCTCCCCATATTCCACAATGACTTGATGTTTTGTCAAAAGAAAAAAAATCTTAATTTATGTGGGGGGGGGGGGGGATTTTTATCGAATTTTCCGAGAATGGGTCAACAAATTTAAGTACACGCACTTGGGAAAATATTTTTGATTCTAATAAATTTCGGTGCATTCTGAATCCATAAAGTGATGTGCCACTTTATGGATGACATGTAGTTATGGCTACATGTAGTCATGTAGCCAAGGCCACATTGGCTACATGAATAAACTCCCGATTTCGGTTTTAATGGCAAACGAAAGAGCGAGTCGAATACAAACAATTTTTATAATAACGAGTAAGTCAAATTTGGGATGTTAATTGATCAAAATTCGCTAAAAACCACCGAACATTGCTTGATGTTCACCCAGAATGGTATGATAAGACATGGTGACTTGAGACATAAATGGTTACCTATTACTATATTAAAAAACAATTTGCGCAAAATATAGAAAAAAAAATAGTTTTTCAACATGAAAATTGTTTAAAATCTGAACCAATTTCGTAAAATCAAACGAAAGGGGGGTTCCGTACAACTATTGCCATCTCCTCCCTTACAGCATGCTGCATGTTGTGACTTTTGTTTGCGTGAGATTAAAACTAATTAGCTTCCTCTTAGCATACTCAATCAATGGTTTGTCGAAAATGATCTTTCATGGGTTCTTTAATATACATCAAAAGTTATTGAATTAATTTTCTATATCGATACTGATATCGAATTGAGAAAGAGGCGATTGTGCTTGACTGGCTGTCGTTAGCCTCACACTCGCGCAAAGGATTGGGACAGAGTTAAAAACCTGAAAGTGAGGGGGGGAAAGCTTGCCGAGAGGTCATAAGAAGCGCGAAGTGGCAACAGTAATTAAAAGCTCTCTTTCCCCCTTCAACCACATCAAACAACATAATCTTCGAATTACCCATTAGAAGCTGGTCGAGGGGCTAGTGGTTAGATTTCACTTAGGGGTGACTTCGGGCCCAGGAAAAAACAAATCCCATCAGGGGAAGGCTCTTAGCGACCACAAGCAAAGCGAGCTGCTCTTGCGGCAGCATCAATCATTAGGAGATCTGACAGGCCTTTGTTTGTCCTGCAACCAGACCCACCCTTGATCTCGAGTGTTAAGTGCTCAAACCACGCAATCTCTCGTCAAACATCCCATTCATCATTCTTTTATTTGAGATTGTAATATCCTAAATGGCTCCGTCCACTTATTTCCTACTGTAGATCCGGAAGTAATGTTAGATAGCTCTCTTCAAATGGGATAACAAACTGCAAAGTGGGTATAGTTAAGCCACAAATTTATGCTACTCCGGCACCTCAATGACAATATAAATAATCAGCTCTACGTTAAGAGATTATACATATTATAGTATGGTGATTCTGAGTGGTTCCTTAAGCCAAGCAGCCGATTTTCATCAAAATTCGTTAAAAACGGAATTTTTTGCTCATGTAGGTATACATATATATCTGGTTGAATACCTATATATTCTTGATCCTAGGTACCTACTAACCGCATGGCGCATGGATTTCTTGCAATGTACTAAGAAAATATTCGCTTCAGTATCTATATTCTATGATTGATAAATTTACTCAATTTGATTATAATATTCCCCTTGTCCCCAAAAACACAGCTTATTCCGAAATTTTGTTATAGTTGATAAACTTTAAGATCTGATAGAAACCATATCTAAACGGCACCCCCTAACCTTTTAAAGTGGTCATCAACAAACCGGACTGCTGGAGAAGAGGGATGCCTAGATTTGATTCTGGTCCCTTGGTGTGGCACGCAGATGGATCTGTTATGTAGGAATATCGGGAATAGGCATAAAAGACTTTGCAGTCAGCCTGGTGAGGTCCCTCGGCGGGACATACACAACCATCTTCCAACCGGAAGTCCGTAATATCCATCTATGTGCGGAGGAGATGCTGCACAGGCAGCTCAACAACACTAAAATGTATACTTAATCATTTTATCTGACAGTCAGGCGGCTCTCAAGGACACCGCTTCCTTTGCGATAAACTCAAAGCTGGTATGAGAGTGCTTGATTACCCTTAAAAAAATGGCCCAGATCAATCAGGTCACTCCTCTGGATCCCGGGTCACGAGGATTTTGATTTCTTGCCGGTAGAGAAGCGGAGACCTTGACAGTGGGACCAGAACCAATATTTCGTTTAATAAACGTGGTTAACAAGTAGTGGGAAGCCAGTGACGAATAAAACACTGGCGAAAACTCCCAGGCCTGAGAAAGGCAAAACTTTTCGTGGCATTCTCGAAGAGCGCGGCTGAAATAATTTCTGTATGCTAAAGAAGGATGTTAGAACAATGGTAGCTCTGATGTTAACCCCCCACTTCACTATTACCTATCACTACAGGCGCTACAGGCCCCACAAACAATCCGACATACAAGATCGAAAACTGATATAATAACGAACTGGGGCTGAATACTGTACAGTTGAGTTATTTCCTTCTGTTTCACGGACCATCGACCACGAAACGTAGGTACTTGTATTACTCGAGATAGATAAGGCGCAGTTTACATCTAAACGGTAGATGGAGGAATGAATGTGAAATCCCTAATATCAACATTCGGGGAGCTTCGGTTAGTATCCGTTTATGAAGTGATTTTGTATTACCATCCTTGATTACATTAATATATTTATTCAATGCGACGCTCCCAGGTAAACGAACGTGAATTTAAAAAATAAAACCAATATCCCTCCACGTAAGCCCGACGATTTACCGTACCTACAAAAATCAACACTACCTTCCCCCGAGGCTGTAATATAAATATATACAAAACTGGAGAGGCCCCTCCTGCTAACAAGCTCAGGCAGTTTTAAATTGAGTGCTCTGCCCTAGAATATAGTAGATACCTACTCCCAAACAGGAAAAAAAAACTTGTAGGGCATAGAGTGGAAGACAAAAAAGCTTCATTTGAGAGAATCCAGATGACAACGGGACCTGGTAGGGTCATGGTGGATTACACTTGCCGTAACAGAAAGCAGAGGGTTAAATGCCTTGAAAAAATTTCCCCTGCCCCTCGTGGATTTATGTAGAGGCAGGTTATTATATACAGAACATCGTTATTTACCCTTTTCTCCCGGAGAAGCCCAAACCGTTCTTCTAGTTTTTTTATCACCGTTTTCCTGTTTAGGTGACTCCAACGTTTGAGATATTTATTTCATGTTGGGAAGCTGTCGGTAAGCAAATAATCACCTTTTTTAGGGCGTCCGTTTTCATCGGAAGCTACAGGGTTTTCTCGAGGTTCGAGGCTCCTTGGTTTTGTTTGTGTTTAGGAAGTGATAACGTCATCGGGCCAAGGGGTTTTGATGGTGTGTTGGAGTGTCTCATTTGGGGCAAGGTTACGACAATCTATTATCGAACCTCGATCGGGACGATTAGCCGATTGATTCATTCGATGAGTGGACAGACAATCCCCCTTTGTACAAGAACGGTGTTCAAGTAATTCCAATAGTCGTGTTATAGTCATTTATTACTGCCTCAGGGACTGCGCAAGATACTATAACCTAAAACTTCAACCAAGATGAGCTAGTATCAACTCAATCAGATCAGTAATTTCAGAATTTCAGGGGGCCATAATTATGTCATAGTAAAGTCATGGGTAAATAAGATGAATGAATATAGATTTGTGATTATATATTTATCATGTAAGCATCACCTGCGAATATAGTGATTTACGATGTCTGATGCTCGAAAAACGGTTGAGAACTTGTCCCTATTTTAGAAAACAATAGAAGAAAGGTAAAGTAACAGCCATTTCAGGCTGGGACTTTTCGTCCGACTGCCCTGCCAGCGTCACGGACGTGATCAGCTGTCCTCCAATGAGAGGATCAGAATTCGATCTGATCATTTCGCTCTTGGCTACTCGTCGCCTCACCCCCTTGAGTGGAGTGGGGCCCGGCCAACAACGACATGGGTCATAATTCGACAAGTCATCACGTGCCACGGATTTTCGAATCACCTTTTTACATCTCTTCGTCCATAAAGCAACTCTTCCCTTTTTAAACTTTTTTCAAACGCGTAGAAGAAGATGATTATAAAATCAGCACCAAAAATGTTCTTTGTGGATACATTGATAACTGCTCATTCCACAGTGATCGAAGCAATAGCCTCAGCCAATTGACAACATTTATATCATATTTAAATAAACTATGCGCGGTTTCCTTGTCCTATCATCCCCAAGTTTGATGTTAGATGGTTAAAAATGGAGGACTTATCAACTAATTATATGAATCATCCCAACGATGGTGAGGTAAGGAAGCTATACTTACTGCCCACTTACTTGAAAGAAGTTTTCCATTCCTCAAAAGTCAATAGTATTCTGAAGGGCTCTATTTTTATAGACTCAGGAGCAGTAGTTCTCATGGGTACAGAGATACCTACACCATTTGTTTGTAATGAACCACTTCTAAACTGGCAAATAAACGAGCAGAAAAATGTTTGAGTATTTATAGGTGATCGCATATTTTGGACTGTAAATAGTTTTCACCATACTGGAAATTTTTTTTTCTTTTTTCTGAAATCCCTTCTTTAGTTACGAACGCTTTAGTAACGAAGCACATCAGTTGAGAGCGGTGTCTGTCATCGGCCGATGTTCACCACCCGTTTCCTCAAACCTCCTACTTCAGTAAAAACCTTTTCCGCCCCAGGGTCGTGAAGAAATTAATCTACTTTCATTTTGTGGAAAACGATTTTTCAGGACAATCAGTCTCATTGGTGATACGATTTAAACTCCTTCAGAGTGAGAAATGTCACCAGTTGTGGGATATCCACAGAAGGCCTAGACTGACAGACGTGAACTTACCACTGGAGACAAATCGCCACCAGATGTTTTCACGTGGTTTCCGTTTTTCTCAGTCTCAGTGGGGGACCTAGGGTTTTTATCTGTCAACGGCCTCTTCAGGAGACCTGCTGTGCAAAACTCCCTGTTGTGATGACAGCCTCAGACCGTGCTCAGACCTAATTCATTTATGATGTCCTACTCGATGAGTATTTGAAGCTTATTTTCCAAAGTGGAAGCACGTGGCATTTTCTTTTGGGTGCAAGCGCCTGCATTGACTTTTTTCGGGAGGTGAAGCCGTTTGACGCCACCTTATTCAAAACCACACCCCAGACTAAAATGTTGGCTCCGATTATGATAATTTATCAAGTCCCAATCGCTAGCCAGAAGTGCTTGACAAACAAAAAATCCCCATTCGTTTTGTCTAAAACCCAATCTGTTTGTCTATATCACTGATCTGTAAGCAATATCCTTGAAATACCATTTCGTCGGAATACGCGAGAAAGGTCTCACGAGCAACATTGAAGGAATCTGCGACTCAATACTTTTTTCACATGAAATTAATCAAAAGCGTCAAAAGTTTCAACTGCACAACAGCTAACATTTCTTCAAAAAAGCGAACGTTCATTCTTCATTGTCATTTCCTATCAACAAGGAAGTTTCCAAATACCGGAAATTACCTTCCTAATGTGGTCACGAAGTGTACAAGCATAGTTTTAAAGGAATCCCTTTGGTAGTACGCGAGGAACTAAAAACATCTGCCAAGTGGGTTCAACATTTCAACCTTCCTTACTTCGTTACTTTGATTTATATGATTCGCAGCACCTACCCTCAATATCAGGTGCCTACTAAACCCGTATCAGAGAGCAATTGAAATTTGCAATACCTATGTTACTTTTTCGCCTTCTACTTCAAAAATGATGTACCTCCCAAAAAATGCCCCGTGCCCCCTTTCTATATTAACTTCAGTAAATGTATGAGAACACAACAACGAAACTACAACAGAAACGTTTGTAGATCCCAGTGGGTAAACCACTCACTTTGCCATCTAAAGTTGCATTTTCAAAACATTTATTGCCATCATCAACTATTCGGATTGAATTCGAACATTTTTTTGACAAAACCTGATCCGTGGTTGGCCACGAGAGGTTCGTTATAAATTAATCTTCTTGTGTGGACTTGTATTTATTTTCCCGGTATCGCCGGTTTCTCTCGAAATACGTGCAGTGGGTTTCACTTTTATTGACTCACCAGATATTATTCGATCGTTTCTTAAATTTTCCATCATTACGTTATTTTCTTTCTTTTTCATCTCGTCCTGTTCCCCAAGAGTCGATATCCTCAGAAACTAGACTAGACTCGACAATCCAGAGCACTTCCCCTTGGGTTAGACATTTTCCGTTTACAAAATATTATGTCGTTTCAGTACTTCGTTTAATATTCAAAGCCTCAGTCCCTCCACTTTCTCAACTTCTCTTTAGAAGCCTGCCAGCGCCTCTTTACTTTCTGAGAGTCCTTTTTCCAGCAGAGAAGCAACTGAAAAGCCCTCCGAAAAAGTGGCTGTAGTAAGGACCTCTTGAAAAACTTTAAACTCGTTTCTTGTCCTTTCAAATGCCTGTCGCTGGCGTTGAGTAAGCTGCCCTTTCATGAAACATGTCCGTAAAAATCCCTCGAATCAGAATTTTCCTATCGATTCAGCTGAATTTGATCATCAGTCAACAACCAGTAGCTCTACAAGATATTGAGACATACCACCACTTCTGCACTAAATTTGTAGTGGTGGCTGAATTACACTCATATCGCTGCTGTTCGATTACCTACTAGTAACACTTTCTGCTGCTCAATAAGACCCTATTGAAAAATTTCAGTATCGTAAATTAAAATTCATCTGATTCCAAATGCGTTTTCTGTAATCGATTCGGTTTCAGTTTAATCATGCATGAAACTTGGTGAAACTTCTCTGAATAACTGCGATGCGAATATCAACTACCTACTCACCAACTTGGAGCGTCCCTGTAATGCGGACTGAACATTATTGATATAAGTGCAACCCTCTAACTTCTCGTGTGTTTGTCGCGTTACAATAATTTGAACCCGATTTTACTGCATGACCAGAAGGTGATGAGAGTAAATGTAGGAAGGCTCTTCCCTTGTTATGAGCACTAGGATGGCAGACACTCAATTCCTCTGGTTCTTTTTTTATCATCCCTATAAATTTTTAATAATCTGTATGTCGCTACCGTCTCGGTGCATTATCGAGATGATTTCAAGCAATAGTTTTCAAGACCTCATCATTTGTCCTCTAATGTTGTTTTCAAGCATACCGGTCTAGATAACGGCGGTCGTTGGGAAAGATGGAACACGCAAACCAATCGCACGGACAATTTTACGACGCATTAAAATTTTATGATTAAGATAAGCGGATAAGTCTTCTTTCGCTACTTTGTGCGTGGCGCGTATTTTAATCCCACGCCGAGCTCCGAGGGCAGGCTGCGTTTCAGGTGTTGGTTTTTACTGATAGCAAAAATGTCAAAGAAACGTCTCTTCTGGTCAGGTTGGCTTTTTCAATCATTCTAAATTATTCACCTTGCGTATATACAAAGAATATGCCGCTGTGTTGAGATTTAATGACCTTGAAACTATCGTTCGCATCTGCCTTTAAAGTCTAATCAAAATCGGACAAGCCCATAGCAAATAAAGATAATGCGTTATTTTACTTGTCTAATGAAAAGGGTCAGCAAGCGTCAGAGCAAAACTTTATCCACAGATAGGTTTATTAGGTCTAGCAGGTTTGTTAGGTCAAAACCGACTTTATCCAATCAGCCAATGACAGAGCAGCATAGAAAAGCCTTATCTCTGGGAATCAAGAATGTAAAAACGTGATCGATCTTGTCTGAAAATTTTGCGTTTACGGCGCTTTCTCTGGTGGTTTTCACGTGCAACCACATACTACCAGTATACAGGACTGCGTATTAGGTACACGTAGCGTTTAATTTTTTAACATTCTTAATCGGGTACCATGAATGGAGGTTAGGTTCGTTGTATGATATTTATCATGCAAAGTAATAGTAACTAGACCTATAATAATTATGTTCTGTGCCTGTCTACTAAGTAACCGAAAATTCAAGTAAAACGCAAGTAAGCAAGATTCCAGTAATAGAGAATATAACTTGTTCGCGTTAAGTAGGCTACCCTGTATACACAATATTAAGCACACAATTAAGAAACAAGACAATAATTATTTATTATAATCAGGCATCAGAAGTATTTTATACAAAAGGGAATTTAAGAAGTATACTTGTGGTACGTAATCCACAAAACATGAAACTCCGTCAGTGTGACCATAAAATTGAATAGCCCTGCTTGAGGTTCATTATTACAATCCCCGTAATTTCTGAGAGTGTATCTCGAACTGCTAGGATATAAAATGGAGAGGATTGGAGGGGGAAAATGATATCGTTTACTCTCGAAAAGGTTCCCGAAGCCAAACCAAACAACAACACGAAGCGATGGAGCCAGGTGGGCAAACACCGAACTAATTATACTCAAGTGATTCGAGAGGGAGGAGTTTTCGCTTGACAATGATGCCTTCAGGAAGTGAACAGGCCAAAATAAAGAGAAAAAGAAAAAAGAAAACGTTAGAAACCACGACTTCCTGCCATTGAGATGGGATTTTGAAAGGGTAGAAGCGCTTTATTCCATTAGTTGATGCTTTTAGTGTTATGAAGAACGAAACTGCTAGCGCCTGGCACGGGTCTAATGGTGACTCCTTAGAACGACGTGTTCTTGGGGGTGTTCGGAAGCTATAGTGGAGAAGCCTTTTCACAACCCCAGAGGTTGGCCTCCAATTACTCTGATTGCGCGTTTAGGCCTCCCTTCTCCGACGTCCCCATCCAGCTCCCTACTGAAGATGAAGGCCGGGGGTTGGTCGCAAGCAGCTCCTAATAGGCCGATTAAAGAGGAAATCCCAAGGAAAATTGCTTCCACCCTTAAACTCGCAGCATGAGGGGGTTTAAAGATAAAGAACTTCATCTTGTACAGCTCTTAAATCAAATAATTCTCCCTTTCAGATGGTTCCCGGCCCGCACTATCCTGAGAGGCGGGTGACTCTAATCTTCATCAAGTCTTGATTGTGATGTATAATTGTGGGTTTCTAAAATGTTATTCCAAGCAAAGCATTTCTTCGCAAGATATCCCTATTTAACCAGTGGCCTTCCCTAAAATTTCATTTTTTGTATTATCCAACAACGAGATCTTCAGGCACGAAGGACCATTATAAAATATCTATTAAGTACGTAATCAATATGATTACCTGCCCCATCCAGAAAGGTTTCTCTCTGTGCTTCTCCAATTTAGTTATCTTGTAACACTCAATAGTAGAGAAAATCAGCAAGATCATTGTGATGGTGTAGAGGTTAGCCTGTTAGGTTCATGAACAAAAGATCGAAAACATTAATTTGTTTGTTATTATGTATGTACTATCCTGATCTTCCAGTTATTCTATATTTCTCTAAAATACTCGATGTGGAGAATGTTCAGCTGCTGCGTTGATTAGCTAGAGCAAGATAATTGAAGCGGAGAACCACGTGAGTAGGTCCCTCCTACACATATGAGTACACAAACCCCACAATTCATCAGGATTCAAACTTTAATCACCCAGAATTCCGGTAAATTGATCATAACCCCATTTTGGGCTTGTTCTCAACCAAGTACATTCATGAAATTTGGGTATAGGTACCTACATTTAGCAGCTCTAAGGGCGGAATTCATAGTCCTCACTCACGTAGAAGGCAAAGGAGGCGAGTTTTTATAGTCTAGGGGCTATTCTCCCTCCATCCTCCACTCTAGTTGGAGGATGGTGGGGATCCCTTCCAGCTTGACCACGTGGGGAGCTCAAGAGTATTGACGCAGAAAACAGTGATCTACGCAAAAGGGGCATATATAAAGGTAAATAATACACGTTTGTGTAATAAATTCCAGAGTTTTTTATTGCATTTTCGGATTCTACATGCCTTGAAACGTAAACCATCAAATTTTGAGGGGGTTAATTTTTTTTTTTCATGCTCGATTCAAAAGGTTTATTATTTAAAATAATAAAGAACAAAAAGTGGCCGTCTGTCCCGTTTGGGGTCTAATTGGTCCTCGAAGATCGGCGTTACTGCCAGTCATCTCTAAGGGGTAAACAATAGGTGTTGAAATTGTCAGAACGCCGTCACTCGAAAACTTCCGATAGAAGGATATAGTTTTTTTTACGTTTTCAAATTGATCCTGAACTAAAGCATTTTTTGAGACCACCCGGAGCATTGTACGTACGGCCAGCCGTTCGTTTGCACCGAAAAACTTCGTCAACATGATATTGAATCAAACCGTATAAATCCGGCCCAAATATCATTCCTAGGGAGCACCCACGTGATCATAATCACGGATGGCTGTATGAAGTCGAGCTGGTTGTTCTATGATATTATTTCGTTGGAAAAATTATGGATCTTATGAGTTTTGTTGATAGGTACTTTTCCAACTTGAACAAACGTTGAAGCATTATTGGGTAAATTACGTTTACGCAATGGTAAATTATTGCACAACGGTAAATGATTACACAATGGTAAATTATTACACAACGGTCAATTATACTGTATACGTAGAAGGGGCACCTATACAGGTGAATTATTTCACACCGGTTTACACTTGGACTTCATGAATAACTACAAATAATTAATGACTGAATTATTGAATCTTCGCATTTGTATGAAACTGGCTGGCTCCAGTACTCGATTTAGGGCTTTCCTGGGGGGAGCTGGAGGGCATTGACCGCAAAAGTCAGTGATCTACGCAAAAGGAGCATCTATACAGGTAAATAATAAACCTTTGTGTAGTAATTTGCAACGTTTTTCATTGAAAAAAAAAAAAAATTAGAATGAAAAAATGTTTTGAAAACTTGATTGAAGATTTTCGGAGAATACACGTTATTTAGTTATGTGTAGGACTCCTTTCTAGATCCACTTATCAATATACAACTACATCACTTGGGGTGATCCGGTGGCCAAACGCTCTGCCGGTTGGGACTGGGACGGCAGCTCCGGTCCGACTCCCAAAGCCCCTTTTCACAAACTTAGGGCCTTGACGCAATATTACTGTAGCACTGAGCGAAAGATCGGATCAAATTCTAATCCTTCAGCAGATTGCATCTGCAAGGCCGGTAGGGCGTTCGGGTTTGAAGCACTAGCCTGAGAAGGCTGTTGCTTGGAACCCACAAACAGGTAGCCCATCTATATCAAAAAGGCCACTTTATCAATATCGCTGCATTTTCGCGGTCGACCACATAATGAGTTATTCACTTTATGTAAAATCTCTCGAATCTCGTATAATCGGTTACTCGATCCTCCACCTCTGGCATATATAAAATCAAATAATTGTAATCAATCAATATCGAATTGACTACTTTAATGAGTCTGAGGGTTTTGATTGCGGTCATGAACAAGAAAGTTATTAGTAAAGACATTCAAATGAACGATTACGCCACCCAGGGGATTAAGCGTTTATAATATAATGAGAACTACGACTCCAAATCTACAAGTTTTTAATGAGAAATAATTATTATGGGTTTCACCAATGAAACCATTTCAAGCGGAAAGTTCCCATTCGCTTCCTCTATAAGTTAATGTTATTAGCTACAAGGTAGGTAGTTGCTAAACGTTCCCGAAATCTACTGTACATAATTAAGCAGATATATATAGTAGTAGATAGAATACGCACCTACCTATGTTACCATCCACTCGCACCGTTTCCTTCCCTCCATAGATCGTTGAGTGATGGTGGGTTGCGAATAATAACCAGCCTGTCTCCTTAGTACCTCGATTCACTCAGGACGAACTATGGGTTAACTGTATACGTTACGTCGAAAATTCTGTAATACGGTGACTGACTGAACAGTCTTTTGGTTTATTATTTTCAATAATGAACCTTAGGAATCGAGCATGGGGAAAAAAATAACCCCTCCCCCCCCCCCCCCCCCTCAAAGTTTGATGGTTTACGTGTCAAGGTATGTAGAATCCGAAAATGCAATAAAAAAATATTACACAAGGGTTTATTATTTACCTATATAGATGCTCTTTCTGCGTAGATCACAGTTTTCTGTGATCAGTACCCTTGAGCTCCCCCAGGAAAGCCCTAAATCGAGTTACTGAAGCCGGCCCGGGAATTAAAGCTTCATACAAATGCGCGGAATTCAATAATTCATTCATAATTTTTTAAAGTTATTCATGAATCAAAGGTAAGCAATAAACCGTTGTGTAATAATTTACCTGTATAGATGCCCCTCCTTCGTAGGTAGTATAATAAACCATTGTGTAATAATTTACCGTAGTGTAATAAATAATAATTTACCGTCGCTTCGTAATTTACACAATAACAAGCCGTTGTGTAATAATTTGCAAATTGTCGTGGTTCTCTTCCGGAATACCATCGAATGTACATATTTGAGACTAGCCTGACCGCTCGCTTCGCTCGCTATCCGAGATTCGCTGTACGCAGTATCGTGGAACCAACAAACGACGGAAAAATCCCATAGCCTACCGGGTATTTGTGCCCAATTTTATCAAAATCCGTCAAGCCATGCAGGAGTTGACCATGGTCGACCATATTTCCGCTATGGTCAGGGAATTAAAAATGCGCCTACGTTCAACTTGGGAGGCTACCGGATATTGGTGCCAAATTTGGTCGATATCCGTTGAGCAATTCGGGATTCGACCATGGAGGGGCCCATGGATGCGCTATGGTCGACCACGGGGGTTGTCCGAAGGGTCGATCGTAGATAGAATTTTACGTAGATTACGAATACCCGATAAAAAATAGGGGTTACCATTTCAATTAACGAAGTTGACCATGGTCGACCATAGTTCCGCTATGGTGAGGGAATTAAAAATGCGACGTTGCACAACTTGGGAGCCTACTGGATATTCGTGCCAAATTTGGTCGATATCCGTCAAGCCGTTTGGCTGTGGCAAGACAGACAGACAGAGATTCGAATTTATAATATAATAAGATAAGATTGATCGAAATAAACCAAGTGAATGGCGGGCCTGTATACGTGACTCAAGTGGGATAGGTAGTCCTCTCCCTCCATCGATCCACCAACGGCTCCTAACGACTGTCGGAGGACCGTGGGAGGGTGGAAGAGCTCCTATAAAACCCGCTCTTCTCACCCAGCTCACCATTCTACGCTTAAACCTCAAGTCGATGACTTCTCTCTCTCTCTCTCTCTCTCTCTCTCTCTCTCGCCCCTCAAACCTCCTTACCTCTCTCGCCTAAAAGAACTCAGAATGGTGGAACCGTCTGGGAACAACCTCTAGCCTTTCTAGTGGTGGTAACCTCCCTGGTTTCGCCATAGGTTTAACCTTTCCAACGCTAGCTATCCAACCTCACCTATCCAGTCCAGCCCTCATTCTTCTATCACCACAGTGGTGCACCCGACATGATCGCACGATGCAAAGCAAACCTCAAGCCCCCACCCTTCAACACCCAGATGGTTCCAACACCCAGACCTCCCACCCCCACCCCCCCAACCACACCTCCACCAACCTCCAACCCCCACCACCACCCACCAACATATTGACCACCTCCACCACCGACATCTGACAGCAGACATCTCGCCCCAGTCCACCGCTGCCTACAAGGGCCTCCCCGCCCACCTCATCAACATGCATCAACAATCGACCCCCCTCTCCCAACTGCAACAGCTGAAGGACCTAACACCCAGCCGCCTCTTTTACCGGCTCTCGTCTGTGGAACACACCGTGTGACTTCCCCACTCCCTCAACCCAGGGAATCGCCAATGCCTGCTAGCGCGGCAGGCGCCAACCCCCACTTCCCCATAGTGCGATGGCCCCACCAGCGCCTATGACACCTTCTCCGCCTTCTGCAGCCCCTCAACAACGACTAAAGAAGGTGCCGTTTTATGTGCCTTCCCTCATCACTACTCTCCACCCCCACCTTCGCCAACACCCCACGGTGCACCCACGCCTCGGTGCACCCACACCTCGGCCCTCTTGACCCCTCGACTTACTGAGGGGCCCCTCCTCTCATCCCTTGACTCACTGAGGGGCCCCTCCTGTGGACTCCTCGACTCACTGAGGAGCCCCCCCCCCCCCCCTCTCAACACCTTGACTCACTGAGGGGCCCACACATCCGCAGCCCTCTCCCCCTTCGGTCCACAGGCCACCTGCACCGACCCACATTGGCACCGTTACCATGCCCACGCCGCCATCACACGCCCACTCTGCCCCTCTCGCACACTACTCCGCTCGCCACTGCACCCAATCTGCCCCAACCGGCTGCCTCATAATTGAAGATACCTATGTACATAGTTCTCAACTAGCTTTAAGTTCACCGTCTTCAGCATCAACTGTTTTTCCTTGCCTTCAGCATTCAATGTCAACTTTCGCCTTCAGCTCCTTTTTTTCTAATAGTTCTCGATTTATTTTGCATAATCTGGTGGGACCCCTGTCATGGTTCCCTTCCGGAATACCACTCGAATGTACATATTTAAGATTGTCCTAAATAAACCAAGTGAATGGAGGGCCTGTATACGTGACTCAAGTGGGATAGGTAGTCCCCCACCCCCAACGATCCACCAAAGGCTCCTAAAGACTGTCGGAGGACCAGGGGAGGGAGGAAGAGCTCCTATTAAACCTGCCTTTCTCACCCAGCTCGCCATTCTACGCTCAAACCTCAAGTCGATGACTTCTCTCTCTCTCTCTCTTTCCAAGGGCAGGGAGTTGAACATGATTTTGTTATTCCCCAACATCGTACTGAAGAATTTGGCTCCACGCTTGCTATAGAGGGTGTGCGTTTCTGGAACAAGCTCCCTCAGAACATTAAAACATGTAGGTCACTGTCTTTGTTTAAAAGACATTTGAAAGAGTTTCATGGAGCTGCATCAGACTGAGGATGTGGGGTCATGTGTGGAGTCAGTTCCTGATTTTTGGAACAATAGGTCATAATATATTGTATTTATATCTACATTCAAAGTGTGCATCTAAACAAATCTGTGATCCTCTTATTTTATTTTCTCAGCGCTCAACCTATAGGAAGGTATTTCCTATTTCAGAAGTATCTTTATTTTATTTTTGTTTTTATAATACTATTGGAATATTTCTTGAGACTGGCACTGCTCTGGTAGTCTTACATCACCTAACTCATGTAGTCCTCAGAGGACAGGACTCGTCCAATTTGTCGTAGGACTTATACATATAAGAAGTGTAAATTATTTTGAAAGAATTTCGATTTTTCCCTCACGTATTGATCCTCGCGAAAGTGTATGTTACTTTTTAGTAGGGAGTTTTATCTAGGATGATGTACATGGTCATTTTTTGCCGAAGGCCTTAGTTTTCGAGTTATTTACAAAACACGTAAAAAAGGAACCTTTACAGACCCCCTCACTCCTCAGCTAGCCCCCACTCATCAGTACTTTCGATAAATTGTTCAGGACAGATCCCTACATCTCTGCCAAAATTGGCTTCTATATTTTTTCCCCCTATTTAATCTTTTTTTTTGTATTCTTTGAGAGGACTATTACGAGAGTTACATTATAACCGTGGGTAAATTTACAGAAAAGGATCAGATTACCGCCTATAGATATTTCCCAATTGAAATAGATCGAGTATAAAATGAAATTAATATTGTAATGGAAAAATAATAAAATTGACCAACGGTTCCGTATAAAAGTTATACCCACTGAAAGTGTCACACGAGGTCCAACATTCGTTCCTACTGAAATAGAAACTTCAATTCCAGTTTACGATTTGGTTGGCGATAATACAGTGATAGGAGGAAACCTGATGCAACTTGTAACTATTTATGTCAAGGGAGTCCAAGCATTGCGAATATGACGGCGAACATTCTTGTGCTAGTTAATGCGAAAGTACTATTCCCAAATTCAGTGTATGTAAACTGGCTTTTGTGGCTCTGTTTAGGTGAATTGATGATTCGACCTATAGAAGAGCTGTCCAGATCGGGGAAGACTGAAGTGCGGAAGAAGAGATGTCGAGCAGCATTTAGCCACGCTCAGGTCTACGAACTGGAGAGGCGGTTCAGCCAACAACGCTACCTATCGGGTCCTGAAAGAGCCGATCTAGCCCACACATTGAAACTCACCGAAACACAGGTAGGTACTCGAACCTACTGTACCAGGTAATGGTGCATAGTGAACTGCACAACTGCTTATGATTTCATGAACCTATTTCAGAGGTAGGTAGACTACACTTTCTTATAGAAATCAACAATATAGGTTAGTGCGTAGGGGACATTGCCTTAACATGGCATAGCAGGGTTTCCAGTATTTGACACAAGTATACTCCAGCGGGAATGGGTTTAATCACTACGTTTGTCAATGTTGTCAACGAGTTCGTATTTATCAGCTCTGTTATCACAGCCAGCAATATAGTATAATTTTTTCCCCTCCGATTTGATGTGGCAATTTACTTTGCACTATGTAGCTATTTTCAAAGGCTTTTACTTGTATTGTACTTGGATAACTAGCACGATAAACGTGCTATTACCAGTACGGTGAGCACCTACCTAGGTAGGGTGGGCTTGGGAAGGTCGCAGGAGAGAGGAGGATGTGCACCTTGGGAGTCTTTTATGAATAGCTAACACCCTGCACTTATCACCACAACGAGCGTTACAGGAAGAAGCGTCCCACGGTTACCACCACAGCAGACGCTAAAGGACAGGGATGCTAACACCCCCCATTTACTCAGCGAGCGTTAGAGGAAGAAGCATCCCGCGGTTACCAACACAGTAGACGCTAAGGGAGATGGATGCTAACACCCCGTAGTTATCACCACAGCGAGTGTTAGAGGGTGAAGCATCCCACGGTTACCACCACAGCAGACGCTAAGGGAGATGGACGGGTAGGCGAGACAGGAGGCGCAAGGTGAGAGAGAGAGAAATTGCAGGTAAGAGTGAGGTCGGTCAAATGAAGAGCCGGGCGCCTTATAAAGGTGCCTCGACTTCGTCGTTAGCGGCCGTTGGGAGTCGTTGAGCGTTAATGGAGGGAGATCCTTCTGGGATTTTTCCCGAGGCGTCGCACAGCTCGACTTCCTCCTTGTTTATTGGTGATATCTTAAGTTACATGTGAGTGGTAAATGCTACATTTGAGGGGTACCACGACACACATCATTGTCTCCCCCTCCAATGAATTTATCGCTTGTTATAAAAACGTTAAACTTGTATGCATATAAGTAATTACCTACTATGTGGTCTAAACGTAGTTGATTTATCATTGAAACTTGACCTATACAACAAAATAATTTGATTATTAAAATAATTGCCATCCCCTCCACCCCTCAATATCTCCTCACGTATTTATCCTAGCGAAAGAGCAACAACTTTTTTGTAGGGAATTTTATCTAGAATAATTAGTTCGGGACTAAAAGTATGTTGTTAAGCTTATACTAAAAGTATGTTGCTAAGCGTAACACCTTATACTAAAAGTATGTTGTTAAGCTTAACAACATACTAAAAGTACTGCCCAGGGTGGGGGGGAGGGTGGGAAGCTGTGGGTCTGTAAAGGTCCAGTTTACGTTTTTCGTGAATAACTCAAGAACTGCGGCCTCCACCAAAAAAAGTCCGGGAACTAAATTATTCTAGATACAATTTTGGAACCGGCGAGTGCCAAAATCGGCTTCTATATTATTTCCCCCCCATTTTTCCCTCATTGTCTGAACCGTAAAGCACTGTTGGCGTTATATGCCAAACAATAACTACTATTCAAAGAGCGATGGCACCAGCTAAATTAAATGTTAAGGGTTATCGAATAATGGTTGTCTTTGGGTGTGCCGACTTTGACTCTTGAAATATCAAATATCAAATATTAAATGAAATATCTGTGGTCAATTCCCGCGAGCTCCCCCCAGGAAAGCCCTAAACCGAGTACTGGAGCCGGCCCCGGAATTGAAGTTTCCTACAAAAAATGCGTCGGATTCAATAATTCTATCATTAATTATTTGTAGTTATTCATGAATCATAAGGCAAATAATAAACCGTTGTGTTATAATTTATCTGTATAGGTGCCCCTTCTACGTAGATAGTATAATGAACCGTTGTGTAATAATTTACCGTTGTGTAATAATTTGCCCATTAATAATACATCAACGTTTGTTCAAGTTGCAAAAGTACCTTTCAACAAAATCTAAAAGATACATCATTGTTCGAATGAAATAATATCACAGAACGACCAACTCGATTTCATACAGCCATCCGTGATTTTAAATCAGGTGATCCCTAGCGAGGATAATCTCGGCCGGATTTATACCATTTGATTCACGATCGTGTTGACGAAGCTTTTCGTTCCAAACGAACGGCTGGTCATACAATGCTCCGGGTGGCCTCAAAAAATTCGTTAGTTCAAGATCAATTTAAAAACGTAAAAAAACCCATACTCTTCTATCAAAAGTTTTCGAGCTACGGCATTCTGAACATGTCAACCCCTTTTTGAACCCCTTAGAGGTGACTGACAGTAACGCCGAGCTTCGAGGACCAACTAGACCCCAAACAGGACCGATAAACCAAATTTCATCAATTTTGGTTCATGGTAACTATGAAAAGTGCTAAGTACGGCGGACAGCGTACGGCGGACAGACAGAATTTTTTGGTTTATTATTTTCAATAATGAACCTTTGGAATCGAGCATGAAAAAATTGTTTTTACCCCCCCCCCCCCCCCCCAAATTTGATGGTTTCCGTTTCAAAGGTAATGTAGAATCCGAAAGTGCAATAAAAAAATTTCCGTCCGTCCGCCGTACACAGCACGCCGTACTTCGCACTTTTCTTAGTTACCTTGTGCCAAAATTGATGAAATTCGGTTTATAGGTCCAATTTGGGGTCTAGTTGGTCCTCGAAGCTCGGCGTTAATGTTAGTCGTTAGTCATCCCTAAGGGGTGAAAATAGGGGTGGAAAACTCCAGGACGCCGTTACCTCGATTTTTTTAAATTTTGGTTTATTATTTTCAATAATGAACCATTGGAATCGAGCATGAAAAAAAAAAATTCTAACCCCCCCTAAACCACCCCAGCCAGGCATTTTCAACAGCAGGGTGAATGAAATTGTATAGGTACATTTAGCCCAAATCTCGTCACCAGGGACGCGCTAACAATCGGGAATTGGCCTGAGATAAAATCATTGCTAGGGATCACCTGATTATAATCACGGAGTATGAAGTCGAGTTGGTTGTTCTGTGATATTATTTCATTCTAAAAATGATGGCTCTTTTGGAGTTTGTTGATAGATAGTGAAACTTGAACAAACGTTGAAGTATTATTGATGGGTAAATTATTACTACACAATGGTAAATCATTACTCAACGGTAAATTATTACACAACCGTTCATTATACCATCTACGTAGAAGGGGCTGGAGTTTGTTGGTAGGTACGTTTGCAACTTTTTTCACTCCGCATCAACAATTTCACTTCAGAACTTCATTATTTGCGTTTCTTTTCGCCATTTTGGGTACTGTTTGTCATCGGCAGAATTATTTTAGCAACATATAATTCGTGATTTAGGTAGGCACCTAGTAACGAGTACGGGGTTAGGTACTAACCTACGGAGGTTCTGTGATCTAGATAATATGTACAGAATAGTAGATACATATTATATTATATAGACGGGTTATCTATACAGAGAGCTGTGATCTCTAACAGAAGGGTATTCTGTACAAAATAATAAACCGTTGTGCAGGGATTTGCAGCGTTTTTTTTTCATGCTAGATTCCAAAGGTTCATTATTGAAAATAATAATAAACCAAAATTTCTTCGTCCGCCGTACGCCGTACTTTGCACTTTTCTTACCATGAACCAAAATTAACGAAATTTGGTGGGTAGATCCCGTTTGGGGTCTAGTTGGTCCTCGTAGTTCAGCGTTAATGTCAATCATCCCTAAGGGGTGAAAAATAGGGGTTGAAATCTCCAGGACACCGTTATCTCGACTTTACGGTTTTAAATAGTTCTCGAACTTGGGAGTTTTTTAAGACCACCCGGAGCATTGTACGTCCAGCCCAGAAGTTTGCACCGACAGGCATTTTCAACAGTGGGTGAATGAAATTGTATACATTCAGCCCAAATATCATCACTAAGGGCGCGCTAACAATCGGGAATTGGCCCAAGATCATAATTGCTAGGGAGCACCTGATTATATTCACTGAGTATGAAGTCGAGTTGGTTGTATCGTGATTATTTTTGAAAAATGATGGCTCTTTTGGAGTTTTTTGTTAGGTATTAAAACTTGAACAAACGTTGATGGGCAAATTACTACACAACGGTAAATTATTACTCAAAGGTAAATTGTTGCACAACGGTTCATTATACTATCTACGCAGAAGGGGCACTTATACAGGTAAATTGTTACACAACGATTTATTATTTGCCTTATGCTTCATGACTAATTACAAAATATTTAATTAATGAGTGTTTTATTGAATTCCGCGCATTTGTAGGAAACTTTAATTCTGGGGCCGGCTCCAGTACTCGATTTAGGGCTTTCCGTGGGGGGGGGGGGGGGGTGTCGAGGGTATTGACCAGAGAAAACAGTGATATACGCAGAAGGGGAACAGTGATATACAGGTAAATAATAAACCTTTGTGTAATAATTTACAGCGTTTTAATACTTATATTTATGTAAGTCATTCCATGCAGCGGCGTAAATAGCGAGTTTGCAGGGTTTTTTAAAAATCATTATTGTTTAATTTCCTTATTCTTTAATCAAACGGAAATGAGAGTAATTGTGTTTGATCATGTGACCCAACTAATCATTTTTAATCAACCTCGCCCCTCAGCCGTGGAACGCCACTTGTAACTGTACATGCGCCACCATCCACGCACAACCCATCTTTGCATCTCTCCGACATCTTCAGCAAAGTTAAGCCCTTGAGAAATCAATATATAAATGTAATTTCTACAAAAATCCCCCATATGGGTATAACCGGATTGCGGACCTCGAGTAACCTTCCTGTTAAAATTAATTCATCAGATTGAATTGAATCATTACGAAGTTGACAGAAGCAAATTTAATATAATCGGAGGTAATTTAATACGAGATTCACCATCATTAGCAATTAGAATTGGACAATTAATAATACTCGACCTCGTACCGCAGTTAGTTCTGATGTTTTTGACTAACTTATTGTTCTCGAATTAATCTTAACCCATTAATCGTTATTGTCGTCATAAACAATCTAGTCTTCGAGTATTCGCATTCTTGGATAGTTTCTCACTCAATGGTTTTTACAAATCGTCGATCTAACAATGGATTTGATCATTAAATTAAAATTGGATTGGCGAAAATTCCCAATGGGTCGGAAGTGATTTCTTCTTCAACTGTTTGTTCAATACCTTGATGGTAACCATGAAAATATTTATCAATATGAAGCAGAGCATTATGCAATGTTATATAAATATATTTTGGTAGGCTGAAAGAAATGAGATACAGCTACTTGACTGTTCGTGATATAAACAATACATCAAAATTCCTATCAACAAGACAGCCAGCACCTCCCCCGCCCACCACCCAACACCATCGAATCGCTACGCCGTAGCCGCGCCGTTTGATAACAGAGCTGAGATCAGTTAATTAGCATCAATAGTTATTGTATTCTCTATTGAAATAAAGGGTTTACCCACAAAATCAAGCAAAAAGAAATTTTCACAGTGTGTTACAACAGGGATTATGTTCAGAGGAGATTTATCAGTCCGGCATTTGTCACACTCTCCTTATTGTGTATGTCTGTTCCGCGAAAAACGGCTGCTTATGACTTGACATTTTGACAGTGCACTCGTTAGGCCAGCGGAATCTGCTGAATAGTTTGCCACAGCCCAAATGCAAAAACCAGCTTAATTTGAGCTTTGAAATTTAAATTTTGAATGGTGCACTCTAAGCACTGTATATGTATTATCCAAAATCTTATCACTTCCACCACTGGAGCCAGTAATTGCGTCAGTAGGAAGAATAGGATCCATGTAGATCCGTATTCTTACCCAAGACCATAGTAGCAATGGATAGGTCAAATTTACGATATTTTCGTCTGTAAGTTGGCCGTCTACGAGTAGTTTACCACATTGACTAGTCAATGAGGATGATGAACACTATCTGCGCGTAAACTTATTTTTGTGATATCTCCTTTCCATTATATTCAGTCATAGTTGAATTAGGCAGGTACCTACATTATAAATATAAAACTGCGAAAATAATATTATTGAATTAATAAATTACATTATTGAAATCTATGTATTTCCATGTGATCTTTATGAAGAGTTCGAAACAAAATTTTAATATTGATCTTTACTGCTAATTTATTCATCATTATGGCTATTTATGTAAGGATTATTGAGGAACGTATTAACAGTTCGTTTATTAGCACAGTTGATTATGAGTTACACTCAAGATAGAGAACATGAATGATCAGTAGGTATGTATTTGATGCAGCGATCTAGGAGGGGGTGCGTTGTGGTGGCAGACATTTTCAGTACCACGCGGCTAATCAACTAACTACAATAAAGAGATCGGGAACCCACTACAATTTAAGCACTTGATAATGTCTTAAATTCTTAAGTCTTCTATGTTGTAGGGCGTACCTATTATATTGCAGTATAATCGTTTGTAAATTCTACATAGGCACTGTTTGCCTTGAAAGATACATTTGTTTTTATGATTCCAGGTGAAAATTTGGTTTCAAAATAGAAGATATAAAACGAAACGGAAGCAGCTGCAGAGTGATGTTCCAGGAAAAAGAGTGGCTGTAAAGGTAAGTTGGGTGAGCTAAGCGAGCTTACAAGAAAAATACACTTTCACGAAAAATACGCTTTCAAGAAATATAACTACGCTACTCACTGGATCCGAATATTTTTCGGACCATGAAATTTTAAAAAAGTTTCAAATGCAATCCGCTTGCTGACGTAGGTAAAAATCACTAAAATCATCTAGTTCATAAAAATGGTATAGAATGGTGAGAGGTGACAACTAGACTGGAGAAATAGGCTATTTCAACAGCCACAAATTATTTCTCTTTAAAAATAACTAACATTGAAAGATGGCAAAAGAATGTTCTAATTTGTGGAGAAAAAAAAATCATGGAAAATTTTCAATGGTTTGAAGTTTAGGGAGATGCGTTCTCCGGAAATTCGCCATATGGTCGTGCTGCATAAATGTAATGTTATCCTTATTTTTCTTGTCTAGGATAAAATTAAAAGTTTTTATTATTCTGCATTAGTGCAGTAGCAATCAAGTAAAGAATTTCATTCATAGAGATTTATCATAGATAAATAAATCCGATAATCTGGTGTTATGTTTGACTCCAACATTGCTTTCAGATACTACGTATAAATTGCTACTGACACTCTTGCCATAAAAATGTGCTTAATGTTACAATAATAGTTTTATAAAATTGCAAGGCCGATTTAGGATACTGCCCCTCGATACTACCACATTTTGGAGAGTACTCGATGATATCTGAATTATTGTGGGACAGGCTATAAGATGTTACTGGTTAATTCTATTTCAAACATGATTATTACCATCTATGTATATAGATATCAGTTTTGCATTGGATTATTGCGTTACTGGCAGTTTTAAAGTAATCTGAATACTTCGAGCACCGTAAAATATGAATATCATAGTGGTTTGATCTCGGATATCAATAAATTTAAATGGGGCTTCCCTACTCTTTTTGCAATCCGTGTTTCACTAGGTACTTTATAATTTTTGATATTCCGGGTGGTCTCAAAATTCTTTAATTCGAGATCTATTTAAAAATTTGAAAAACCGTACCCTTCAATTAAAAGTTTTCGAGCTACGGCGTTAAAACGTCAATCCCTATTTTTCACCTAGAGATGACTGACAGTAACGCCGAGCTTCGCGGTCCAACTAGACCCCAAACTGGACCTTCAAACCAAATTTCACTAATTTTTGTTCATGTTAACCAAGGAAAGTGCGAAGCACTGCAATTTTTAGTTTATTGTTTGCAATAAACTAAATGAGTGCCTTAGGAATCGAACATGAAAAAACGTTTGTTTAACCCCACCTCAAAACTTGATGGTTTCCGTTTCAAAATATGTAGAATCCGAAAATGGAATGAAAAACGCGGCAAATTATTACACAGCGGTTTATTATTAATCTATACATATAATAAAACAGTGTCTGTTTGTTTGTTTGTCTGTTTGTTTGTTTGTCTCGGCATCAATTGAGAACGGCTGAACGTAGAAAGTTGCGGCTGGTACCATTTGACGCAGAATTTATCTGGGAAGGTTTATGAAAAATCCGCATTTGAATCTGTCCATCCGTTGAAACGCTATGAATGAAATACTACTAAAAAACGTGTTATAATCACTTCTATGAGGACGTTTATGCTTATAATAACTTTGAACGGTTGGACGTAAATCCGATTGTAATTAGATTCTGGATTCAGCTCGACGAGTACATTCAAGTGGTACTTCAATCAGGATGTTAGTGGGAGGGGGGTACAGGTTATGAGAGGGGGGGGGGGTCTACAGAAATTTCAAAACTACTCGGCATCAATTGAGAACGGCTGAACGTAGAAAGTTGCGGCTGGTACCATTTGACGCAGAATTTATCTGGGAAGGTTTATGAAAAAACCGCATTTGAATCTGTCCATCCGTTGAAACGCTATGAATGAAATACTACTAAAAAACGTGTTATAATCACTTCTATGAGGACGTTTATGCTTATAATAACTTTGAACGGTTGGACGTAAATCCGATTGTAATTAGATTCTGGATTCAGCTCGACGAGTACATTCAAGTGGTACTTCAATCAGGATGTTAGTGGGAGGGGGGTACAGGTTATGAGAGGGGGGGGGGGGTCTACAGAAATTTCAAAACTACTTGACCAATTGGAGTGCAACTTTGGGAATTTGTTGTGTGAACATTGAGGAATGTTTCTAACCAGGTAGGGAGGGTTCATAGGATACGGGGGAGGGGTTAAATATCTATATATAATAATATATCAGAAAACTGTTATGAGTGGGGCCTGTCCTAAAGGGGGTGTCTGTTCTACCGTTGCGAAGCGCGGGTACACAGCTACTTTACCTATAAAGATGCCCCTTCTGCCGATCACTGTTTTCTGTGGTCAAACCACCCCCGAGCTCCCCCCGGGAAAGCCCTAAATCGAGTACTGAAGGCGGCCCGGGAATTACGGTCTCATAAAAATGCGCAGGATTCAATAATCAATCATTAGTTTATTATTCGTTGTCATTCATAAAGCGTAAAGTTTGTTCGAGCTACAAAAGTACCTATCAACAAAATCCAAAAGAGCAATGATTCTTGCAATGAAATAATATCACAGGACAACCAATTCGACTTCATACAGCCATCCATGGTTATAATCAGGTGTTCCCTAGCAATGATATCTGGGCCGGATTTAGACCGTTTCATTCACGATCATGTTGACGAAGGTTTTCGGTGCAAACGAATGGCTGGTCACGCAATGCTCCGGGTGGTCTCAAAAAATGCTTTAGTTTGAGACCAATTTAAAAACGTTATAAAAACTATACCCTTCTGTAGTGAATGTAAAATTCGACGCACATCCACTACGAGCGGCGTCGAGGGAGGATGTGCCCGGTTTGGTTATGGGCGGACCACCACCATGCCCGGGATCTTTTTGGATGTGTCCGTTTTGGTTATGGGCGTACCACCACCATGCGTGGAATCTTTTCGGGAGCGTTGCCTGGTTTGGTTATGAGCGGATCACCACCATGCCCAGGATCTTTTTGGAAGGTTTGCTCGGTTTGGTTATGGGCGGACCACCACCATGCCCGAGATCTTTCAAGGTGAATTTGCTTGGTTTGGTTATGAGCGAATCATCACCATGCCCAAGATCTTTTAGGTAAGGAGAGGGACGAGGTAAGGAGGACTAGAGGAGAGCGTAGAATGGTTAGAAGGAGGCAAGTTTTTATAGGCTTGGGAGCCGTCTCCCTCCATCCACCACCTAGTGGAGGATGGTGGGGATCCCCAGGCTGGCCCTCAGTTCTCCTGGGTCTTTTGTCCCCACTTCTGAGTTTATTTGCGAGATCCTAAGTTTACAGGGAGTGGTTCTGGGAGGATACCACGGCACCTTCTATTGAAAGTTTCTGAAAATTTCAACCTCTATTTTTCACCCCCTAAAGGTGTCTTGACGGTAACGCCAAGGACCAAGCAGATCCCAAATGGGACCTACAAACCAAATTTCTTTCATTTTGGTTCATGATAACTAAGAAAAGTGCGAAGTTCGGAAAGTGCGGGCTTTCCTGGGGGGAGCTCGAGGGCGTCGACCGCAGAAAACAGTGATCTATACGCAAAAGATCCATACAGGTAAATAATAAACCGTTGTGTAATAACTTGCAGCGTTTTTTATTTCATTTTCGGATTTTACGTACCTTGAAACGGAAACCATCAAATTTTTATTGGCGGGGGGGGGGGGGGGGATTTTTCGTGCTCGATTCCAATGGTTCATTATTGAAAATAGAAGGAGAAAGAGGGTGGAAATTGAGGTTTTTTTCTACGTGAAACATAAAATCCGCTCCCCTGTAAAATTTGAAAAAGTGGATACTGGTGGATTTTCAACTTGACCCGTCAAAGATTCATGATTTAGGCCCAATTTCGATGGAGTTAATCGAAGTTCGGTTTTAATTTCAGGTATTGGTGAGAGACGATCGTCCCGTCCAAAGGCACTTTCCTCTCCCCGTCCACCCTTATTACTACTACCCTCTGCTCTGCACAGCCGTCCAACCACTGCCTCCATCTCCGTTGAGTCAGTCAGCCTCATCTCCAACAGACTGAAACTGGAATCATCTGAAGTATACCTCCGAGCTCAACTCGCTCTAATCCAAACGAACTGCACGCGGATCTGTACTTCCCTACCTGGATTTCAACTTGGAAGTTTTGGACCGGTGGCTTCCTCCGAACGTTATTGGTCTCTCAATTACTTAACTTCCTTAACTACCAGAGTATGCATAGTGTATTTTGAAGACAACCAATCAAGTGTTGTTCGATTAAGAAGTCACATATTTTGAGTTTCACGCAAAAATTCACACAACACCATAGAAGAGGATGGGTCGACTTGGTTTTCTCTCACGCAGGTTTTAATTTTCTACAGCTGATGCGAATACAGTTTTGGTTGGTTCCAATGGGGAAAATGAGAATTTTTGGGGCTTTCTGAATATGTTACCGGTAACAAGCAATTTCAAGGTAGATACCTGAGGCAGATTCCTTCACATTCTGAAAGAACGCGAAACGTCTTGAAGATAAAAATATGGTTCCGTTTTAATTAAGAAAGTTATTATATTACAGAAATACCCCTTCACCCCACTGGGCTACGTCCCAAATTAGGTAAAAGTAGTTTTGAAGAAACGTGTAGGTAACTGAAATAGAAGGTTCTTAATACGAGTAAGTGCTAGCAATCATTATAAGAACGAAAAGTTATGTCTATCAATCCGGCATGTAAAATTATCTACCCTGTGTCCCCAGATTATGATTGACTCGCCGTATGAACAAATTGTTTTCACACTGTTTTAAGATCAAAATTTACTACTGTTCTTCACCGCACTCAACTACTAGTATAGTACAATACAGTTATGTACGAACTTTGTCAGTTTTAAACTGAATCGAACGCAGTACTTTATCAGAAACCTCACGGCGTATTATTTTATATCTAATTGTAGAGAGATTGTGTAGAAAGTGAATTAGACGGAACACACCACTAAAAACTCTTGGACTGTCCAACAGTTTTGTTGATAATTATCTACACGGAGTGATTCACGAACATGGGCGGACTCAGTGTCCGTAATATGTTAGGCAGCTAGAGATGAGAAACGTATTAGTTTCATCTATTTTTTTATGTTGTGTCGTTTGGTAATAGCCCAATAAACTTTCGAATTTCCCCAGATATTGAGGGATAACGCTGGAAAGTCCTTGTCACATGGGTTTATTATTCTACTGAACATACGTACAGAAATGTTGGCTGTTCATTTATTGTTTCTTTCATGTGCAGTTATTGAAATGGCTATTTTTGATGGTTTCCACCAGCTTTGGCCCCCAAAAACACGAACTGGGCTAGGCTTTTCCTTTCAACAGATCATTTTTGATCATTGATAATACCATTTAGTTGTCTTGATTCACCTTGATACTAAGTTTATGGTAATTTCAGAGAGTTTCCCACGTTTTTGACTCATAAAAAATTAATTTCGGGAGCTTAACCTTCGTTACAACCTCAATTCTTCACTCTTCGGTCAAAATAAACTTAATATTCGGTCTTCTCGTCCTAAAAAACATGGAAAACGATACCTCACTACCTCATGTTCACTAAAACCTCAAAAATCCCTCGAAAACCCCTAATTTTACACCCATTTTTCTCCCATAATTCCTGGGTGTATGCCGATCGGTCTGCCGAGCTTCGGAGCACAACTAGCACCCAAATGTGTTCCCAAAGGGGGACCCAAACTGTGTGAGGAAGAACGGCAATTTTAGACCTAAATTTAACGTAAATTTAAGGCTAAAACTTTGTTAGAACCTCAATTTTCCACTCTTTGGTCACAATCGACTTCATATTTGGTCTTCTCGTCCCAAAAAACGTGGAAAACGATACCTCAAAAGCTCATGTTACTTAAACACAAAAATAACAATTTTTGTACCCATTTTCACTCATAACATTCCTGGGTATATTCCGATCGGGCTGAAAAGGTTCGGGGCACAATTAGAGCTCAAATGGAGCATGTGTGCGAAAGAACGAATTTTTTAGACCGAAAATGAAGCCGGTATGAATGATGCGGCGGACGGGCATTGCATTTTCAGAATCTACGCACCTTGAAATGTAAGACAAATTTTGAGGGGGTGTTATAAAAAATGTTTGCTGAGCGAATACGTAGGTGTATTATTCACAGAATAATGAACCAAAAGCTGTCACACATAAATCTACCTGATGAAACTTAATATTGATTTTACGCAATTTTCGCTTTGCGCACGTCAATAGCCCGCAAAAACAAAATTGATGAGTCAAATGTCAATGAAAATTTTCGTTGAACTTGACTCCGCAATAATAATGAGGGTTCCGTTTGAAATAAAGTTGAAGCGAATTACGCATGTTTTGCGCATGCGTAAGAAAGTGTGTACCTATACCCTTTATGGATTCCTAGTCAATGTTAATTAAACTCAGATTTTAAGATGGTTAATTAAACTCAGATACAGTTGGTGTCCGTCTGTGTCCGCAAATCCTTGCCACACCTATAATTTCCTCATTTCAAAACCGATATTGCTGAAATGTTCAGGGATCATTCGGGTTGGGCCCGCTGTAAATTTCAAAACGATTTTGTTATGACCACTGCGCATGCGCAAACGCGAAATCGAAGATACTCATATCTCACGGTTTAATGGCCCGATTTTCCTCAAATTCGGTAGGTAGTTGAGGTGTAGCTCCACATGGTCTCTCCTTAATCTCGATCGGATGATTGGTATAGCCACTACTCATGCGCGAACACCAAATCCGGGGTAATCAATTTCCCACGAACCATTACCCAAATTTAGCTCAAACTCGGTGGGTAGTTGAGGTGTTGCTTAGATACTAGGTTGGTGGCTTGAATTTCCTCATTTCATAACCGATTTTGCTGACATTTTCAGGGATCATGTGGGTTGGGTCCTAGATGTTACTCTATACATTTTATTACAATCTGATAATTCGTATTTAAATAAATACATTTACATTTACATAACACTAAATACGAGGTAATCAATTTCCCGCGAACCAATGGCCTGATTTCGCTGAATTCTGTCGGTAGTCGAGGTATAGCTTCCAGATCGTCCCCTCTGAAACAAATCACGATAGGATAATTTATTTGTATAGCCTCTACGCATGCGCACACCAAATCCCACGTGCCCTACTTACACGAACCAAATGCGCCAGTTCCCTCAACTTCAATGGATAATTGGGGTCTTTCTCTCAGAAATAGTGAATAATCGCATAAGTCGTAGCCACTGCGCATGCGCAGCTTAACCCAATGATCTATACAAGTTTCTCTTCTTTTCGCTTTTACCTTATCGGTGTTGAAGGGTTCGTGTGTTTTGCTGATCTATAGGAAGCTTTTGGCAACTTGGCAGAGGATACATCACATTGTTGCTCATCGTTTAGTGAAGAAAACTGAGTGGGTCCCCGTATAAGTACCTACTGATGATGGTCTATGCGGATTTTACCAACCAAAATGCCAGTGTAACATGTAAGGAAATTGAAGTACTCCAGCATAACGTGACAATCATGTTACTAGTAACTAATTATCCATATTCTTCGTACTATATTACCTATATTCACAGGTCTAAGTAACCATATTTGAATCTTGGTATCTGCATGAGGCTTATGAATGGATCTACACTGATTCTGTATACCTAATAATTCACGGCCATCACCGGCACTAGAAATTTATATCATAATATGAAAAATTATCTACCGAAGTACCTACCTACTTGTTGACTGAATTGTGCTAGCCACGTTTGTCTGTACATTCAAAAGGAGTATACCGTTAAATTTCTCTTAATACGAAGCGAAGACGGCGAAATGTGCTTACTCGGAACTTCGTTTTTAAACAATACTTTTTCCACGTAATTGATTGATTCACTGAAAATGATTAATGAACTGGATGATATCCAAATACACAAAAACCGCAAACGAGGGAGTCAGGACTTGAGGGGAAAAAAGTCACCCGTTCTGTCAAATAGATTCTGATCGTTCCTTAGTTGATTAGTAAAAACACTGATTTGTAGACGGTTACTAAAGGACATCGCTTACAATTTAAAATTTAACAGACACCCGTACATTGTTCAACATAGAAAATTAATATATTCTGAAACTATGTAAATAATTAGGTAGGAAATATAAATATACCTAGTCTACGGGATTCATGTGTGTTTCTAAATCCCACTAGATTCAGCTCACCTTTCGTCTGCCGCAGTCTGTAATATGAAGTGCAAAAACAAAAATTGTCAAATTATTGGTGACAAGGCTACTCTGAGGATAGTACCAACAATAATAACAACGCTGTATTCGATTACTAGTCTTATCACGATGCAATAGTTGTTTCATTTTCTTTATTAGTCATTAGGAGTAAATTGAAAGTGCTGATTTAATTATTCTTAACCTCGATTAACATCGTTGGTTGGTTCATTTGGAAGACCATATTTTATTAATGAAATTATGGAGAAGTGAAAAATTTTTTAGTGTGGGCCGAGATAAATCGTTCGCTACCTGAAGGATGTAAATAATTTTTGTCCTAACGATTTTATTCGTTTTACAGTTGATTGAATATATATATATAGTTTTGTTCTTCGTTATCATTGTAAATAAAATCATTTCACCGACACTAAATAAACTGCAATTGTGACGTTGAAGGAATGAGGAGGAATTAATGTTTGTATACAGGATTGAGGTTGGTACCTGTTGTAATTTAGTAAAGCTGTATACGATTCAATATAATGTTAAAATTTGAAATTTTATTCTGTTCGTGTGATTTGTTTTCCTTCCCCTACTTTGTACCTACCAGCTGCTTTTTGTTTTATTATTTTGAATGATGAACCTTAAGAATTGAGCATTAAAAAAAAAAATTAGCCACTCCCTCAAAGTCTGATGGTTTGTGTTTCAAGTACGTATATCCCTAGAATCTGTGACAGTATATGGAAATCCCGTCCATAATGGATCCGGGCTCTTCACGATCTTTTTGACACGCGGCAGACGCGGTCGATTCGTCTTCGCGAATCCTGCAGGCATTCCGTAATAATCAAACCAGTGTCTCCGGGGGTAGCTGTCACACTGCCTCCCTAACTAAACTGTATCGGCAGTTATAACTCCTCATCCATTACAAATCCGAAAGTGAACCAATATCAGTGAGTAATTTTTTGGTCCCATTTGAGGTCTAGTTGGTTCTCGAAGCGTTGTCAGCCATCTCTAAGGGGTGAAAAATAGGGGTCGAAATAGAAAGGGGCTTTTATAATGTTATTAAATTTATACCGAAGCTTAGGATTTTTTGAGACCATCATTGAACGTCCATTTACCCAATTTTCCATCAAAATCGACAAGATAAAATCTGAAATAGGATTTTTTAGAGGTTTCCGTAGTTTGTCAAGCGCACCCAAAACTACCATACCCACCGAGTGCCTTAGTCATAAGGAATCCCAAAGGACCACTTGCCCTATCAAATGCAAAACTATCATACCCACTGGGTTTACGCAAGTTGCCCATGGAAGGCTTGCCATGGAGTTACGTGTGAAAGCTGGAAGACTGAAAAATTTTGCAAAAGGGAATAGCTTATAGCAGATACGCTTGTTGCCCCCATTTGTTGAAAGCAAAAAGAAGAAGATCGAAGAAGATTCGATTTGTTGAAGTGCGCAAGAGTTGTTAAAAAAAAAAAGCCTGTTGCAAAATACCTGAACAAGAAGCGCATTTGGTGTACGTATCTTAATAATTAGCTACACCACAAACCGTTTTATTTCGCAAATTCTTATAAATAGGTTTATTCCGCCGTTTCGGCGCTTGCGGGTTCGATCCTCTTGAAGCACCGACAAAGATCTTTAAAAAGGGTCTGGTCCGACCAACTCCCTTGGATTTCTGTATATTTGTTCAAAGATTCATCCTTGACAGACCACCCGCACCGCATCCTTCCCATCAGCTTTTTGGAACATTCGCCTTCAGAACACAAAGCGGTGTGGTAGGCGCTCTGGGAAGTAGTTTTTTTTAAGATGAAGAAAATAAAAACTTCTTTACGACCGACACCCATCCTTGGTTGCAGTGAACCCCGACATGTTTTTATCAATCCCTTCGGCGCGGAACCGTAATGTTTGTTTTCAAAAGTAAGAGCCGGGTTTGAAATGGATAGAGGCGGCGAAGATGTAGAACATGATACTTCCGTTGTGCTCTGCCAACATATTGACCGCCTATATATTTAAAAACACACTATAAAACAACAATAACACTTTTGACGCAAGGAATTCATAAAAATATCATGCAGGTACTAGAGTTTAGCTCGCTGCCCGAAGTTGGTGTGTGTGTTTTCAAACTTACTTGAAATCCAGCATATTCGATTATTTTTCATTGATTGTTGTTGCAGGTAGCACATTTATTCAACATGAACCAACAGCGTGTTCGTTAACAAGAATGTTCTTGGTGAACATGTGAGAAAGAGAGCGGCTAATAGGATGCAACCTAATTACATCAACGGATTCAGCTCAAGAAACTTATCGATGTGTACGTGGTAGCAAGCTTTGTACTCGTAGTACACAATGTAGTAACGTGTCTTTCATTGTTTTGATTCTAAAGGATGAAACTACCTTCTTATATAAATTCTGAAACCACGCAGTTTCAGCTCCTGGGGCTGACAGGAAAAGTTTTTGTATAATTTTCAAGATAAGAGTAATTGTTAAGTCGGAGGGATTTGCGCAAGTGAATGAATGAATGAATGAATGAAGAGAGATTTATTCCAAATATTTACATAATAAAAAAAAAATACATATCTTGTCACTGGAATTACCCCAAAACCATAGGAAAAATCCTGTGCGGTTTGGGGGAGTTGATTTGGTAAGCACACGTATTATACTTCTTATACAATAATCATGTCCTTTCATGAAATAAGATGTTCTCTCTCGGAGCAATAATATGTAATAATAATATGTTCTCTCATAAAAAAACAGTTATAGGATGCAGTTTCCGTATGACTAAATTAACACAACAAATAAATAAATTACCAGAACACAGGAGTTAGGTACCTAACCCCAAGTAGGGAGGTACTTAAACTACATAAATACTAGACAAAATATATGTACAATTCAAACGATTCTGTTCAATCAACCAGGTAAAAACTTTCTTCTTATACACGGATACACGGATCTTACCAGGTGATTTCAGCTCCTCAGGTAGTGATCTAATAATATATGGCATTTTGAAATATATGTGTCTTGACGTGCTCCATAATCGCGTTATAGGGGCAGGGATTACAGCTGAAGAGGTGAGGCGGATTAAATAGGGGTTGTTTCCAGGGTATTCAAACATCTGCGGGTGTTTATGACGGAATAAGAGAGCCGACTTCAAGTACAATATTGCTGAATTGAGAAGACCCGGACTAAATCGAATCGCTCATTGGTTGGAAATCTACGGGGTTTCTTGGCGATCACTTTCAAGATTGACTTTTGAAGAGTTCCTAGGGGTTTTATCGTTGTCTCAGTTGCACCGCCCCATGCTAATATTCCAAAGCTCAGGACACTCTGCACAAGACCCTTATATATAGCAATCCGAGTTTTCAGACCGAGACAGCCTCGCAATTTGTAAAAAAGGTGTACAAACTTTCTGAGCTTACTCACGACCGACGAAATCTGACTGTCCCATTTCAACTCCTCATCAATGACGATTCCCAGGTATTTCGCTGAGGACACACGCCCTATCGACGGGCAGGAACAATTACTACCGCTGATCGCTGAAAAGTCAGTGCCACATGAGTGTATCTTAATTGAAAAGTCGCATAGTTGCCTTTTCGTGAGTGACTTGGAGAATACCAGAAATTTGGTTTTCTTTATATTCAGGCTTAAAGCGTTCAAGCACATACATCCATAAATTTTATTTAAATCGGAGTTTGCCGAGTTGAACACTTCATGCCACGACTGACCCTCGCAGAGTAACGCAGTGTCATCAGCAAATATATATAACATTCCTTTTAGGTCAAGACTACCTATCTGATTTATAAAAATCAAGAAGAAAATAGAAGCGAGGGTTCCCCCTTGGATTACACCAAAATCAATTGAGGTTTCACTGCTGTCCGTTCCATCAATCGTGACAATTTGTTTTCTGTTCGAGAAATAGCTTTGGACCCACAGCATTTCTATGCCATCAAATCCATAATCTGGGAGCATTCTAATCAATAGGTTTCGATCTATTGAGTCAAACGCCTTAGCCATGTCCAGGGTCAGAAGTATCCCTCTTGCAAAACGGTATCTACGAGTTTGCTGCTATTTGAATTGAAAGTTAGTGCTGATCTGTACGTAAATAAATCGGGCAGCTTGCCCGTAAAATATACTAAATAAATAAACGATGACATCAGAAGTTTTCTTGATGTTATCAATAGAAATCAAACTCTGGAAAAAAGCACGGGTGATCCAGCTAGTCCTTCTATTATAGTAGCCTTGAAAAAGATTTCTACATAATATGCTATATGGCATTTGGGATCGAAACAAAACTGAAAGTTATGTAGAAAAATTATAATTAAAGGTCTGTAACAAAAATAATCTTATACAAAATCACTATACACTTGAAAAACGCGATACAAAAAGACTCCACTTTCAGCTCATTTTCATAAATTAAATATCAGCCCTTATTACTTTGACATGCTTATCCTTCTTTTTGCACAATTGAGTATCAGAACTTGCTTGCAAAACTTCACTGTTTGAGCCCACCTGGCAAAGTTTTAGTTTCGTAGTTTTCTGACGGCAGTGGCTGTTGTGCCTCGTATGGGAGGTCGCCCTGGGTATCTTGGACCTGGTAGGTTTGCTCACCTTGGACGTTCTGGGCTTCGAAGTTTTGATTCGCCGCAGTGTTTTGATTCACCGCAATGTTATGATTCGCCGCAAAGTTTTGATTTGCCGCAAAGTTTTGATTCGCATCAAAGTTTTGATTTGCCGCAAAGTTTTGATTCGCCGCGAAGTTTTCCTGCTCTTCCAAGTTAACTTGCTCGAATTGGTCTCCCAGGTTTTGTAGATTATTGTCGTGGTGGGCGGGGACGTGTACAGGAACGGGGTACGGGACTTTGACTGGGACGTCGAAAGGCACTTTGATGGGATACGGGATGGGTTTCTCGATTTCAACCTGAACTTGCTTCTCAATATGGACTGGGTAAGGCTTGTAGACTGGGATGGAGACAGGTCTGTCGACCGGAACGTTGACTGGGTATGGGACACGTTTCTCTACAGATACGGGATAAGGTTTTTCGATGGGGACTTGGACGGGATAAGGACGGTCGACTGCGACGTGGACGGGATACGGGACGATTTTCCTGATCGTCACAGGGAACGGCTTTTCCACAATCACAGGGTAAGGCTTGGGGATGTGAACAGTGTAAGGTTTTCGAACTGGGACTTTCACAATGTAAGGTTCGGGTCTGTGGACAGTGATTGGTTGAGGAACAGGGACGGGTACCCTGATTGGGATTCTGACGTGTTTGTCCACATTCACGGGGTAGGGCTTAGGGACAGGGATCTGGACGGGAAAGTGCTTCTCGACTGGAACGTGGATTGGGATACGAACGTTCCTTAATGTATGGACGGGATAAGGAGCTTGGACCTGATGTACAGCTACTTCGACGTGATGATGACCGATGTCGCCCGATAGTCCGCTCGATGCAGTCCCTTCCAGAAGTCCTTGTCCTAAATAGTTGTTGAATCCACCGGCGTAGCTGGTCAAACCGCCATTAGCGCCGATAAATCCAGCACCTCCATTCAGACCAACAGCAGCACCGTCCAGTCCTGCAGCGCCATTTAGCCCACCTGCATTGCCTGCGAATCCTCCGGCATAGCCGTTCAATCCACCAGCATAGCCGTTCAATCCACCAGCATAGCCGTTCAATCCACCAGCATAGCCGTTCAATCCACCAGCATAGCCGTTCAATCCACCAGCATAGCCGTTCAATCCACCAGCATAGCCGTTCAGTCCTCCGGCGTAAGCTCCAATATTAGTCTCGCCATTCAGTCCGCCTCCAAAACTGAGGATTCCTCGTTTTTCATGTTTTTTGGGTTCATCAGCAGCGCAGGAAAAGAGCAGCGCAAACGCTACCCATAAAAACTGAAACAAATACCTAACATCAGCCCTTATCAATCACACACAACCTGTAATGTTAGGGAAAGAAATTAAAGTGGCAATGGTTTTTTTAATACCTACGTAAAATAATTTGTCAATACAAAATCATTTCCAACTGTCACTAACAAACCTCTCCAACAAGAAGCCTCTCATTGCAGCTATATTAAAGTCCCGTTATTTTGCTGAGATCATCATTTCAAGTTTTGTTTTCGTGCATCCCTTCTTTTCAAACAATCGCTAATATTGTGGCTTACAAACGGTGCATCATGTAATATTCTTATCACGATTATTAGTAAAGAAAATAACGATAGAATGAGGACACACGTAGAACTTTAACCGAAAACGTGGTATATACATTTCATTTCACATAATATACTTCGACAAGTTACGTGTCGGTTTGTACGGTGTAGTTTCCTTGACGCTGAAACTAAAGAATTTTCTGTAGCAAATTAGTTGGTAGTGAAATCGATCCCTAGTTCGGCGATCACAAAAGCTATAGTTTTCGGCATTCCAGGATGGATAAGTCGACAGGAAAAGATCATAAATCTTTGATCCTGATCTTCAGCTCTACCTTGAAGTGTATCGTAGTCTTTGCCGTAGGTGCCCGATGCTCCAAGAATTCGCTAAATGAAGAAAAATTATTTTTGATCGATGCCGGATATTGGGTGTTTGAAAACTAATAACCACGGGATTAAGTTGAAAAGCTGGTGTTCGAAAATGTGTGGACCCCCATCCAAAATGTGCTTTTTCCCTTTTATGAGTTGAAGAAACTATTGGTAATCCAACTTCGAAACCATTAATCCGTGGTTTTGTACAATTTTGTCGATTTCATCCGTATTTTTTAGTTGGAAGAATAATGTTAACTTATCAGTTTGGGGGAGTTTGTGCTCAAAATACGTAATGTTCATTATCTGGGACAACTTCTGAATTTATTTTTTATTTAATTTTTAAGTAAAAAATAAGGTGGAGTTCCAAAAACTTCCTAAGGAAAATCAGAAGGGAGAGTGGGAGGGGGGTTGGAATTCCTGGTATAATGTGACTTTGACAATACAGGACTTTTCGAACTATTGTTATTACGTTATAATAACCGTACATTATTTTTCAATCCACCGACTTAGATGTGCCATGGATAACACATGTACTTATAGCCTAGGTCGGGACTTCATAGGGTTCTTCCTGTATTTGGAAAACCGTTAATTTGATTTGGAAAACTGTTAATTCAATTTGAAAATGTCCAGCTACTCAATTGTTTGGTCAATTTTTTCATACTTTCTCCGCGTTTTTTCAGGGTACCAAGATGTTTTAGGTAATGAGGGTATATAGGTATACCTCCTGCAAAGCAGTCTCGCACCTACCACTGATGACAAAGTAGTAGCTCAATGCCTGAGTGCTGGGCGATCTTACCTTCATATTCACGTTGAATGAGAACTCGACTAACCGGTGGATCTGAAAGTAGGTACTGATGATTTCAAAATGTTGACGAACCCTTTTATAAGGGGATACAAAAGGTGAAACAGGCCCTCGCCCCTCTTCAGGAACTGACCTTGATGGGAGTTCCGAGCTGAGCCCTAACAGTTTCCATTCTAAAATAATTCCCATTGGATTGTTCTGATATCTATAATAGATAACTTGTTTTCGTAGACAATATTAAATTTCTGGTACAAAGAAAGCGAGACGGTGAACTTGTTCAGTGTGCAGTATTTCTCACAAAAACCTCACAATAAAAAAAAAGTAAATTCTGGCCCCTCCTGTAAAAGCGGCCGAAGACTTGGGCTTTCGATTTGCCACTTACAGACAAACTTCAACATTGTGCAGTACCTAAGTTTTTCCTCATTTTTGACCGCTAATCAAACGGTCATCCGAAAATATAGCTCCTTCAACTAATCATGTTAGTACGTATTATGTGTGTCTGCATCGGATTTCATCTTGAAACACACAAGTATTTCAAATTGAGATGAATATTTCCTACAAACCAAAGGTACAGCAATGGGAACAAAATTTGCACCATGCTACGCAAATCTTTACATGGCAGCCTTGACACGCCGACAACTCTCTGAAAAATGGTCGACGAGCTGAAATTTTATGGGTAAGTGCGGGTGGACACCTAGATCGATTTCATCAAATTCTGACTTCACCTTTCGTCCGAGCAATCACAAACAGGGTTTCCTCGCCAGTACCTATACGTAACTAGTAAAGGAAAGTATAAACAGTAATTTCAGGCTGAGGTTTTTACGTCCGATCCCAATCCCACCAACCCAATCCTACCCATATATACAGTTGAGTAATGCAGGCATTACAGGAGATATCAACTATTACAGTGGATATTCGATCGATATTCGATCAAGCATAACTAAGGCAAAACCGAATCGGTTACAAGAGGTCCTATTGAGATATGATGAAAATAGTTGTGGCCTGAGTAGGTATCGCAAACTATGATTACCCCCACTCATAAACCCCCTCACTCAAAATAAGTAGACATAAATACCCACTCTCGAGAAATAAGCATACCTACTCGTATTAGGCTGAAACCAAAGGGAAATTAAATTTGTAAATTACATTTTTCCAAATTGCTACAATTTCCTAACTGCTAAAATTCTCTTAACTGACAACGAGTCCGTAAATTGCTACACACCTAGACTTAACCCTGCGTCAACTGTACAGAGAACCATGAAAGTCGAATAAAAATCGCAACTTGGGCATGTCACACAACTTATGCTTATACACTATCAACCCCTTTATTTATAGTATAACTAGTTTCGCAATTTGGGCGTGTCACATAAATCATGCTTTTTTCCTAAAAACCTAATAACATTTAGAGTTATAACTATGTTTCTATGATTTGCGAGTTTTACTGACTTAACCACTTCACCCACCATTATGGCACAACAGAGCTGACACTCGGTAGGTTATGCGTAATTTCAGATCTATTACAGTAAAATCGTAACGTCTTGAGAAATCGACATTCATAGTTTTTGTTTTTGTAGCTTAACTGTGACGAATCTTGGGAAGAAATATTTGGAAAAATGAGATCGATTTTTAGACTGACGAGCTAAAAAAAAAAAAAAAATGAATTTTGTGAATCGGGCAATTTTTCATTTTTATCCCCTCCCCCAAATTACCACCTCTCCCAACATGAATTTCGATAGACCTAAAATGAGTCTGTTACAAAAATCATCGTAAAAATCTGATGAAAGTTACGGCTTGGGTACCGCACACAAAATTAGTCACTATAATAATAATATTATCAGGGTACACATTCTTAAAGTAGTACCTAAGTAGCCTAATGAAAAAATTATGGAAACAACCTTAACCATAAAGGAGCCATTCCAGTTAAAACTTCTCCCAATCCATTCCAATCCTTCAATCCATTCAGCAGTTTTCCCAGGCTTTACACCCATAACATGCATCGGTAAGTAGAACACTCTGGACCGGAAATTATCCCTAGCACTTCTAGCGCCTTCGACACGATAGTTCTACGAGCCAGTTGGTTGCAATAGCATAGGAAATATAGGTTAAGATAATATTACAATGAATCATTGCCTCCTCATAGCGGATTACTCATAGAGAAATTATGTTCGTGATCACCACGAAATTGCCTATAAGACCTCGAAGTTTGTACAGATACCAACCCTGGATAGGTAGGCCGGGTGGCTGGGCAGGTGCCTGATTCGTGATATATATGCATAGTGTGTATACATGCGTTATTCTACTTGTTGGGGCAGAAAATAGTGTGAGTTTACCCGCCTATCTCAATTGTTTTGAACTTCAGTTTCTATCTTATTTATGCAACCTTGCCATGTTGCAATATCACTCCATTCTCCCGATATTTTCAAGGCCCACGAGTTCATCACGATCGCAAAGGGAAAAGGGAATAATAAATTAGGCAAAACATTCTCCAAATAACAGTAGCAGAGCGCGGCTGACTTACGTGATAAGATCGAAGCGTAAACCCGACACCGAGGCCTTCTAGATTACGATCAGAGATGATGAATCGGAAGGAAAAGGGACAATAGGTATCGTGAAACCTATTTTGGCTAGGTAAGGTACCTAACTAACGGACCCAGGGTCACAATGAACCCTGTGTAATAATAATAATAAGGTTTGGTGAAACAACGAGGTCACGACCGATAATTCTATACTCAAGTTCATAGGTACCTACACATTATAATTGATGTAGTTTAATAAATTCATTATAGAGTGGTGGTTTGGTGGTCCCCCCTCCCGTATTCGTCTTTACTAAGTTAATTCATCCCTACACAACTGAATAGCTGAAACTAAAAATTTGACGACATTAGATGTGAGGTTTTAAAATCTGCACATGAGCGCAAAGCACAAATGAGCAGGCAATTCTGATGAATACCGTTTATAATATAGCATTTGCAAATAACGTAATAACTAGGTACACTCATAGTGCAGGTCCTTCGGTACTACAGGTATACAGTTAATACTAAAACATATAACTCCAGCCCGAGTCACCACATGATTCTAACATTTACGGGTAGTTGAAGTGTAGGGGACCTTATATTTTTTATATAAACGTTATTTAACTCCACCTTATGCTCCCATTGAGCTCACCTTGAGAAAATTTCATCTTATGATCATCCTTTTACGAGAGCTGTTTGGAAAAAGTATTTTGTTGTTTGCTCTACTCCTGAACGGTGTTTGAACCTCCTGAATAGTAATATTATATAGATAACAGACGGAGAACATTGATTATTGATAACAGAAGGGAGGAAATGCAAAGCGGTAGGAAGGCGTTTGGTTTTTTCTCACAAACTGGACATTACTAATTTGAATTACCCTTTTTCGTCTAGAATCCGTTCATTTTAAATTTAAATGTCGAAGTTTCATTTGAAATCCAAGAAGTTTTATTTATTATAACTCAAAAGGTCTCTAATTCAGAATTAAAAAGGTCTCATTGTTGATTTAAAGTCTAGTTTGATGGAATGAATCTACAAATAACGATAAATACTACTGCGCTAAATATATTATATTGATAACCTTCCAGATAATGTACTTTATATAGACTTAGTTCATAAAATGCGACTTCCTAATTTGTGCTTGGATATTTGAGGAAAGGAGAATAGCAGAAAGATGGACATGGGAAAACCAGCTTCAGCAAAAAAAAAAAAAATTATTAACTACCTAACCATTTTTAAGAAACATTGGAAAGTCATTTCTAAACCTGTATCAGCTTGCAGGAGCAGATCAACCCCGATGCTTTTGTTCGTGAAGGCTCAGTTAACAAGCACTGGGCCGTAGTAGATGATACAGGTAAGTAAATCAATTTTGCAGAGAGCTCATGAACATGAACGTATACCTATTAAAGGCAAGTACCTACTAAATTGGCTGAGAGGGTCATAATCGTAATTAGTGAGTAGCAATTGCTATTACAATAGAACTTTTACATTCGTTTAATTTCATGATTACGTACTTCTTAATCATAATCACAAGTGATTGCGAATCACGTGGGTAGGTAAGCACCTATTTAACGAAATGTAGATCGAGTCAAAGTAACTGATACGAACTAAATCACTCGCGAAGAAATCGTGGAAACCCATTTCAAAGAAAAACGGAGTTACTGAAAAAATAGCCCATTTCCACTAACACACGAAAAAACGCGAAAAACAGTGTTATAGTTATTGTTTGTTATTGACGATGGTTTGATCACCGAAACCGGTAGGTATAACAGTGTTTTTCGCGTTTTTTCGTGTATTAGTGGAAACAGTCTATTTTATCAATAACTCCGTTTTTCTTTCAAAGTAACTGACTTACGTCAATGAAATTCTGCCTAAATTTTTTATTCTACGATTTAATTGAAGAAACCATGTTATTATTGTAATCACGCAATCAGTGCTCGCGATTAGGGGCGATCACGTAGGCAAGGGAAAAATCAGTGTCTACCTAGCTTTCGAAGAATGGGGTACATTCGAGCATTCAGCCTTTATTTTCTTACGATGAGCCATTTTTCGATCTCTTCTGTCTTCAAACAACGGGAAGGCATTCAACCTTCCAAACTTGAGGAGGTAAACTAAGTTCATTCCGAACAGGGTGGCAGGAAAATAGGTAGAGAGAGGTACCTAGGTATCTACATCACATTTTAGGATTTGAAATCTATCCTGATATTACAATTCATGAGTTCGTGTGTGTGTCTGTGACGGCATCACGGCCAAACGGCTGAACGGATTTTCATGAGGGTGGTCTCATTGTGATCAGCGAAACCAAGCCCCAGCCAGCCGGCAGCCTGGTATCCAGTCACCTAATGGCCCTTCAGAGGGTGCTGAGAGATCGAAAGGCGATTTCCTCTGATGAGAGGGGCACACGATGCCGGCGGCTATATCGCTCCAGCGATATAAAAGCTTCAACGAGTGTACCCGAAACCACCAGTCGATCAAACAGGGGACAACAGGATAAAGATATAACTGCGTCATGACCATGAAGGTAAGTCGGTAAAATACCTATTTAAATTCAAAATCACATCTCATCATAGTAATATAGGTAGGTGTAGATGGATGCAGATGCCCAATCTTCCTAGCTGTTACGTTCAAGTACGTACCTCCGATTAACTTCATACACGTATTCTTTATACTGGCCATTCTTGATAACCCGACAGGTATGGGACAGACACCGAGGGTTCGATTTAAACAATGGTAATAAATCGTAAAAGGGCAGGAAAACAAAAGGTTCAACCAGAAGGTACAACAAAATATTCATTCTACATACGAATACATATTATTCATATAGGCCCTATTACATAACTGTAAATTAAATATTATAACACAGTAAGTACAGTAGGTACGTTAATGTACTATTGTAGGTATGCATGCTACTGTAGTTTAAAAGAAAAATACTGTTAATAGGTTAGATGTTAGAGTAATAAGCTCCACTCACAAAGAAACAGCAATTACTGATTAAGGTCGATTGACTTTGAGATTGTCGGATTGCCAAACCTGTCTGACAGGAAAACGTCCGACTATCGAGATTGGACAGCAGTGTAGGTGTGTACCTAATTACCTATCTAATGGTGTCCGAATGATAATGTGGTACGTGCTTACCTACTCTTGTAGGTATCAAATTCATTAATCCTCTTCAATCGTTCGAAAAATTCACGTGATGAACTCGTTTAGTCACAAGAACTCATAAATAAACCACTAACATTAAACTTGGACTGTGCGAGGGTAGGTAAGATGAATTTTATGCGCATTGCAGTTTCTCTATTTCACCCAGGTTTATTACAACTGCAACCATTACGAAAAGAACCACTGAAATCTGGTAAAAATTTAATAGCAAACAAAACAGTTTGAAAATCAAACCTGCTAGAAAACAAATATGAAAAAAATCGTTTTGAAATTTATAACTGAAACCAAAGAATAAATCCACCCCTTCAGCCACTTAAAACGTGAACTCACGTTTGTTGCACAACTAGACCAAACACTGAGTCGATTAACAAACAAGAACAATGAAAATCGGTTGCAAATTGCGGTCTAAACATGGCGCATCAATTTTGTCACACACACAAACGAAACCCTATGGTTTTCTCCAAGGCTTCAGGTTGTCCCATCCCCCAACAATAATAGCCAAAACAATTAAAAGCTACCGAGGCTTCAGGTTGTCCCACCTCCCAACAATAATAGCAAACCAATAATTAAAGTTACCTACATAAAACCAACAAGTAAAAAACTAATTTTTAAGCCAAACAAGCGTTAATTTATTCAAATACGATACAACAAAATGTTTTTTATTGAGTTTAAATTTGGATCCGACTTCAAAAATTGTGTTGTACCCACATGTCCGCTTTGAGTGAATTACATTTGCTTAGCATAAAAATTATTTTTTAGTTGTATACAGCTTTTTCAAGCCGGTTTTTGTTATATTTTTTTCTTTTTAGTGCGATCAACAGATTATAAAAACCATTTTTAGTTTCGAAAATGTGTTTATGAATTATTCTGTAGGTACTACCTACCTTTTATTGCGTTTTTCTGTTTTTTGTTTGTTTTGTTTTTTTCTTCAAAAAACCTTTCATCAATTACCTATCTTCAGTTTTCTATGCCAACGCCAATACTGTCCCAGTAATAATTGGGTATGTGGTAGTATACCACATGCTATCAAGTACTGATACCCTCATTACTGGGGCATCAAGACTTTTGCAGGCTGTTTTCTGTCGTCAAATCTTGCAATGTCTGTCAAAGCACCAGAACTCGAAGAGTTTAGAACTAGCTAGTACCAACCAATTATCGGAGCAGTATCACACATACCCAATACCCATGGGTATTGTACCCACAACGTGTTCGTTTAGAGACCTGGTGCCCCTTCAAAACCGGTTTTGACTATATTATTCGGGAACCTACACTGCACATCCACTTGTAAATGTATGTGTGGACACTTACCAACGGGGCAATCCCTAAAGTACTGGAACGGGACCATCGGGAGACGTTTCTTTCATTTGAAAAAAGATTCATAGAAATCGGTCCAGTAGCTTCGGAATTATCTCTGGAAAAAACAGGTCGAATTGAGAATGTACTCCTTTCTTGAAGTAGGTACGTTAGAAATGCCATTTTATAATAACGTTTTACAGAGCTTTGACACTATTTAGCATTTCAAGGCGGGTTTCAACACGTTTAGCAGTTGTTGCATATCTGCAAATACGAGATTATGCCTGCAGAATTGAAACCCTCGAATAAAAATCGAATTGCCATTAAGTTTTGTTAGTTCTGTTTAGAAAAAAATCATCGATTCATTAGTCTTGTCAGTTCAACAATGAGGTTGGTAGCTACTGGAAGCTCCGTGATCAAATTTAGGGGATGTTGGGAAATGAAAATTGTCACTGAGATTTGTTTTAACCCGCATTCTACTTCTGTGAACATTCATCTGACTCTAATTACATCCCTGTATCACCAATACATCAGTATAATTATAAGACCTTTAATGTCCAGGTGAGGCAATAAGGACATAATATTCACTTGCTTTCAGACTGTGTGGGTAGCGGTGACGCTACTAGTCGTTGCTGCAGCAGAAGTGGTCGATCCAAAATCATCGCTGAATGAAACTGCATCCCCCAGCAAAGTTTCGAAAAGGGGCATCATCCATAGCGTCAACAACGGTTTTGGAGGAGAAGGCTTGGGAAGCATTGCAAGTGGTTTTGGCAGCTTTGGAGCTGGTGTGAGCAGCATTGGCGGTGGTCTCGGCAGCACTGGTGGTGGTGTCGGCAACATCGAAGGTGGTGTCGGAAGCATTGGAGGTGGCGCAGGGTTCAGCGGCCTCGAAGGACAAACTCTGAGCCATCATCACCACAGCCACACAAAGGAAATCCAAATCCAGAAAGTCCCTGTACCATATCCCGTTCATCATGAAAGAGCTGTCCCTGTACAGGTCCCAGTACACGTGAGCAAACCTCACCCAGTTCACGTTCCTAAACCTTACCCAATTCCAGTCCATAGGCATATCCCAGTACATGTGAGACTCCCATTTCCAGTACCTCAACCCTACAAGGTGGAGAAACCCGTGCCATTCCCTGTCAAAGTTCCAGTAATCTCCCACTACCCCGTCCACGTACCCAAGCCTTATCCAGTCATAGTTGAAAAACCTGTTCCAGTCCCCATTGAGAAAATAATTCCATACCCATTCCGCGTTCCAGTAAACAGGCCTGTACCATACAAAGTTCATGTATACAAACCGGTTCCAGTAGAAGTTGAAAAGCTCGTCCCATATCCCGTTAATGTCCCCTATGAAAGGCCATACCCTGTCCCCGTTTCCAAGCCCTTCCCAGTCACAATAGAGAAACAAGTGCCTGTCGAAATAGAAAAGCCTGTACCCTTCCCCATCAAAGTCCCAGTTGGCGTCCCCGTAAAAATTCCTCATCCTGTACCTGTCCACATCCCAGTGCATCACGAACTGGAACACCAAAGCCTCGAACAGGGCAACCAACAACTCGACCAGGACTACAGATCAGGACAAGGGTTCGACAACGAGCAGAACCAATCTGGACAGGGATTCGATGTGGAACAGAGCTACCAATCTGGTCAAGGAAGTTACGATCAGTCGGCCATCGGCTACCAATCTGGAGGGAGTTACAACTTCAATAACCAATTTAGTTCCGAGCAAAATCAGGCTGACATCTATCAGTCTGATATCCAGCAGCAAGAGGCCCAAATTCATTCTGAAGACCATCATGTCAAGAAATGAATCACCCAAAAGAGCTGAAACATGTTAATAACTTACGTAAATGCTGCAATTACTGTTTAACCTCAAAAATCGTTGAGATTGCATTAAATTGTTGACTGTGTTAGTGATAATAGATGTAAAATTTTTTATACTATACTAACTTAATAAACTGTTTTTTATATAATTCCTTGGTAATGGATACCTTTATTCTCTTTTTCAAATTTCTACAACACAAGACCGAAGAAAATAGCCACCTATTATAAAAAAATTAATTGTGAATCACATGATTCATAGTAGGTATTTACATAATTATAAATGCTGTTAATTTATTATTTCCAACATTCATTAGTACCTACCATCAAACGGGTACTACACTCTCGATTGCATAGGTGTATTATTCACAGAATATAAACCAAAACTACCTATTATTATACCTAGTGTAAATAGGTAACATGGAAAACGATACCTCAAAATCTCATGTTACTAAAACACATAAATTACCTATTTTTATACGCATTTTCATTCATAACACCCCTGGGTATATTCCGATCGGGCTGCAAAGTTTCGGGACACAACTAGGGCCCAAATGGAGCATGTGTGCGAAAGAACGAATTTTTTGGACCGAGAATGAAGCCGATATACGTGATACGGCGTACGGCAGACGGACATGGCATTTTTGTAATCTACGCACCTTGAAACGTAAAAGAAAAAAATTTGAGTGGGTGTTGTAAAAATTTTTTGCTCAGCGATTACATAGGTTATTCTGATAATAATAAACCAAAATGCAATGTCCGTCCGCCGTAAGCCTTCCGCCGTGTCACGTATACCTACCGGCTTCATTTTCGGTCTAAAAAATTCGATCTTTCGCATACATGTCCATTTGGGCCCTAGTTGTGTCCCGAAACTTTGCAGCCAGATCGGAATATACCCAGGGGTGTTATGAATGAAAATGGGTATAAAAATAGGTACTTTTTGTGTTTTAGTAACATGAGATTTTGAGGTATCGTTTTCCATGTTTTTGGGACGAGAAGACCAAATATGAAGTCGATGTTGACCAAAAAGTGGAAAATAGAGGTTCTAACGAAGTTTCAGCCTTAAATTTACGTTAAATGTTGGTCTAAAATCGTCGTTTTTCCGCACAGTTTGGGTCCACATTTGGGTACTAGTTGAACTCCGATAGACATACACCCGGGGGTTTTGGGAGAAAAATGGGTATAAAAATAGGGGCTTTCGAGGGATTTTTGAGGTTTTAGTGAACATGAGCTTGTGAGGTATCGTTTTCCATGTTTTTTAGGGCGAGAAGACCGAATATCAGGTTGATTTTGACCGAAGAGTGAAGAATTGAGGTTGTAACGAAGGTTAAGCTCCCGAAATTCATTTTTTATTAGTCAAAAACATGGGAAATTGTCTGAAATCACCATAGATTTGTATAGTAACAATAGAAGTAGTATCAACAGGTGAATCAGGACATCAAATGATATTATCAATGATAAAAAATTACCTGTTTAAAAAAAAGCCCGTGCCTAATTCGTGTTTTTGGGGGCCAAAATTGGTGAAAACCATCAAAAATAGCTATTTCAATTATTGAACATGAAAGCAATAACTGAACAGCCAAAATTTCTGTACGTATGTCCAGTAGAATAATAAACCCATGTGACAAGGACTTTGCAGCGTTTTTGGAATCTACGCACCTTGAAACGTAAAAGTTTGAGGGGGTGTTATAAAAATTTTGTGCTGAGCGATTGGAATATTATTCACAGAATAATAAACCAAAATCGAGTAGGTATTGAAGCCAGACAGTTACATAAAATTCGGTGGATTCAGATCATTGATTATTTGTTGTTATCCATGAAGCATAACGTATATTCGAGTTACAAAAGTACCTATGAACAAAATCCAAAATAACAATCACTCTCCAAATGAAATATTATCACGGAACAGCCAACTCGATTTCATTCAGCCATGCGTGATTATAATCAGGTGTCCCATAGCAATGATATCTGCGCCGGATTTATACCGTTTTATTCACGATCGTGTTGACGAAGCTTGACGGTGCAGACTAACGGCTGGACCTACAATGCTCTGGGTGGTCCCAAAAAGTTCTCAAGTTCAACATCAATTTAAAACATGTTAAACGATATACCGCACAAGCTCATGTTCACTAAAACCTCAACAAAAAAAACCTTCGAAAACCCCTATTTTTCATCCATAACACCCCTGGGTTTATTCCGATCGGGTTGCCGAGCTTCGGAACACACCTAGGGCCCAAATGGAGCCTGTGTGCGAAAGAACGATGATTTTAGAACTAAATTTGAGATAAATTTAAGGCTGAAACTTTGTTAGAACCTCATTCTTCGCTCGTTGGTCTAAATCGACTTCATATTCGGTCTGCTCGCCCTAAAAATCATGGAAGACGATACTTCACAAGCTCACGATACTAGAACACCAAAAACCATATTTTTACAACCATAACATCCTTGGGTATACTCCGATCGGGCTGCAAAGTTTTGGGAACTAGGACCCAAATGGAGCCTGTTTGCGAAAGAATTAATTTTTTGTAGACCGAAAATAAAGTAGATATGGATGATACGGCGTACGGCGGACGGACATTGCATTTTTGGAATCTACACACCTTGAAACGTAAAAGAAAAAAATTGGAGGGGGTGTTCAACAAATGTTTGCTGAGCGAATACATAGGTGTATTATTCATAAAATAATAAACCAAAATGAATTATGAACAACATCCTGAAAATTTTATCTGAATCCCAGGTGTCTGGGGAAAGAAGGCCGGTGTTCCAGGATTGCAATTCCTAACTAGAATTTAACAGGTCTAAAATAGGCTGATATAAGAAAAATATTCCCGAGTAGGTAATTTAAAAAAAAACATATATTTCAGAAATAACATGATAGAAAACAATCACTACAGACCGGAATTGTGTTTTCTATATTAATTTATTATGCACGAACGTGCGCGACACATGGAAGACTCAGACAAGCGTACAAATTTCGTGAACGAAGGCTATGGTAGGGGCAGTTCAACGAATTTATTCAAAATCCGATAAATTAAAGTGAGAAGAATTGAACTTCGAAAGAAGAACCAACGACAGAACAAGTTATTTGAGAAATAATTAACTTTCTGTCTAAAACGGGCAATGCGTACGAAGCATAAAGGTAGAAAGGCAGTCAATTTATGCTTAGGATGAGTATGAAAACAACATAAATGAAGATACTAACTGGGATCCATTATTATCCTGCAACATACTCGTACACATACCAACGTAACAGCTTCACTAGCTTCAGCAAGACAGTACAGAGTCTCTATTTTATTTTGCTGATTTGACTATTCGGGATTTACTCTGTACTGCTGGAGAGTTTGAGTTTTTCCTGGGATATTTCTTGGCAGGTACCTACTTACTTAGAATTTTATACGACATTCATCAGCCAACTATACTACAGTATCACCCTAGTTGAAGAAACGACTCTGCATTCTACTACTTTTCAAAATATCAACAGTAAAATATATAGGTATGCTATCGATATGGGTAGGAGGAGTCGATGTTGGATGGTAGGAGAGAGTTATTTGACAGTCTTGACAACTTTGGCAGCCGCCTCATCGAGGTCTTCAGCATAGGTAATGGGAAGATTCGATTCCTGAAGAAGTTTTTTGGCTGCGGTGACGTTAGTCCCTTCCAACCTCACAACAAGAGGAACCTGAAAGTCAAATCAATTTTTGTATGGTACGTATCAAAATGAAGGCTAGTTCTATTTTTCGCGCATTGCAACTTCGTGATGAATTAAATAATAATATATTATGTTCATAAAACATTAGTTCCGAGTTCTGAATAGTGACCAAATCGAATGATCCGTCTTTATGTACACGCCTTATTCTACGATGTGAGCCAAACCGCTGTGACCGCAAACAATATGAGCGTATCGTAGAATAATATGCTGGTCACGATAATCAGCATCCATCAGTACACAACCACAGCAGATGTTCGTGCGGCGGAAAATCTTTCCCATTTTCGGCTGGGAAGTTCTGGACTCATTGGGAGAGAACTGAGATCTAAGTTACCTTCATGTGGGCCCCAGGGCACATCGGAGTGAGAGGTGGATAACGAACAGGCAGACAAGCTTGCAAACCAAAATAAACTTGACTAAGAGTAAAATAACTCAAAATAAGGCCAGAACACGTTAGAATTGGGTTTGGCTAATTGCTCAGTTAGAACTAACTACATGTGAGAACAGAAAACAGCACGTATTGGAACAACATCCTGGATGTGGATTCAGAATCGTTGGGTCATTGGAACCAACACTGACTGTATGGGCTAAAAACCTATAGAAAAGAAGATTATTAATTCATTTGAGTGCACATACTGCCCCTCAAGAGCCCCTCCTTACTGCTTCAGGACCAATAACAAGTACGAGGGTAATAAGATCATTAAACTATCTTATTCCCTTCACCTAATTCAAATACACGGTAAATCACAGAAAAGCAGCTCTACACTAGATTTCCTTGGAGTATTCATATTACCTTCAGCTTTAGAGAATTCGTAGCATTGATGATGCCGCTGGCGATTGTTGCACAGTTGACAATGCCCCCAAACACGTTTACCAAAATGGATTTCACATTGGGATCCGAAGTGAGGATTTCGAAGGCTTTATGTACCTGAGGAACATCCAAAAGGGTATTAATACTAAAGATCCAAATGTCAATGAGAGTGACTCTCATCCATTAATCAACTCGGTTTCATTAATTTTCTAAATAAATGTTCGAAAGATAGAAACAAAAATGGTTGTTATACTAAAATTAGAACTTGTTGTTATGATAAAAATAGACACAAAAATGGTAGTTATAATAGAATTAGTGGTTTGAGTTAATTTCTTTTTTCTGAAAAACCATGACATGAGAACTCTTCAGATCATGAAGATAATGATTAAACAGGGAGAACCCCTCTCTTTTTTTTCGAAAGACAGATACTTTGGAAGATTGGGATTTTAAAGGAGAAGCTTGGAAAAATGAGGCAAAACAGAAAAACATGGTGACGTCATGCTGGGATGCTTCGCAGAATTTGTGACATCCATAGCATAGCTGGGAGCCGCCATATGCATTTGGCGATTACATCAGTTCCTCGGGTGACGTCATTTAAAACATCATCTTCAAAAATCTTGTCCATTCGTTATGTGTTGTCAACCATAAATGCAATTTTTCGTCAAACTTTTCGTTTTTTTCTAGTAAGTATGTAAATACATTTTAACCTTAATTCAGAAGGTAATACTGCTTGCTCTGGATAGGAGCTAAATTGATAATACAATGAAAATAATAAATATATTTTATTATCAAGAATTATTATTTTCATTGTATTATCAATTTAGCTCCTATCCAGAGCAAGCAGTATTACCTTCTGAATTAAGGTTAAAATGTATTTACATACTTACTAGAAAAAAAACGAAATTGGAAACCTGATAATACTCGATAATGTGAAACTACTTGTTTCTGTGCTGTGTATACCTAGTTACTCTCTTATGTAGTATTGAGGTACCTACAGCCAGGCGGATCTAAACAAGTCACACGTTAAAAACTACCTATAAACAAAAAGCCAAGATTTTGCATACTTATTAGTAACACCAGTGACCTTCGAATAACTATTTGTATATTCACAAAAAATAACTGTTTTATGATTATTGACTGGCGGGAAGGTAGCGAGCTACTAATTACACCGCTGGAAAATGAATGGAAGAAAAATGACAGTATTAGGTACCTGGCTCTCGTTGACCCCACCTCCAACGTCGAGGAAGTTGGCAGGCTTGCCACCGTGTAACTTGATGATATCCATAGTTGCCATAGCCAGACCAGCACCATTCACCATACAGCCAATATTGCCATCCAGCCTGCCGAATGAACACCACAAATAAGCAACAAATATGAAAAATTTACTCCTTTAGTTTTTCCACAATACCTAAAGCACTTTATGGTGACAAAGCTTTTGTGAGCATTTTCTATTTTAGTTGCGTGCCTGTTGATGCCTTAAATTACAGTGAAAAGCTTTGTTATAATCGAGTGCAATGGGCAATTTCACCTGTTTCCTTTCATTTTCTTAAGTAAAATGTCTCAGGAAACCATAACTTCCCACAGTATAGTTTAAGCAAAAGGTTCTCATCTAAAGGATCATAAATTCTATCTCGCTATGTTATATATTTATTACTTTATGTTATATATTTATTAGTTATTATATATATTTATTACACAAAGCAATATTAATTATTCAAGTAGAAACCACTATGAATCAGTTGTATAGGTCAACGCTGATAGGTTGAATGATCTTTCACTTGTTCAAGTTACCTGTAACTTTAAGGTTTCTAAGGTATTATAGGTACTTTTTTGAATCACATTGAAAGTAGACTTGAGTAAACAGTTTAATCAGCCATCTATCCGTACTTTTGGCTTATTATTCTGTGAATAATACACCTATGTATTCGCTCAGCAAACAAATTGTATAGCACTACCTCAAAATTCGTTGTTTTACGTTTCAAGGTGCATAGATTCCAAAAACGCTGCAAAGTCCTTGTCAAATGGGTTTATTATTCTACTGGACATACCTACAGAAATGTTAGCTGTTCATTTATTGTTTCGTTCATGTGAAATAATTGAAATAGCTATTTTTGATGATTTCCACCAATTTTGGCCCCCCAAAACGCAAATTAGGCTCCTATTTTTGACATTTAACTGTTGATACTACTTCTAGTGTTATTATACTTTTTGACCCATGAAAAATAATTTTGGGAGCTGGACATTCGTTAGAACGTCAATTCTTCACTCTATTGTCAATAGCATACCATATTCGATCTTCTCGCCCTAAAAAACAACAAGCTCATGTTCACTAAAACCTAGGGGGAAAAAACCTATAAAAGTAGATATGGATGATACTGTGGACATCACGGCGTACAGACATTGCAATTTTGGAATCCATGCACCTTTAAAAGGAAAAGATAAAATTCTGAGGGGATGTTATAAAAAAATTTTGCTGAGCGAATACATAGGTGTAATAGTCACAGAATAATAAACCAAAATGCGATGTCCGCACGCTGTATCACTAACATCTACTTTATTTTCGGCTCAACGGGAACCAGTGTGATGATATACATGAACTAATGAAAGTGACATTACTGGAAGATAATGAAAAGTTAGCTGTATGCCTCACGTATGTCTATGCATCTACTTACTATGTAAGTAATATACTTTCCTTATAATTACTTCCGCTACTTGACAAAAATGGTAAAGGGAAAGTATACTGCAATTAGCAGAAAGTAAAATTTCTGGAACTTGGTCTGAGGACTATTCCAGATCCATATTTTTGTAAACAAAATATGACCCGCCTTCACGAAAACTGTGTGGGAAACATAAACTGGCCCACGTGTGGGACAACTGCACGGAGTGACCACGGGCTGGGTACAGTATGAGGCAACTTATGCAAATGTATGTAGGTTGGGCGTGTGTTTCCTGGGGAAACCACAGAAAACAGTGCTCTACGCAGAAGGGGCATCTATACTGGTAAATAATGAACCAGTTGAACACAATCGCAATCCCATTCATCTCACAATTATCTAAGTCTCACATCCCGATGATGTATCACTATTGGTCTTGGCACCAGATGAACCCTCATGTCTCTGTAGGTAGGTAGAGTTGACACAGAATAAGCTGAACAGGGTGGGTGGGTTAGGATACTCCTTTTTATAGGTGGTAGACTCCGGTGGGTGACACTACCTAACTCTTGTTGGCCGATCAAGACGTCACGTCGATACCACCTGTTGTTGATTCACTTCGGTCAACCTATTCTGTGGCATCTCAACCTATATAGGTACTAAGTACTAATCCTTAGGTAATGAACTAACCTTATGTATTTTTTTATTTTTATTTTATTTTACATAGGTAATCGATACATTTGTTATATCAGTAACATAACAGCTGAGCTTGGCCCATTAAGTTAGGCTGCTATAAAATGATTCAACTGCTTGTAGAGTTTTTAGACTCACAAGAAAACTCAATCACTACATTTGTCACATCACAAGGTCGATAGGTTTTGTTCTATCAAGCCGCCGAGTGATGAAGCTGTTGTCTAGGAGTCGAAGAACTTCAGGATTCATGTGTTCATGAAGCCGCTGCTCGTATTTAATCACATGTTGCTTGGCCACTTCGCTGACGGACTCCATCTTGAGGTCTCGATGGAGGTCATCATTTCTCATGTACCAAGGGGCGTTGACAATACTCCTTAGCACCTTGTTCTGAAAAGTTTCTGTAATCTTGCTGTTTGTCTTTTTAGTACAGCCCCAGAGCTGAATACCGTAAGTCCACACAGGTTTTAGGATTTGCTTGTAGATGAGCAATTTGTTGTGTATAGATAGTTCAGAATACCTGCCGAGCAGCCAGTACATGTTTTTGAACTCTATATTTAACTGATATTTTTTTAAATCACATGTTCCTTCCATCTTAATTTGGCATCAAGAGTCATCCCTAAATACTTTGCTGAATTAGCGTAGGGAATCTTCTGTTCATTCATCATGACTGGTATCGTTGTTATGTTCTTGTTCATAAAGTTAGTATGAGTAAATTTCAGTTCATTGCTTGAGTCACCATTTGTTGGTCCAGGCGCTTACATCATCAACAGAATGCTGTAATTTCGTAGTTGCTTCCTCTACTGAGTCACCAACCACAAGTATGGCATTATCATCAGCAAGAGTTGAGATTGTCGTGTTTTCATTGCTAGGTACATCTCGTGTATACACTATTACAGTGTATCTTACTATACAGAAGGTATAGTAAGGGCCCAAGCACACTTCCTTGAGGGAGACCTGCCCTTATCTTCTTGAGACTGGAGTACTCTCCTCCGTGTTTCACTCTGAAATGTCTTTCAGTAAGATATGATTACAAAATTTGAGAAAATGGCTTTGGTAAGTCTCTCTCAAGTTTGTATGTACTCTAACCCTTGATGCCAGACTTTGTCAAAAGCTTGGGAAACATCCAGGAAGACACTTGCACAAACTTGTTTCTTTTCTAGACAATTCACTATTAAGTACATCAGTTACGTGATGCACTTGTTCTATGGTAGTGTTTTTCCCTGAATCCAAACTGGTGGTCGGGGACTAGCTCTTTTTCTTGAATGATTGGTTTCAATTATGTATCAGGAATCTCTCAAACAGCTTAGATATTACAGACAGTAATGATATAGGTCGGTAGGACTCTTTATTCTTGGATTCTTTCACAGGTTTCAGTATCATGCCACTTTCCAGCAGTGGGGTACATATTTCAGTCTCCATGGTGCGTTTATCAGATACAATAGCATTCCCATGCCTTCCTCTGGAAGTTGCTTAATTACATTTCCTGTAATGAGATCATATCCAGGGGCTTTGTTCGTTTTGAGATAGCGAATTTCATTTTTCAGTTCCTTGAGCGTTACTGGTTGTATGAAGTGTATAACCGTGGAGGAGGATACCATCGGTAAGTCTCCTTCATCACTGTTTCTGGGGAGTGACACAAATGTGTTCTCGAGGTGTTCAGCAAAGATCTCTGCCTTTTCAGAAGGACTTTTTGCCCATTCCCCATCATCTTTTTTAATGGGAGGTACATGTTCCTTTGGCTGCATGAGTGCTTTGGTAATCTTCCAAACAGAATATTCCGTATCTTTTTCCGGATTTGAACTATGCATTAGTCTGAAGTGCGTTTCTTGCTTCATTTCTGCCGATAAGTTATCCAGGTGAATCTTCAATCTATTCAATTTTGTTTTATCACATGGGGCTCTGGTATGTTACCATATTCGTCCAGCTTTCCTCTTTTCCCTGATCACTTCATGGATTTCACGGGGATAAGATACGCTATTACCTTTATACGTAGTCTCTGGTGGACTCAGCTGCATCTTCTAATTTCTCTGTAGATATGAGGGGTACTGGCAAATCAATATTAGCAGATATGTGTTCCTTGAATATATCCCAGTTGGTATGTTGTGTAACTAGTCTTGGGGGATTTTCTTTCATTATTATCATGTCACTAATAAATTGTGAGAACTGTTGCCGAGTGATCTGACATGAGGCTTCCACAGTCTTCGACGTGAATGAAGTTGCTCTATCTGAGGGCCAGTAGGTAGGTTTTCCAGTGTAGTAGAAATCGCTATGTGTTTTTTTCGCGGCAGAGAATAACTCTCGGCCCTTGGTAGTTGTTAAACAGGAGCCCCAGTACGTATTTTTTGCATTGAAGTCACCACCAATGACAAACTTTGATCCCGAGCTTTTAAACAGAGATACAAGGTCCTCTTCTTTGAGGTTGTAGTGCGGTGGACAATTTCTGCCCTACTATGAGGAAAGGCAGTAGGGACCTTTTTTGGGCATATGGACATTTTTATATCGTTGGAATCGTCTTGAAAATCTCTATTCAATGCTACAATGAAAAGCAGCGTCCGAGAATTAAGGAACGATTTATTGACGAAAATAGCTTACTGCCTTTGGGATTTTTCTGCTGCTTACTACGGAGAAAAGAAGTGCAGTAAAATGCTAGGGTTAAGCAGTGAATGCCATGCACACGGCTTTTCTCTGTAGTATGAATCAATGGAGGGAGGTTGAACTGCCACTGCACTGCTTTTCACCATAGTATTCAAACAACGGAGGCGAACCCTACTGCCCTCGCACTGCTTTCCTTTGTAGGATCAGCCCACAGATTGTAGCAGTGAACACTGTTACTGCTTTTCACCGTTGTACTGCAAGCGTTTATGCGTCGGTTAGTCTCCGTTTTGCCTCCGTCACAATGCCGTCTCCTTATAGTTTTAGGTTGTATTATTTAAAAACTGTGACAAATCCGTACCAAAATTTTTGGAAATGATGTTACCTAAGGGAAGGAAGTTAGTCAGTTTGTATATTCTGCCAAAAAAAGGCGTCAAAGTTGATGAGAACGAGAATGATGATCGTCGTTCCAGCAGAATCGCTCTTGAGCCTCCTGATTCAGGTAAGGAAGACAACTAAAATAATGTTAACAGTGTCCAAACTTGTTTACTTACTTAGGTACTTGATTCAGATGCCAAATAGAATTTTGAAATTGTAATAAGAGTTTGCCTGTGTATACGAACTTCTTTGCAGCTGTAGCAGGCAACCTCGTTGATCTCAATGGCACCATAATTGTTTGTGCCGCAGACTGCAAAAACGAATCCTTTCTATCGAAATACGACCGGCGGTGAGCCTAAGAACTCTGTTCCAGAGACTGAACCCCTCGATCCAAGCTTTCCTACTGTGATCGATGATTTCGATGAAGAGCCACCTCGAAAGAAGTCCAAACCCCCCAAAGCTAATAGTTTGATGTTGGCAGACCCTCAAAAACTTCTGGAAACATCATGTCGTTCTGTTTGTTCAGGCCTCTATGACATCAGTACCTATGCTGAAATACTGTGTCATGTTTTTCCTGATAATCCTGATACATGGCAGAAATCAGCATGATGATTAGGCGTTTTTCGCATTGTGTTTGAACGCCATAGTGAGTACTCTCAACTCATGTAAGTTGATCATTTCACGCGACTCAATTCGATCAATCAGCAATGAATGCAAATCCTATTATCATTATGCAGAAAGCTCCTGCAGCCTGTCTGCAGCAAATGTTCTCCGAAACCCATGCCTCGGGTTCTACCTGTCTGGCTGTAGATGAAGTCAATAAATAAGAAAATTTGATTTTTGATTGTGGTTTATATTCATGTTTCTGTCAAAAAGTGCTTACAAAGTTGCTAGACCACATTCCAGGACACTTCAAGTCTTCACCTATGAAGGACAATCAAGTCTACACTCATCATGGCTGATCAACAAACTGAAAAAGACGGCTCTAATTTTCAATACCCAGAATCTCTCGACAACGTAGCTGAAGAAATAATTTACATAATTTATTAATAAATTTCAACGTTTAATTCGGAAAGACTGATATTATGATCCTAACGAAATCATGGTCTCATTAAATTAAAAAATCCCTCAATTTTTGTAATTGTCGGTTATTTCTGAACCTTCGAACAAGGAACGAAGCTATATCAACTTCGCATTGCTACAGAAATGTTGGCTGTTCATTTATTGGTTCTTTCATGTATTGAAATAGCTATTTCCTATGGTTTCCACCAATTTTGGCCCCAAAAAACACGAATTACGTTTTTTCCCAAATTATCTTTGATATTGATAGTGCCATTTAATTGTCTTGATTCACCTGATGACATTTCCTAGTGTTATTAAACTAATTGATGGTGATTTCAGAAAATTTCCAAGGGTTTTGACTCATAAAAAATGAATTTTGGGAGCTGAACCTTCGTTACAACCTCAATTCTTCACTCTTTGGCCAAAATCGACTTCATATTCGGTCTTCTCGCCCTATAAAACATGGAAACAGTACCTCAAAATCTCATACTAATAACACCAAAAAACTCTACTTTCACACCCCTGGGTATATTCCGATCGGGCTGCAAAATTTTGGGACACAACTAGGACCCAAATGGAGCCTGTGTGTGCAGGACTAATTTTTCAGACCGAAAATGAAGGAGTTATGCATGATACGGCGGACGGCGTACGGTTTATTATTCACAGAATAATAAACCAAAAGTAGGTAGGTACGTAGGAAGTGTTTAATGGAAATCACATAACAGTCTACGAGAGAAGGCAGTAAACGACGCACTGCCCGATTTTTTCTGAATTTTGGTTCGAGAACTACACTGAAAAGCAGTAATAGGGTACGGTCTACGTAGAAAAGCAGTGCACCCCGAAAAATGTAGTACAGTGAAAGCGTGAGGCGTTGATATACTCCGCAGAATAGCAGTGGGGAGAAATCGTTGGTTTTAAATCGGTTTTTTTAATATTTCACGAGGTATTTCAGGCATATAAAGTTGTAAAAATCTAAGTTATGAGTTAAGAAACCATATAAACTAAAAATCTGCGCGCATCTATGAATTAAGCGCGAGGGGGAGGCTCGTAACTTTACCCCTTGATTTCTCAAAACTATGAAATGCCTATCTACTGCCTTTCTCCATAGTAGGGCAGTAATACCTCTGATATATTGCGTTTTTTGCTATTTACTAAAACTGCTACAGTGGAGACTTGCATACATTCTTCTTGAATACTTTGCTGCACATAGTCACTAATGGCATTCTTGATAAGGACCGCTGACCCTCCTTGTGGTCTTCTAGAAGGATCAGTACGGTAGCACTCATATCCTTTAACTTTGATGTGAGATGATTGTGTAAAGTGTGTTTCCGATACAAGACATATATCTATTTTTTCTTGGTTCAGGAAAAAACTAGTTCTGAGACATACCTACCACTCAAGTCCATTGGCATATTCCATGCTGCTATTCTAAACGACGGTTTGGGTTTAATACTCTTTTCGAGTGTGGCTACTCTTTCAATTAAGAGTCTGTTGGTATGCTTTTGTTCATTTAGCATTTCGAACATCAAGGTAAGCACTTTGTCGATAGAGGAATTCGTATTATTGCCACTCACAACACTGGCATACGACATAGTATTACCTACTATTTGCATTAACTTTGAGTACGATGCAAGTTTGGTTTTTTTAAATGTTATTAGATGTACTTTTTTGTCCGATTTTCCAGGATGGGGATGTTTTGCTCGATCTTTGATTTTTTTGTAACTCCTTAGCAATTTCACACACACGATAGTTGGCTGGATGGGCATCGCCGCAGTTTATGCATTTCGGGTTCTCCTGTTGAGGGCATGACGTGGTATCGTGCTTACCTGCACATTTGACACACCTAGTTTCTTTTTGACAATAGGTTTTTGTATGATTGAATCCTTGGCAGTTTTTACACTGTGGGATGAGATTCGTAGTTTTTCGCAGAGGTTCAATCTTGACCCTTATGTCCATGATGGTTTTAATATCATAAATTCTATTGATATTCTCAAAGTTGAGGATGAAAAGAGGAAGGCTTCTCCTTACCAGCAGCGATTCTCCCTTATCATCAACTTCTCTAGTTTTATTTATAAGGTTTACTGCATCAGTTATTTTGTAACCTTTTCCCTTGAGGTCGCTCACTATATCATCAGCATCGCACGAGTGGTGCAACCCTCTCGCAACCGCTTCAAAGGGTCAAGTTTTTATCCTCATATGTGCACCACTGGAAGTTCTTATCTTTCATCCCAGTTAGTTCCTGGTACGAACCGCTGTCTGGCGCGAAAATTTCCCAAACATTTTTGATAATGCCTTGACAATACATTGTTTTGAAGTTAGTATTTTAATAAATTGATGGATCACACTGTATTCCGCTACTCCAGTGACTGTAATCGGAGGCAGGCGTTCTTCTTTTTTAGGTGTATCATTCTGGGTATTTTTGGATACAGCCTTGTTTGTATCTGGCCTGCTAAAAGGTCCAGCTACTTCTGGGGAAGAGGTGGCTTTACGTTTTTTTCGGCTTCTTTTCACAATCCAATCAGTTTCCCTTGCAAGTTCTTCATCATCTGTGTTGTATTCAATAGGAACTTGTTGATGAGTCTGCTTGTTATCAAGTTCATCATTTTTTCTTTGTCTTCCAATTCCTTGGTGACGGATTTCATTCTAATTTCTGTATGGTTTACATACTCACACAAGCGTAGAATGCAATCGTGTAATTCGTTGAATGATGAATTTACTTTGTCGTCTTGTTGTCGGTATGTTTGGGTTCCAGTTCTGTGTTGCGCAAGCCATAGTTTGGTTTGAACGTAATACGAATCCCAGTCCGTGGGCTCCGGGCTCCTCCGTCCCGTCGTTCATCGTCGTTTGGTAAACATTCACGACACACTGTAAACTGTAAACATTCACAAGAGCTCTATCCGATAGATGGTTACCGCTTGGTGGTTCACGGGAGACTCACCTTATGTAATTGAGATTACTTTCAGCGGCCTTCACTTCCTGTGGGTCAGTCTCGCTTTTGTCGTCCAGCATGAAAATGGCCTTCTGCCGGAAATGAGCGTTGTCGTCAAAGTTGATTTTGGCATCGACTGAAACGACCTGACCGTCCGATGTTTCAGCCAGCGGATTGATCTCCACCTGTTCAACAAGTAGGTAGGTATAAACATATTTAAAATGAAAGACATTGAGCAAAGTAGAAGACTGGGGTTTAACCTCAAGATTTCTAAATACCAATACATTATACATATTGTCTAACAGGATGAAATAATGATTCGCATGGTGCCAAGGTGGACAAAACATATCGACTTCTGGGTAGGTGTTAAGAGAATGGTTTTGGATATCAGGTCGAAGGACCGCAGAGTGGCTATTTCACGTTGTGTAACTTGCAGGAGGCAAGATTTACAAACGATCCAGCAGCCATCTCCACGACTTTGCACAGACCAAGTTGGGGATGCATCAGATTTCCAAATAACCGCAGTGGACTGGGCAGGAGGGAAAGGGCGGAGTTGACGGGCAACAAGAAGGCCTGAGTTGGTCTTTTTTCATGTGGAGTTGACAGGGCCGTAAATTTGGGGTTGGTTACGTCGTTATCCATGGATGCCTTTTTATTGGCGTTCCGTAGATTTGTTTCGAGGAGAAGGCGACCAAAGACTATTTTCTTTGACACTGGGACAAATTTCAAGGGAGCATGTAAATTGGGACCAGGTACAAGAATATTGTAGCACAGAAAGGATAACCTGGAAATTCATCCCTCCTACAGGTGCATGGTGGGGAGGTAGGTGGGAGAGGATGATAGGACTGTTGAAGAAGTTGTTAAGAAAGGTTTTGAAGGAAGCGTTGAGCTATCCATAAATGGAGACAATTTTATGCAATTGTGAGAGAATTTTGAATGCACGACCTCACATGTTTCAAATTACGCATAGGAGCTGATAGCTACAACGCCTGGTTCAGGAAGCAGGCGTACCTGAGCGCTTTGTTCTACAAACTGGATATCTGACCAACAGATTAGGACATCGCGGAGAAGGTTTCGCTCCAAGTATTTATGGCAGTTAGTTCTGAGGACTCAGGAAAAAAGGAAAACGATAAGTGTTGGTGATGTGGTGCTCACTGAAAATGACAACCTTAAGAGAACAGATTGGCCTCTAGGTAAAGTTGCGGGTAGTTCCAGGTGCAGATGGAACTACCCGCTAGTATGAGTTCAGACAGCATCGGGAGAGAGTTGGGGCATGTACAGCGGCTGTACCCGCTTCTGGAGGCACAATAGCCAGCCGAGAGCAGGTGACACCGTCTCCATGACTGCAGAATTTATCCCGCACCGCCCTGGATAATTTGGGGGGGGGGGAGGATGTTGGTGACACGAACCGAATATGTACCTACTAAGTAAACATCTTGAGAAGCTACTCCAGAAAAGTACAGTCGATGATTGAAACATCCCGGAATCAGTTGGGAAAAAAGACAACTGACCGAGATGAAATGTTGTGATGCTTGATCGCAATTATCTGAGAGGTAGTGAACTGACATGTGAGAAAAGTGACTCTTACCAATTTGATAATTATATAGTAGTAGTTCCCACTGCGTTCCGAAAGGTTTAGTAATTCTTTTAGTAGTGTTGTATTCACCTCATTAGCAACTGTAGATTTAGGAGTGCTTAAGTTTTGACAGTATGTATCTTCTAATCTATTTCCCAGTCGTACAAGAGTTATCTCCCGTATCATATTTATGGCTGCATAATAAAAACACACTGGTCTGCCCTTATCTACCGCAGTCAAGTCCAGAAAAGTTCCAAAGACAGCTAGCCGTTATGGTTCTAATGGAGATCTGTGTACGTTAAGGTGACCAACCTAAGCGGGTCGGTCCCACTTTTCGAGATAAAGTTTCCTTTTTTAATACATACGTACCTACCCACTACAAAGTTGCCATTTAGTTGAAAGCTAACACGGAATTAACGTGGAATGAATTCTATTACCCGTTAAAAGGGAAAAATTGTGTAGCAGACTCTGTTCATTCATCCAAAAAGTGCAAATTTGAAAATAAGACCAACAGTTTAGATTTTACCAACGTTTTGATTAAACACCCCCTCCCCCCCACCACTGCGGTGTCATGAGCCATGCTTTCAAGCATGGCATTCTAGCACAGAAGAAGAGGATGGAAATATAAAGAAGATATATTTATATGCTCTGATTTTGTTGTACCACAAATGCCTGGGAGAATTTTGCCAATTTTGGTTTATTATTCTGCGAATAATAAACATATGTATTCGATCAGCAAAAAATTTTTATAACACCCCCTCAAAATCTTTTCTTTTCCGTTTCAAGGTGCCTAGATTCCAAAAATGCAATGTCCGTCCGCCGTATCACGTGTACCGGCCTCATTTTTGGTCTAAAAAATTCGTTCTTTCGCACACATGCTCCATTTGGGCCCTAGTTGTGTCCCGAAACTTTTCAGCCCGATCGGAATATACCGAGGGGTGTTATGAGTGAAAATGTGTATAAAAATATGTACTTTTGTGTTTTAGTAACATGTTAGTAAAATGAGCTTTTGAGGTATCGTTTTCCATGTTTTCGGGGACGAGAAGACCGAATATGAAGTCGATTTTGACCAATGAGTGGAAAATTGAGGTTCTACCAGATGTTCAGCTCCCAAAATTGATTTTTTATGAGTCAAAAACCTGCGAAATCGTCTGAAATCACCATCAATTTGTAGAAAAACACTAGGAAAAGTGTCAACGCGTGGATCAAGGCGATTAAATGGTACTACCAATGATCAGAGATAATATGGAAAAAAAAGGAGCGTACCTATCTAACTCAAGTTTTGGGGGCCAAAATTGGTGGAAACCACCAGAAATAGCTATTTCAATTATTTTACATGGAAGCAACAATAAATGAACAGCCAGCATTTCTGTAGGTACGGCCAATAGAATAATAAACCCATGTGACAAGGACTTTGCAGCGTTTTTTACGTTTTTTATTTATTTTTTATTGCACGCCTCCTTTTATATTATAAATTCATCATTTGATGCATGTTTGTTTCGTCAATTATATAGTTACTTCTATTACACCATACTGTAGTAGAGGTCACTACACTGCATCATTAGCTTCGTTCTCAGTGTGCGTTCTGCCAGTTCCGAACGGTTCTGGGCAAGCGCAGTCGAGTTTTGTCGTTCGCAGTGCCAGAACGCCCAGTTCCGGAACGCCGAGAACGCCGAGTTCTGCGTTCGCAGTGTTTTGCGAATCCAGTTCCGAACGGTTCTGACAGTCCCCGATTTTTTTCGGAACTGTCAGAACTGGAACTCAAGAACGTAGGTGACGCATGCGCACACAGGTTATTCCACTTCCAGTTCTGAAATCGTTCGCAGTGCAGAACAACGCGGTTCCTCAAGTTCCGGAACGCCCCGGGATTTTCCGTCCCAGTTCTTATGAGTTTGAGAACTGTCAGAACGCCCACTAAGAACGAACCTATTGTTACATTGTTGTTTACGATTAGATTTCAGAAAGTTTTTTGTACGGTGTACAAAAATGACTAGTCAAATATAAAAATCGGAATTGTGTTATTACATTGGGGATCCGTCCGAAACAAAATAAGAAAAATAAGGGACACAAACGCGGAGGAATCCTGGGAGGTGCCACCCATCCTCCAGCAGTACTATGATGAACCAACTGGTGGCCACTTTGGTTTCTGGAAGACTGTTTCAAAGGTGAGGCAGTTATATTTTTGGCCAGGAATGGCTGGGGATGTGAAGGCCTGGTATCATAGTTGCCAATCATGCCAGAAGATCAAAACCCATCGGAGCCCACCTGCACCACTGCAACAATGTCCAGTGGGAGGACCTTTTGACAGAGATGGGGTCGGCATTCTCGGGCGTCTTCCAGAAACAAGGCATAGGACTAGGTATGTGTTTGTTATCTCTGATTATTTTACCAAATGACCTGACGCAATTGCAATCTCTAATCGAGAGGCTGAAACACTGGCCAAGGCTCTGGTAGAACATGTTTTCAGTAGGGTTGGAGTACCTCGTGAAATACATACAGATCAGGGAACCAATTTTGAAGCGGACCTAATACGTGAGATGGCTCGACTGATGGGGTCAACTCGCACAAGGGCTACATCTTTGCACTCACAATCAGGTGGATTAGTTGAACGATTGAATCGTACCCTCACGAAGTATTTGGCCGCATATATACTGGTCAACATTAGGACGAGTGGGATGAGAAGATCCCCTTGTTTCTTCCAGCTTACAGATCAGCTCCGCACAGCACTACAGGGATTTCACCAGCACAGTTGCTGTATGGAAGAGACCTTCATCTACCTGAAGACTTGGTCGGAACTAGTGCTGTTACGGAGACACTCACAATTTGGAGATTTGGAGAAAATGAGGGAACTTGCTAGAGAAACCATGAAGATAAGCATGCGGAGGCAGAAGGAGTTCTTCGACCACAACACGAAGCAACAAGTATTTGAGGTCAGGGAGTGGGTTTGGGTTCATGATCCAAAGCGGGTGCGGGGACGATGCCCAACATTTGAACCACAGTGGACTGGACCCTAGTTCATAACGAGAAAAGAAAACAATGAAGTCGCTGGAGGTCGAGATGGGACGGAGAAAACATTGTCTTCACGTAAACCGCATCGTTCATGCAGATATACGGCCACATATGGAACGTAGGATGACAGGGGGGTAGTGTAGTAGTGGTCACTACACTGCATCATTGTGACATTGTTGTTTACAATTAGATTTCAGAAAAGTGAGTTGTTATCTGGACGGTGAACAAAAAAGACTTGTAAAATATAAAAATCGTACTTTCGTTATTACAATATTTATGCACCTGGTGTGATATGAACAATGAAATCTCGTTTCATTCCCTCATATTTAATGGTAATCGATTCGCCTAATTCAAAATTCATGAAAAATACAGCGTTCCCACTACAAAACCTGTCTTAGACCTCTCCAGTACACGGATTGCCTTCCGGTAGGCATTTTTCTGAAAGTGTCGAATTTCTCTTCTGTTCGATGTAAAAGTATTTAAAATAATTTAGAATCGATTTTACAGCATCTGAACACGAATACCGACCAAAACATCAACTGCCTAGAGAGCAGGAAATCGTTTGCCTACCAGTAGGCAACCCGCTCTAATGAGAGAATTCTGTTTGCCTATGGGTAGGCAATCCGCCTGGAACGTGTGAAGACCCTAATGATCGTGATTGGGATACTTTCTATAATTTTGCTAATTCAGTAGGTAGTTACTTGTTGTTTTTAGTCCTCCGCAGTAACAATAATGTTAGCCTAGGCAATTCTACCTTATTCTAACTTCTACCTCCTTCTATGCACTGTAATAACAAAATTAATACCTACCACAGTGATACTGTATGTTACCTACCAATAGTTCGTATCAATGCGACATCATGATCGGCCAGCAAGAGTTTAGTAACAGCTGAAACTGGGATATCCACCATCAAGTTCCACATCAGCTTTGTTATTCAGAACGAATTTCGCTCAAATCTTTCTGTTTTGTGAAGTGCTAACACGACGCTCACTATGCGCAATGTACAATTGTTCGAGCGAATGGCAACAGGAAGGGAATTGTTGGGCCTGCCGTGTATCGTAAATCATTTGAGTGATATCACGAAAACCTTCGGGAAAAAAATTGAGCAAAGAAAAGGGCTTAGAACCCCCAAACCTTAAAAATGATGAAAAGCCCGCAGTCAAAAAATAAATACCTACACAAAAAAAGGAAGTGGGCTGATTGATGAGAGATAGGTTTGCAGGAATTCCTCCCTTTAGAGACTATTTTCCAACTGAGGATTCTGTAGATAATATTGCAGATTAAGTAATTTCCTAGGTGTTCTAGATTCTACTATTTCCGTAGGAGTTCAAACTCAAAAACCAAATGTGATATAAGGATTTCTCCGATCTTACGAGTAGACATTCGACCGTTTTGTTCGTTTCTAGTAACCTTTCTAAAGGCCAAAAAGTTATGTGGTGATATTCTCTTCGCGGTGACCTTCTTTATAAGGCTTGATGTCAAAAAATCACGCGCTTTAAGGGCTTTCTAGTTGCCTCAGTGTGGAGAAATCGCACACGAGCACTAGATAATTCACTACCTAAAATCTTCTCTCGTCGCACTTGAGATGATCATTACATCGGGTTTTAATATAATTAGGAAACTGTTTTATCGTGTGTTCACGACAAATAGAGACTACTGCAATATAATTTCAATCCAAAGGAAAGAACGAACAGTTGCACAGCTCCCACAAATGCACAATCGGACAAGTAAATTAGGCCCTGGTGAAAACACGCCAACACAGTCATCAGTGCTGCCAGGATCACAAGCTGAACAAAGTTATTAGTTCTGGTTTAAGTCACCTGACGCACCCCGAACAGAAACGTTATAAATAATATTAATCTAGGACTAGGTAGACGAAATACCTACATAATGTTGATTTCACAGTGATAGTAGGCTAGAATTAAGTCGGGCACCTGGAACACCATGAGATACTGTACTTAGTTACCCCGACAAATTGATAGGTCGTGCTAGCATCACCCACCTGAGTCGATAGGACCTACACTAACTAGCTAGGTTCTTTGTTTTACTTTGTACCAACCTACAACTTACTATTGATTGGAAAAAAAAGCGTTGCCGTAGGGGGCGTCTAGCCGCCAGTGGTTTGTGTTCATGACGGTATGTTTATTGTCGAATTAAATCTGGGGGACACCCCCAGACCCCCGGATTATAACAGTTTCAACAGATCAAGAATCAAAGCAAGGAAACATGGAACCAACATGTTTTTCGAATAGGTACATGATAATAGAGGATATGGAGATATGTAGAAAAACGTCTGCCAATTCGAGTAGGCACTATAGCTTCCTCACTTGAATCATATGACCGTATATACTTGTTGGGTAGGTTCGTTATAATACAGGACCATCTGCGATCCAACCCGCGTGTACCCTCAAAATTTCATCTCTCTACGACTATTTTTCGCGTAGTTAGAAGCGTTATATAGTTAGAAGCGTTATAAGGAAACAGTCAACATTTCATGTTTCCGCATGCGCAGAGGGAAATTACAGTAAGATTCCAATGAAGTTCATAATGGAACCATCAAAGTATTACACTGATCGACCCTCCAAATGTGAACTTATTTCAACGATAATTAAGGTAGTTAGGGGCACTCCAAGTATTTCACGTTTGCGCATGCGCAGACTAAACGATTTTCATGACTTTGAAATGGGACCATCTGCGATCCAACCCGCGTATACCCTCAGAATTTCAGCTCTCTGCGACTATTTATCGCGTAGTTAGAAGCATTACAAGGAAATGGTCAACATTTCATGTTCGCGCATGCGTAGATCAAAGTTACGATTCCAATGAAATTAATTTGGAACTACCAAACTATTATTCCTGACCGACCCTCCAAGTTTGAACTCATTTCAACGATATTTAGGGTATTTACGGGTGTTCCAATTATTTCATGTTTGCGCATGCGCAGACGAAAGTTACGGTACTTTTTCAATGATTTTGTACGGGACCATCTATGAGTCAACCCGCACCTACCCTTAAAATGTCAGCCCACTTCGACCTTTATTTCGGGTAGTTATGGATGTTGCAAGGAATTACCACAGACAAACAGACACGGAACCAAATATGTTCCTCGATGTCTGAAACGGAAAATGGTAGCAGAAATTTTTATTTTGGAGGACATGAACTTTTTTTACTCAATCACGAATCCATGGCTTCCCTGCCTTCGGTAGTGAGGAAGCAAAAAAACTTCGTGGGATTTCCAAGCCTTGGACCAGTGACCTAACACAATGTAGTGTAATACACGTCGTCAGCTGCTTTCGGCGTTTTTCGGGTAGGTAGAACCCCCTCGGCAGTTTTCGGCGGAGTGGGGTCTGGCCATGCTCTCATCGGCGAAGGTGTGGTAGGAGCGGTGGTGAGTTGGGTGGTAGGAGTGGGGTAGAGGGAGAACTGTGTGGGCGACGAGGAGGGGGCCAAGTGTTTACGAGGACTCGGACGGGATGCTCTCCAGCCCGGTTTACTCCCGTAAAAACATGTTCCATGTTAAAAATTATTCTGTGATTTTTGGTGTCACTTTTATGCAGCGTATTTTGTAAATTAAAAAAAATTACAGGTGGAGAGTCCCGCTTTTTGATAATAAGAAGTTGGCCATCTTAGTGTACATGTAACTTCCGTTAAAACGGCTACTGGTGTTGTAGTTCCAGAGTACTGAGAGGGTTGAAAAAGTCTTTGATGCAAGCAATTTCGAACCTGGGTGGCATCCACGTTCAGAAAAAGGTCGTAGAGTCTCTTGATTTCCGTTGCAGCTTTATCCCTCATGTCCCCCTCGAAGTTTAGGAAGACAGCTATGTCGGTGGCAAGATCATGAGAGATGCCTTGGAAGATATCAACTGGGAACGTCTTAATGAGATGCGGTGTCTCCTCGGCCACCTTTTCGATGTCTGTCCCGCCAGCAGGGGAAGCTATGATAACCGGTCCGTTCCAGCCCCTATAATAAACAGACACTGTTTCATGAATCCCGTAATGTGTGGAACAGTATCAATAATTACACTTAGTCGAACAAAACGAGAATGAGATAAGAGTGTATGTATATAAACGTTCTGATTGCATAACAGCTCAGCTGCGTCAAAGGACCCCACGGGGGATGCAAATCAAATCCTTCAATTTCACAGTAAACTCAACTCCTACATAAAACGTTGAACAGATGTAGGTATTCAGTTAAAATAAAATTTATGGGTGAGTTTCAAACCTGTCCATGAGGATGCTGAAATATGTTTCACGGGTGATGTCCACAGACTCTGCTATCATCACCTTCTTCACCTCTATTCCTTCCTTAGGGGTCTGCTTCGTGATTAATCTGTTCCCTATCATTTTCTCGACGATCGGTGGGACTTTGTTGGGGTCTTTGGTGATGTGAACGCCTCCTTTGAAACCATTGTCAAAATGACCCAGACCTCGACCTCCAGCGAGGATTTGCGCCTGTAGAAAGAAGAAGCGAAGATGAAGCAGGTTAGTTGATGCTTTGATGTAGGTGTATCTGAGCTAGTTTTAAACGTTATGAGCACATTATACACTTTGCAAGCTAGAAATTCACTAATGCAACAATCATGCAAACTGACGAGCCGGAAGCCCTGGGGAGCAACGGGTCCTAGGTGGGTCACTGCAGGTTTGCAAATAAAAACACCAAGTACGATAGTTAAAACATAATAATCATCCGCCACAAGTATGTATGTAAGTATTTAACAACGACCTACGTGACCTACTGTTTTTGTCCAGTCATTCAAAAATAGGTATCTACCAACAGAGTTACATAATCGAGTGGACTACAAAGGTTTGTGATAGTTCAACCAGGAATTGCAGGGATGTGGCTATAAACATGTACCTACTTACAAGGTAAGTATACATAATATTACCTTCACGGCGTATTCGTCCACTCGGAATTTGTTTTGGAGATCATTTGCTTCCACAGGGTCTTCAATAATAACAAATTTCTGCACGTTGACTCCATAGTTCTGCAAGAGGACTTTGCTATGGCATTCAAGCAGATTCAGATGTCGGATTTGGTTTATACTAGGAGCATACAAGTTGCAGAGCCGACCGGCAAAACGCATACGACTCACCATGGTATGAAAAAGTTCTACGACCGACGGCTAGGAAGGAACTGATAGGTCCTTGAGATGTCCTCTACTGTCCAAAACTTTCACTTGAGGAGCTATATCTATTCCAAGTGGCAGGACAAGTTCTTGTCGATTTGAAGAATCATTGATAGATAATAAATTCCGAAATTCCCTTATCTCCGAACGGAACAAGACAACGAAGGCTACAAACACGAACACACTCGGCAGACGGCACCACAGAGTATCAGTAATCAGTATTCTATTATGAGTACAGCTACAGACCACAGAAAACCCTACTATGCTACAGACAGTGGGAAAGGGAACGCACTACACATGGAGGTGGAAGTGGAAGAAGTCTCTTCTTCCATGGCACTGCAGCCTACAGGTCAACGCAGCGACGAGGGCAAGCACCAAAGAGATCAATCAGGCAAAGAAGTGTCTCGTCACCCGGCGGATACAGCGCTGTCTTCTGGCGGTCGTAAGAACTACTCTTATTTTTCCTTTCTCCGTCATCTCCCATCTATCTGTATTATATCTATCTATTCACAGGCGCGGATCCAAGGGGGGGGGGGGGGGTCACAGGGGTCATGACCCCCCCAGAATCAGCCTGCATTTCAAAAACGCTATTCTATTGGACATACCTACAGAGATGTTGGCTGTTTATTTATTGTTTCTTTCATATAAAATAATTGAAATAGCTATTTCTGGTGGTTTCCACCAATTTTGGCCCCCAAAACACGAATAAGGTACGCTCCTTCTTTTTTTTTTAATAAATTATCTCTGATCATTGATAGTACCATTTAATCGTCTTGATCCACCTGTTGACACTTTTCCCAGTGTTATTCTACAAATTGATGGTGATTTCAGACGATTTCGCAGGTTTTTGACTCATAAAAATTCAATTTCGGGAGCTGAACATCTGGTAGAACCTCAATTTTCTACTCTTTAGTCAAAACTGACTTCATATTCGGTCTTCTCGTCCCCAAAAACATGAAAAACGATACCTTAAAAGCTCATGTTACCAACATGTTGCTAAAACGCAAAAAGTACCTATTTTTATACACATTTTCACTCATAACTCCCCTGGATGTATTCCGATCGGGCTGAAAAGTTTCGGGACACAACTAGGGCCCAAATGGAGCATGTGTGCGAAAGAACGATTTTTTTAGACCGAAAATGAAGCCTGTACACGTGATACGGCGGACGGCGTACTTCGGACGGACATTGCATTTTGGTTTACTATTCTGTGAATAATACACCTATGTAATCGCTCGGCAAAAATTTTTTATAACACCCCCTCAAAATTTTTTCTTTTCCGTTTCAAGGTGCGTAGATTCCAAAAATGCAATGTCCGTCCGCCGTACGCCGTCCGCCGTACGCCGTCCGCCGTATCACGTGTACAGGCTTCATTTTCGGTCTAAAAAAATCGTTCTTTCGCACACATGCTCCATTTGGGCCCTAGTTGTGTCCCGAAACTTTTCAGCCCGATCGGAATATACCCAGGGGTGTTATGAGTGAAAATGTGTATAAAAATAGGTACTTTTTGCGTTTTAGCAACATGTTGGTAACATGAGCTTTTAAGGTATCGTTTTTCATGTTTTTGGGGACGAGAAGACCGAATATGAAGTCGATTTTGACCATAGAATAGAAAATTGAGGTTCTACCAGATGTTCAGCTCCCGAAATTGATTTTTTATGAGTCAAAAACCTGGGAAATCGTTTGAAATCACCATCAATTTGTAGAATAACACTAGAAAAAGTGTCAACAGGTGGATCAAGACGATTAAATGGTACTATCAATGATCAAAGATAATTTATTTAAAAAAAAGGAGCGTACTTTATTCGAGTTTTGGGGGCCAAAATTGGTGGAAACCACCAGACATAGCTATTTCAATTATTTTACATGAAAGCAACAATAAATGAACAGCCAGCATCCAGTAGAATAACAAACCCATGTGACAAGGCCTTTACAGCGTTTTTGGAATCTACGCACCTTGAAACGGAAAAGAAAAAATTTTGAGGGGGTGTTATAAACATTTTTTGCTGAGCGAATACATAGGTGTATTGTTCACAGAATAATAAACCAAAAGCAGAGCTGAACGATTGTTCACAAACGGAGCATTTCCCTCTGAGAAGAGCCTTTTACAAAATGCTTGTTTCTGGCGTTTGCCAATTTTGGACTTATTCGGTTCTTGTGGGGAACCCCTCAAATAAAAGTGATAAATATTTACGAGAAATTCTATAAACAAAACATTATTGCAATTTGAATTTTAAATTAAAAACTGATTTGGCCACATGGTCTTCTCAATTTTGCTTCATATACAACTGTGTAAATATTTACCATAAAACATCCGTCAAATTGAAATTCCAATGCCCTCGCCACTAATTACTGTAATTTTTTTGTTTTCAGTGTTAAAAAAACTGAAAACAAAAAAGAACTATAAAAAATCTATAAAGATTCGATCAAAAATGTCAAAATTAGTCGAATATAATCGTACACTTGGTCCTACCAATGTTACTTTATATACAATTATGTCAATTAATTTACCTTGTGTATCCGTCAAATTAAACCTTGTTTATTTCTTCTTATTTTTGTTAATCATTATCTTGTTTTTGTTTCGTTCTCGTTTTCTTTCCTGCCAGATTCAGTAAAAACGATACTGAATCCACTGAGATCAACAATAGATTGTTGTGGTTTCAATGTTTTGATTTGCAAACTCTTAAGTTAGCTACGCTGCCATAAAATGCGCCAATTTGTTTGAAAACACATTAGGACTCTTTTTTAGAAGAAAATTGAAAATAAATACATTTATCAGTTAAATAATTAATAGATATTGAAAAATATTTTTTACTTAAACAATGAATTTTATAAATAAATACAATTAATTTTGTAAGTAGACAAATTGGACGAGTTTAGGCATAAGGTTGAAAATTCGGTTTGTATTGTTCGTTTGGTTATTTTGTTATTTTTAGTTATTTTTTATATTGTTCTAACCTGTGACCCCCCCCGGAAAAAAATTCTGGATCCGCCCCTGTCTATTCTATATGTATTATATCTATCTATTCTATCTGTATTATATTCTATCTGTATTATCTATCTGTATTGGTTAAATATAAAACAAATAAGCTGGAAATTAAGGAAAAACACACGTGCTTGCTAAAACCGAACTATTTTTTATTTATTTTTCCTCCAAAAAAACTCTTCTTTTATCCATGCACAAAGAGTCTATATAAACAATGGATATTCACAAAAACTAATCCGCTAGGAGCGCTGTACCCTCTAAGATTCCCAACATTCTCTCACCTAATTTTCAAACTTTAGAAAATTACAAAATTCTAATTGGAGATTTCGAAATGTCTAGCTATCATTTGACAAGAAACTAAAATTTAAATTCACTTGGTAGTACAGCCTAATCACCGCTCAAAATTCAGCTTAACCTTCACCCGCTCGCCTCTCCTGAAGTCACACTTCCGATCGCGTGGGCGGCAAATTGGCCGCCCTTGATTTTTCATAATTTTCACTACTTTTCTTCGTTTTTTCCAAATTAGTTTTGACCAGGGAACTCCAGCACAACATTACAAGCACATTTTTATCATAAATTCTTTATTCAGATAATGGCAATCACAATAAGAACGTAGATATATATCAAAATCACATTTTCAATCTTTGAAGGTTTTCTGCACTAAAATAATATTCTGCAGTTCGCAACTTTTTCTATTGAAAGGAGGTAACAAAAGTTTGAATATAATCATAATAATACGTACTTCATTTCGACAAATAACTAACGTGACAATAAAATAAAACGAAAGCTGGCTAGAACAAAACTAGAATATCCATAGTTCAAAACATTAGAACTTTAGTAAAAAAAAAAAACTTTACAAAAATACAAAAATTATACTCAGGAAGATGAGTTAAAACTCAAAATACTTGAATCACATTGGAAAGCTGGCTAGATCAAAACTAGAATATCCATAGTTCAAAACATTAGAACTTTCCAAATCGAGATGCAAAACATTCATGTTTCAGTTCAAAATACAGCAGAGTACGACAAGAAATATCGATGAGAAGCCCTACACATATTCTAGAATACTGTGAAACTAGTACAGTTGAAAATACATGCGAAAGGAAAATTAATATTTACTTACATTTTCAAAATCGTGCGATGCGAAAACTGCCACGTTACCGCTCGCGTAGGCGGCAAATTGGCTCGAACCTGATGTCCCCTACTGACTGGGCTGACGTGTCCACCACGATCGTAAGTGAACGTAGTCTAGCAGGAAAGATATTAACTAGAGAATACATGGCGCTCTTGGGGCTATCACGATACTTTGAGCGAGCATACACGGGAAAATTCGAAAAGGCGGCCAATTTGCCGCCCACGCGAGCGGATGAAGGTTAAAAACATAGGACTAAACAAGTTGAAGAAACTAACATTTACATACATACTTAGCAACTACAAAATTATTACAACGTCAGTTACAGAGTTGAGCGCAGGAATCCGAAAACTCGAAACACTGATAACCCTTATAAGTTCAGTCTTTTTGGAGGAGCGATTTTTCTTCCACTACGCGAAGTCTTTTCCTCAGTAGTCATATGGATCACTCGAATGGCATCTGATTCACTGTCCAGAACCGTGATTCCTTTTTCCTTCTTTGTTCCAAGGCAAGGAGACCTCTCAGTCGAGTAGTCTGTAGGTACAGGAGCCAAATCATTGGTGTGAGGCGTGATCATTTTCAACTCCAAAGGATAGACCCGTTGTATGGGACGAGTAAGGAAACCAGAAGGTGTCTTCAGCTCTAACACTCTGATCTTCCCATCATTACCATGAATCACCCTTTGGACAACAGCAAGAGGCCAATCCAATCTCTTCTGGCTCTCAGATTCAACCAAGACGACTTCACCAACATTCGGTTGTTGTGTTTACTTTCGAGAGGTCCACGACAACAGGCCAAGGTATTCTGATCTAAATCGTTGACGCAGAGCATCTCTCAGCTTCTGACGATATCACACATGCTGTTGTATGCTGGTTTCTTCATACATATCACATTCTGGGCAATCCTTCTGGGGCAGATCCTGAAGGAACATAGATGGCGTCGAAGGAATAGGGTCACTAACATTTTCTGAAATTGGTGTCAGTGGACGAGAATTGATCTGAGCCTCACAATCGCTGACGAGCGTATACAATTCTTCCTGGTCTAAAACAGCACGACCTAAAGTCTTTCTCAAAAGGTTCTTTAAGACACCAATCAATCGTTCCCAAAATCCACCCCACCAGGGTGCAGCAGGTGGACTAAACTTCCAATTGATCCTTTCACAGGAACAATATGTTGCAATGATTTCCCAATCCAACTCGGCAAACATATTATTTGCACCATGGAAATTTGTTCCATTGTCGCTATATATATGATGGAAGGTCGACCCCGTCAAGCAATAAACCGGCGCAACGCAAGTACAAAAGATTCAGTAGATAAGGACGACGCTATCTCTAGATGGACTGCCCTAAAATTCGCGCAGGTGAACAAGCATATCCACACCTTACTGCCATTTCGAAGGTGTAAAGGTCCTGCATAATCGAGTCCGGTGACGTCAAAGACTCTCGAATTTCTAACTCTTGTTTCTGGAAGAGGTGGTGACTCGACATCAAATGATTTACTTGAGAACCTCTTGCAAATCACACATTTTCCCACTATTCTCCGTGTTGCCTGACGGCCCTTCAAGATGCAGAATCTGTCTCGTAGTAGACCGAGCAATGTCTGAGCACCCACATGCTGGCATTTGTAATGCAAATCACGAATAAGTCTTTCCACTACAGGATGGTTTGATGATAGCACAATTGGAGTTGTGAATTCAAAATCGTCATCTCATTCAGAAATTCGGGTCTTCACCCTAATCAATCCATGATCATCTTCGAATGGATGCAGAGCACTCAAGCATGAGTCAGTTTTTGAAGTGAAAGATTCAGCTTGAACAAACTTCAGTAGCAGTAATTCTGCTTCTTCTAACTCCTGTACAGCAATATCTCCAGTTCTTCGACCATGGCGATGTTGGCAGTTATAAATAAAACGCCTCATCCATCCTATCATTCGCACAATTTGTTCATATCTTGAGAAATATGCGTAAGTCCAACTATAGTATTTTATCCCATCAACTAAAACAGAGGTTCTCTTCAGTCGTTCACAGTTAATTTCCTCCTCAACAAAAGTACAATGCGAAACTGGCCAATTATCTTCACAATCTGCTAACCACGCAGGTCCATTCCACCACTGGGACTCCATGAGTTGATTAATAGAGCAGCCCCTGGAAGGAAGATCAGCAGGATTCATATGGCCAGGAATATGGCGCCATATGACGTCAGTAGTTAATTCTCTAATCTCCTTAACTCGATTCCTAACAAATACGCTCCATTCTTCTTGTTTCTGAATCCAAGCCAGTGCTGTGCTTGAATCACACCAGATGTATGTAGGAATATCAGTCCATCCCAGAGCTTCCATGGTTGATTTCAGCGAACGGACTCCAATACAAATGGCCAACAACTCAAGTCTAGGTATTGTGAGTCCCTTCAATGGGGCTATTCTTGACTTTGCTTGCACAAGTGATACGACGACCTCCCCTTTCTCATTCACACTTCTCAAAAACAAACAAGCAGCATAAGTACGACTTACTGCTAGCGTCAGTGAACAAGTGCAAAGTTTGATTTGTACAGGTACCAATATTTCTGGGGATTTGAATATCCTTCAACAGAGGTACTGAACGAAGCCATACCTCAAACTTCTTATGATCTTCGGAATCCAAAAGATCATCCCAATCAACTTTCTTTTCCCATAACCCTTGAATCAACAGTTTCAAATTTAAAACGACAGGGACAGTGAATCCAATTGGGCCAAAAATCCGTTGGGCCATGGAGAGTACTGAACGCTTGGTCAAGACATCCGTCTTCACATATTTCTCCCACCAATCCATATTTAGGGATAAAGTGTCCAACTGCCGGGTCCACTTCAGGCCTAATATTGATGACACAGAACTTTCTGGAACACCATCCTGGGTAAACTCCCTCCCTCGAAGGTTAAAACCTCCTTTTGCCATGACATCAGTTGCAACTCGGCAAAGTTGTGAGGCTTCATCTTCATTATTCACACTTGTAGCCAAATTTCCACATAAAAATTTCTACCTATCATTTTCAGCCATGGGACGTCTTCACTAGATGTCGAGCCAACACTTTGATCAATATGGTGATTCAATACGGCACCTAAAATGAAAGGGCTACATGTCACGCCAAAAACCACATGAGTGTGTTGTAGAGCTATCAATTGATTTTGGTTGTTATCCCACCAAAAGAACTTTAAAAAGGGACGATCCTCTGGGCTGATTCCTATTTGTAAAAAGGCTTTCTCGATGTCAGCTGACACCCCTATTGCCTTTTCTCTAAACCTTAACAACACGTCAGGAAGTAACTCTATTAAATTGGGACCTTCATCCAAACAGTCATTCAACGATGGGGACCCAGTCATCTTAGCCGAGGCATCGAACACTGGTCTAACTTTTGTTGTGTTGCTAGACTCCTTCACTACTGGCCTATGTGGTAAGTAGTGTCCCTTGAAATCATCATCTGCCCTCTCAATAATGTTTAAATGCAACCACTCTTCCAAAACAGATTGATATTCCAACAAAAGGTTTCCCCTTTTCCTCATCTTTTGCATAGAACGGTTCATACAACCAATAGCCAGCTCTCGATTAGATGGTAGTCCATCAACTATTTCCTTCCAAGGAAGTCTAATTTGGTAACGCGCATCAACAAATTCAACTGTCTCACGAAAATACTCCAATGTTGCCTTCCTCTTAGTCTCCTTATCTTGTTTCTCAGCAGGATCAGTGATGCCAATAGATTCTAATTTCCACAAATCAGACAGATCTCCATTGGCAACAGTTGCCATAGTATAAGTTGTTGCCAAATTAGAGCTGCAGGACGAGATAGGTGTGGTTGACCTTTTACACAACCCCATAATTATCCATCCAAAATGAGTCTGAAGAGCTACGGCACCACAAGGGAGAACTTTTCGTCCAGAGGACCAAATCTTTCCTGCTACATCCGCACATATAAGGATATCAATAGGGCCGTACATGTCTTCCAACAATTGAACCTTGACTGAATCTAATTCCCTTTTCAAAGCCGGAGATACAATGACAGTTGGTATATAAGCAGCTGTCAGTAGTATCCAAAAGCCAATCCTGGCGCACTGACTTAGATCCTTGATAAAAATTTTTACCACAAAACATCAGAACACATTTTTAAACACAAAACATCAGAACCAGTGACTTTTTCATTAACCGACTTAGATCCCTGATAAAACTTTTTAACACAAAACATCAGAACACATTTTTAAACACAAAACATCAGAACCAGTGACTTTTTCATTTATCGACTTAAATCCCTGATAAAACTTTTTAACACAGTGACTTTTCGGGGGGGGTGACTTTTTTTAAAAATATTTTTTATCAGAAACTCTAGTGAACTCTAAAAATTAGGAAAAAATGCAAAATTAGAACCTTTTAGGGGTCAAAGTTTTTGAAATTTAGCTCCCTCTGATGTTTTCACTAATGAGGAGTTAGTAGGATGGGAGACAGGATAGTATCCATACAAGAAAAAGTGGGTGGATAATAAAAAAAGTGAGGGGGGTAGTTAAAAGAATAACTTTTATAATAAAATGTCAGTGATTGAAATATATAAGAATGCCGTTAAAAAATCAAACTACTCATCTTTCAAGGATATTAAAAAAGGAACTTATACCATCTTGGAAAATTTTATAAAAAATTCGGAATATGGTGAAAGCGTTGTCGTTACAATTGATTATGATGATGAAGAGATATGTTTGTTTTTACCTAAAAGAATTTCACGTCGACTTCTTAATCACGTTAGAAACAATCCAGAAAGACATCCTGAAAAACTTATTTATAATGGAACAGATAAAAAGACAAATGCCTTTCTGATTGACTTTGAGTAAATATTATGCTTTTCAAAGACTTAGTATCTATTACGTTTTTATAGGGAATCTCTATAAAAACAAACTTTTTGAATCGTCTTTAAAAAAAATATTTCTGCTAATTAGTAGCATAAGAACTTTTTAATGAGCAGTGTTCATTAAAAATAAAATCTCCTTAATACTTCTGAGCTTTAGCAACAGTATCGAAACTGAAACTCAAAATCCTTCTTCAGTGTGACTTTATCCTCATTATAAAGCAATTTTCTAAGTTGATATTCAGTAGCATTTTTAGGAACCTTAATCTTTTTTTCATTAAGACATGTCTTTACTTGCTTCTTTGAAAGGAGTGGTGGTTTACCATCGACACCAAATAAACTTTCTTTTAACAACCGTTTAGAAAATCTATACTCCCTCAATGCACGTTGAATCTCGTCTAGTGCGTCACAGTTTCTATCATAAAATCGAAATTCAGGTTTCTTTACAAACTCCCAGAAACCTCCATGTTCATCACATATATCTAATGCCTCATCGCTTAAAACCATATCTCTTTATTTATTATAGAAAATATTTTTTTTTTTTTAGACCCGGTAATTTACCGGGTCTAAAAGTTTTCAACAGTACGAAAATAATTTAAAACCCAATATATTTAAAGGTGGGGGCGAATCGCCGCCACCTTTTTAAATTAAAAAACTCTTAGGATTTCTAGAGCCTCATGCTATCTAGCTTGTTGCGTGTGAACTAAAGGAAATGATAAATAATGCGAGATTAATATTCCGTACACTATCTCAAAGGAGGCCAGCTAGTTGACCTTGCATTCCCATTTCAGATAGTTCGCAGTTCCTATCTCAATATTCACAATCAGTTTCTCCTCAACTGTTCAACATGGCGCAACCTCCTGAATATTTAAAGTTAGCTTATTGTGATGATTATGATTTCTGTGAAGAAATTTTAAAACTGGAACAATATCATCAGGAATGTTTGAGTTTCGTGCAGAAAGTGAAAAATTGTGTTAGTGCAAGTGAAGCCAGAGAACTAATCACGAAAAACAATGTGAGTCTACCAGGTAGTAGAAAATGTGATTTTCAAAAGCTTTTGAAAATCCCAAAAGTGTCTAATATATCAAGAACTCCAGATCAAATGCATCAGTACCTACAAAAATTTGTTGTATTTGACCATGAAATGGAAAAGGTGAAACTTCCTAATCAAAATAACATTATGGAAGTAGAGAATTACCTTATTAAATCTAGTGATGTGATAAAGAAGCAATCATCAAGACTTTTTTATACTACTGCTGTTTATGGATACTACTTGGAAGTGTATTTTCAACATATGAAGATCACAGGAGAGGATTGGAATCTCTGTTTAAAAGAAAAGCTACATGTGTCCTTGAGTTATAGTAAGAAGTTGAGAAGAGTTGGAGTGATAGTGAATGTTAACCTTGAGGGGGCTCACGCGTGAGCTCCTAGAAGGTCATTCCAGAGAACATTCTGAGCTGAAATATTCTGGACTCAACTACAGTAATATTAAGATCAGCCTGTAACCTTGAGAGGGCTCACGCGTGAGCCTCTTGAAGGATATCTGAGGAAATATTACCAGTTGGAGTTGAAGCAAAATAATGTGTCTGATATATTTTTTATTGAGAATGTTCCCAATAAAAAAAATTGTTATTTATATTGTTTATCCTTTTTCCCCCTTTTCTTATCAAGGTAAGTTTTAGATTTCCTCTTTTATAATATTTTTAAGTGGCATATAGTTGAGAGTGACTTCTGAAACCAAAATTACATAAGCAAAAGTGTTTTCTGGCACATTCTTTTCAAAATCTGCTCGTAAAATTATATTACTTTTTTGTCCAGATATGGACTGTGGTTGTCTAGTCATATTCACACTGAATATTGGATAGTTCTCTTTGAAGGACTGAGGCTCATGATATGTAAGGGATGAGTCTTGGCATACTATTCTTTTGAAATCTGTGTACATGGTGTAAGCTAAACTAAAATCCCCTGAACTCCAATCTAAATTCAAATGTTCTTCAGGATAACTTTTTCCTGCTACTTCAAAACTAATATTTTTAACATTCAAATGATCAAATTTGGAATTATTTTTCTTTTGATCATTTTTTCTGGCAGTTTGGAAGGCAACAAATCCCCAGATCGGATTCTGTACATTTCTGTAAATATTGGTAATGTTGAAGTTTAGAGTTTTTCCAGTAACTTTTTGTTCGATACATTGTAATTTTTTAAAGTGAAACAAATAAGGAGAAGTACAGAGTTCAGCAATTAATTTAGCTTTGGATTCACTCTCATATTCAATTATTGGTACTCTTAGGCAGAAAGTTTTAATTTCTACTTTTCCCTCCACACCTTCAGGAGAGGTACTGTAACGGAAGAGTACATTATCATCAGAATTTCTAATGAATGTAATTTCAAATCCTCCCTTATAAATTGGTACAATATCGCTGAAGAATCCAAGGCCTAAATCAGCCAAGTTACCATTCGCGTTGAAATTTCCACCACCATTCACTTTAGAATTGAAACCAGAATTCATTAATTTACCATTATAGTTTGATGGTCCTGAGAAAGAAGCTATACCCATCACCGTACTAGCAATACCTGGTTCTTCAATTTCATCAATAACCGTATTGTGCTTTTTTACTTCAATTTTGGAAAAAAGGTGTGCAACAAAATTGTCTACCATCATTATTGTATCACTGATTCCATATGTTTTTGTTGCATCTTTAGGAATGTATTTTCCAGCAATGTAATATTGAATATTGCTGCTAAGAAACTCATCATCTAGAAGCAATTTGAAAACCGTTCTCTTATTCTCAGAGTTCAATTCCAAATTAGATTCAGGATTAAAGTTTCGATACTGAAGCCTTGTGATTTCAGAATCGTATTTCGAGTAGATTGATTTAATTTGATTCATTTTTATTATAGAATACATTCTTTTAACTAACCCCCAAAAGAAAAAGTCGCTGGTTCTGATATATTTTAGGTAGTTTCAGTTTATTGTCTCCTTTGATCTCGTATTAAATTTTTAAAGCCGCAGCTCACATGTGAGCTGCGGCTTTTGATATCAGTTAAAACTTTTTATCAGAGATCTAAGTCAGTAGCACATGATTAGTATTCCGATAATACTAACATCTTTTAAATCGTCGTTCTCGGATGATTAACTATGAAGTCGAATTACAAGTCGAGAACATTTAAAGAATATTTTCAAAACTCTTAAAGTGGGGTGGCCAAATTGGCCACCCTCTTTAACGTTAAAGTCGAATACAAGTCGAGAACATTTAAAGAATATTTTCAAAACTCTTAAAGAGGGGGGGCGAATCGCCTCCCCTCTTTAACGGTAAAGTCGAATACAAGTCGAGAACATTTAAAAATTTCTTTTAAAACTCTTAAAAAAGTTTTTTATAGAATCGAAATTCTATAAAAAATATCAAGATAGTGGAATAGAAAATATTAAAATCCAGTTCTGAAAACTTCCCCATGTTTCAAAAGTGATAGTTTGATAGGATCCACACTTTTAACTTCTTTCTTATTTTTATTATATTCATTTAGAATAGTACTTTTCATATTTATATAATTTTTTATTTCTTGTTCAATATCATTGAACTCTTCATCAGATATTTTACCGTCTTTAATTGCTTTTCTGAACTTTTCTTCAATCGAATCTAATTTAGCTTTTGCCAAAAGCTCAATTTCTTTGTGTTTATTAATTTTTTTATTGAAAAATCCGCTTGAAGTCCTTAATATTATCGATAAGGTTGTCAATCCTACAGAAATTGGAACACTGAATGGAATTATTATTGGTAATGCTATAGAAGTATTAACCAGTCCGAGTTCTGAGAGGGCGAATAAAAATTCAGTACCGTAAAGAGTACTGGATATTTTTCCATATTTTTTTTTCAAACCATTTCTCATTTTCACTTCATCTTCTAAAAATTTGTATTGATTGATAATTCGATTGATTCTATAATTGTTCTCATTAAACTCGGGAAAAATTATTTTTGGATATAATCTAGGATGAGTTATTGGAGTAAATTCTTCAGGGGCTGAAGGTGTTTCATTATTATTTGTGTACATCATTTTATTATAGAAAAAAATTTTTTATAGAATCGAAATTCTATAAAAATATCAAGACTATAAAATTTAATAAAAGAAATTAAGATTTTCCTTCAATGTTCTCATGCTATTTACAAAATCGTGTCCTTCTGATAGCTTTTTCAAAATTAATAAACATACTTAAATGTCCACAGATAGGCGGATCATATTGGTTTTGGATTTGCTCCTCATTATAAAATAAATTTTCTGAACCTAAATATTGAACAAGTTCTCTTGGTGGTGGTGCATTTCCATACGAATCAAAATAATATTTTAAATTGTTATTTTTATGAAATGCAGTCCAGTGGCTTCCAGCCTCATCAGAATTTTCTAGATTTATAATTCCACATTCCGTGTGGTTCACTTTCTCTGGTAAATCATCCTTCATGAAAACTCCTCTGAAGTTTTTAATTTTCATTTCTTTCGATAATCTTTCAATATCAAAATTGGTAAGAGGCTGGAAGCTATTTAGTTTTTTGATTTGGTAGGTTTCTTTTTAGGTTTCTTTTTAGGTTTCTTTTTCTTCATTCCAGAGCCGATACTTAGACTTTTTGCATTTTTAGCTAGTTTTTCCATCTCGAGATTATGACGTTTTATTTCGGCTTCTTCAGCGGCCTTATGTTTCGAGTCTATAACACTAGAAGCTACTGCAGCTCCACCACCCATTAACGCTCCAGCTGCTCCCATTGCTGCAAAAAGTAAGGGTAAAAACCCACCTGAATGATTTATTTGCAACTGATCATAATTCATTTCCAATTCCAACCCTTTTTTGTTTTTGATACATTTATCTAGCTTTTTTTTCTGAGTTTCATTTAACAGGATTTTATGATTTCCATTTCCACTAATATCTGCAAAAGCCAGTCGTACTTTTACTGGAACACGTTTTTTATAAGCAGATCTTATTTTTTTCATTTGTATTTCTGACAAATTTATTTGATGTGTAATCATTTTATTATAGGAAAAAAAGTTTTTTTTTTTTTATAAGATGTGAATCTTATAAAAAATTAATATACACCCATCCCAAAGTGTCTTTTGGCTTTCATACCAGTTTTTACTATAGCAGCTCCCAATATTTCACTGATATTTGTTGAACTTTTCATAATTTTATCAGCTTCTACTTCCAATTTTTTATCAGCAAGATGCCTATCACTAGTTTTCTCATGATCTCTGTAAAAAATGTCATGTTGTTTACAGGCTTTATCAAGACTATTTATACCTTCATCACCTCTATTTAATCTCTTATCCAATTTAGTAAATGGTCCACAATATTGATAACCACCTGGGAGATGCATTTCTGGAATAACAGGCCCAAGTTTATTAAGAATAGTATTGAAAATACCAGAACCATTTTTTATCATATTTTTGGGTAAATTATTAATAATTTTAATCAAGTATTCAGTTCCTTTGGGTTTATCAATATCTTTCTCCAGTTGATCTTTAATGAAATTTATAATTCCCAATTTTTCATTGTGAAAATTATTATTTCCTGCCTGCTCTTGCGCATACAAATAGTATAGTCTTTGTGTAAGTTGATTCAAATTATCTATATATTTAAATTCTACAGGATTTTCAGTATATTTAATCAACCCAGTGCCAATCTTTTTCTTTTTACTATACTCCCAGATAGGTTTTATGATTTCTTTCCATTTTTTACTAACACTTGATTTTGGTTGTTTAGATTCGGGATTATTATTTTGAAACATGCTATCTGTTTGAATGAGGATTTTTGTATAAGCTTTAAAGTCTTCATTAGTGTACTCATCTTTGGATGGAATATCAGAAGCTATGGGTTTTGTTAAGAGCTTCCATAAGCCTTCAGTACCGGAATATTTCATTTTTTCTATTTCAATATCATTTCCATTTACTCGTATCTGTTTATTTCCAATAAAGATATGATTTTTTAAAGGGTATATTCCAAATTGTCTATCAGGATGAAGAATATATAATTCTGCAATTGGTCCAATACCTAAAGGACCTACAGAAGAGTTTGGTAATTTAACACTTTTTTGTAAAATTGTTTCCATTTCATAATCCCTATCTACATTGTCACTTGAAAAGCTTTGATTTAATGTATCTTCAGTATCAATACCTTGGGCCTCGGTATCAACATCTTTAAAAGTAACTTTTTTAGGCGAACTGATAGCCAAGGGGTTAATTGTTTTTATTACAGGAATGAGTTCTAATTTTTTACCAAGATCTTCATCAGTCTGTTTCACTGCTTTTTCTACCTTATCTAATCGTGAAGTTATAGGTTCATAAGCCTTTTCTCTTGTTTCCTTATCAGATGCTTGGTTAACCCTTTCTTGTTTTGCTAATTTCTGTAAATTTTTCTTGAGTTTAATCGATTTATTAGCTTCAGCCACAGTCATGGGCTTACGTTTTCGTTTTGTGAAAATTATTTGTTCATCTTCAGAGGGTTGATCAATCTTTTTGATTTCTCTAAGTTTGACTTCTTTTTCCTTCATCACTTCATTTTGCGCTTCTTTGAATTTCTGTCTAAGCGCTTGTTCTAAAGTAATTTTTGTTGTCATGTTTTTATTATAGGAAAATTTTTTTTAAAAATCGGTTAAACGTTAAAACGCTCAAACGCTTAAACGCTTAAACGCTTAAACGCTTAGGAACGCTATTTTTGCGTTTTTAAGCGTTTTCCAATGTGATTTTTGAAGCGTTTCCCAATGCGATTTTTGAAGCGTTTCCCAATGTGATTTTTTGAAGTTATCCGTGTAGCGTTTTTATAGGGAATCCCTATAAAATTAGGGGCGGTAATTCGCCTCCCCTAATTAAGACAAACTTAAAATCTATATTTTTTATCTAAAATATTTCACCAAATTTCTTTCGGTAACGCCCGTTACTGCGTTTCTTTGTTAGGTCAATCGTTAGAAAACCAAAGTCCTCATCCCAACAAGAATAGCATAATTCTTTGAATTGGCCATAAGTGAAATCACTTCCCACATATTCATCATAAATATCTCGCATGTATCTTGGTCCTTGTCTAAATACACATAAAAAATTAATATTGTTTCTAATGAGTTGTTTATCAACTTTTGACCATGATTGTGTCAAGTAAACGCACGAGATTTTCTTAGGACGTCCTCTAACGTAATAATCTTTAATAACTTGTTGCTGTTGAACATTAACACAATCATCAAAAACTACCAAACTGTTCGACTGACAATCATCTAGGGGTAAAAGTTCTTCACAATTACTGAAAAACTGTGCTATTTCCACACCATCTTTTACAGAAATTATTTCATAAGCGCTTCTCAAAAACTCATATGCATTCTGATCCATAGATTTTGAAAAAATATATAGATAATGAAAGGGGATTCCCCATGATTTTGTGATGAGATTATAGAGAAGTGTTGTTTTCCCACAACCAGAAGTTCCTACTATTAATGCTCTTAAAGGTAATGGTAAAATTCCTTTTCTAGCCTCTTTTTTATCAAACGGAATTGGTTCAATCTCGTATTTACTCATCTTTATTATACGAAAAAAAAACTTTATCTAATAATAAAAGCATGACTCTAATAAAGATTTCTGATAAACATCGAGATCTAAAAATAACTTTTGCTCAAAAAATTGTTCTAAATCCCAATAAAAATTATAAACTTGGAATAGTAAAGTTATTATTTACTTCACCTTCTCTTTCATTTCAAGTAAAAGATGTATTGATATCATTAAAATTGCTTATTACAGATGTATGGTATCATCACGAGTATGTGTTAGATGGCACATTTACTGTTGAGACGTTTAGAAGAGAATTATATTTAAAAATAAAAAGTTATATAACTGAACTCATGGAGGGTTTTGAAAAGAATAAAACATTATATAAATCACAAATTGACACATTAAAAAAAATAAAACCTGAAAGTTTGGTTTTTAAAGTAGACTACACTACAAATCGTAATAGATTTTTTCTTAAATCTCCTGTTTTAATTGAATTTTTACGTTTTGGAAATTTCTGTGAACTATTTGATTTTAAACAATGTAAAACACCTGGGGATTATTTTGAAGTTAATAAGGACTACTATTCTGAAGACAACCCAAAGTTAATCAAACCTATTTCGTTAATTGAATGGCATTGTAATATTATTGATTATAGTTTTGCTAATCATGATGAGCATTCCCATCTTCATAGCGAACATGAATTACTGCATGTATCTTTGATAGAGAAACTGATTCTCCCCAATACTATTTATATGGAAACAAATAAAAAGATTCTTTACAGCCCTATACGAGAAGGAATGAGAGATATTAAAGAGATTAAACTATCATGTAGAAATGAAAATGGAGATGAGCTGCAATTTGAAAATGTTACAGTTTATTTGCATTTGATTGAAGAGTGAGTGAGGAGCTTCTTTTTTATGAGATATTTCTCATAAAAAACCTTTTTTCCTATAATAAAATGGATAATGATTTAACTGATCCTATTTATTGCCATAAATGTAAGAAGAGAACCAATAATATTGATGCTGAAAGAGTGCAAACTATCAACGGGAGATGGAGAGTGGCTGCTAAATGCTCAAAGTGTAAAACCAAAAAGAGTAAATTTATCACTTCACCTGAGAAAGAAAATTCTGAAGAACCTGTAGTAGAAGATCTGAATGATGATGAAAAATTATCTCTTGCTAAAGAATTACACAAGCCAATAAGAAATAAATTTCAAAAAAGGACAATATTTACTAAAGGTATTGATGATTTGTGGGCTGCTGATTTGATAATCATGAAAAATTATGAAAAAGAGAATGATGGATACGGCTATATGCTTAATGTTATCGATACATTTTCAAAATTTGCATGGGCCTTACCCTTGAAGAAAAAGGATGGAAAAAATGTTGTTAAAGCTTTTGAGAAAATAATAGAAAAAGCAAAATCTCAAAATCATAATGCCCCCAATTTGCTTCATACGGATAAAGGATTGGAGTTTGAAAATAAACTTTTCAAAGATTTTCTGAAAAATCACCAAATAAAAATGTATCATACACAGAATGAAGAAAAATCTGCCATTATTGAAAGATTTAATCGTACATTGAATGGTAAAATGAAAATTCTTTTTGAAGTTGAGAATGATAAAAAATGGGTTGATTTTCTACAGGATTTAATTAATGAATACAATTATAAAGATTTTCATAGATCTATTGGTATGAAACCATCAGAAGTCACAAAATTAAATCAAAATGACGTTACAGTACGATTATTTGGAAACAAAAAAAATTTACAGAAAGTTAAATTCAGTGTTGGTGATAGGGTTCGCATCAAAAGATTTAAAAAAACTTTTGTAAATAAATATGAAGCAAATTGGACCAGAGAAATTTTTGTGGTTTCTGATATTCTCTCTACTAATCCAATAACATACAAAATCAAAGATTTAAATGATGAAGATATTGAAGGATCTTTCTATGCTCAAGAACTACAAAAAACAGAATTCTAGAATTATGAATAAAATGATTTATATAAAAGATTTCTTTTATATAAATAAAATGTTATGTGATAATATTACGACTATCGTTGATAGAATATTCGTAATATTCAACCGATCCCATTAAACCCTATTTAAGAATTTGGGTTTAATGGGATCCCATGTATTTAAAAATTTTTTAAATACATGAAGAAGCTAAGAAAAATAGTTTACATGTTTAGAAAAGTCACTGGCTAAAAAAATGAGGGGTAAGTTAAAAGGATCTCTCCAATAATAGACAAAAGAAAAAGGTGGCGGCGATTCGCCTCCACCTTTAAGAATTCAAAAAAATGAGGGGTTAGTTAAAAGAATCTATTTTCTAATAAAAATGAACGATACGAAAAAAAATTATATATCCTATAATAAAATGGATAATACGAGAAGGCATTGTGAAAAGTGCAATGTTAGCACTACTTATAAAAATTGGGCTAGACATCTAAAGTCTAAGCGTCATGGAAAAAACGACCCGGACCGGACAATGACTATCAGAAAACCTAGAAAAGCGAAACCTGTATTTGTAAATCCGAGGAAATTACACAAAGTATTTAATTTTAGTGAAAAAGTATTTGAAAAAAACAGAGAACCGAAAACGGAAGTTGTTGAAAAGGAAACTGCATTTGAATCTAGATTAGTGACTTACAACATTAAAAATACGAAAGGATTTAAAGATGCTTCCAAATTTCTGAACAGTATTAAAAGAACCGTAACAGGTTTAATCAAATGGAAACTTAGAAAAATGAAACTAAAAGTTAATGTAGTTTTAATCGCAGAATTTAAAAAAGGAACTAACAAAAATAACATGGAGTATCAGGAACTCAATTTCAAAACTAAAAACGTAATAATATTGCAGTCAGCAGAAGTTGCATACTGTTACGATGAAATGAAACAGAAAATTCTAAATGAAATGGAAACGTTCGAAATTAAAGGATCTAATTGGCAACTTCATAAAATCAAACATTTGGAACTGAACGTTAACAAGTACATTCCTTTGAGAGGATCATCTTTCATCCCACTCCCTAATTTTCTACAAAGTAGGAAAGCAATTATAAATGTACAAAATAATGATAATAAATGTTTCCTATGGGCTGTTCTTTCGGCTTTACATCCTGCAGACCGCGATTCTGATAGAATAGGAAAGTACATAACATGGGAACATGAGTTTGATGAAGCGTTGAAAGATATCAGTTTTCCTATGAAACTTATCGATGTGAAAAAGTTTGAGAAAAGAACTAGGATTTCCATTAATGTTTACTGTCTGAATGAAGGAAATACTATAGTACCCTTGGAAATAACGAAAGATGAAAAGGAAAGGCACATTGACTTGTTGTACTTGAAAAACAAGGAAACTGAACATTATTGTTGGATCAAGAATCTTTGGAAACTGGTTGGCCATAGTCAGCTAACAAAGAATGGACACAAAAGATTTTTATGTAAAATGTGTTTGAATAGCTTTGGAACTCAGGTTAAATTAAACGAACATAAAGAATATTGCGGAGTTCATAAAGCTGTTAAAGTAGATCTACCAAAACCTTATGATAACATTTTGCAATTTGAAAATTATAGACACTCTTTAAAAGTACCTTTTACAATTTATGCAGATTTTGAATGTACGTTACAAAAGATTGATACCTGCAAACCAAATCCCGATGAATGTTATACAAATGCCATTCAAAAACATGAACCGTACAGTTTTGTTTACTTCATGAAAAATGCCGAAGACGAAAGTAGGAAAAACTATGTAGGCGATTATAAACTTGTTCAATATTCTGGGCAGGATGTGGTAAAAGTATTTTACGAAAAAATAAAAAAGGATGCCATAATGGTGGCGAAAAAATACTATGACGTTAATATTCCCATGACAAATTTAACCGAAGAACAACAAAGAGAATACGATAGTGCTGAGAGTTGCCATATTTGTGAAAGAAAATTTAATGAACTTCCACCTATAATTGAAAATAGACATGATGTACTGAGAAAAACAATTAAACACTTTATCGATAAACAAAATGATGTTAAAGCAGATGAATATATTGAAGAATTAGAAGTTTCGAAGGAAAATATACCTGATAATTGTATAAAAGTAAGGGATCACTCACATTTGACTGGAATGTACAGAGGAGCGGCTCATTCGATTTGTAATTTAGAATATAAAAATCCAAAGTTTATTCCAGTATTTTTCCATAATCTTTCTGGCTACGATGCACATCTATTTATTAAAGAATTTGAAAAAGATAATTACGATATTAAACTTTTACCACAAAGTGAAGAGAAGTACATTTCCTTTTCTAAAATGGTAGCTTATAAAAGTAATGAACTCGATAAAAATGGCAACAAAAAGATAAAGACTATAGAATTGAGATTCATAGATTCTTTTAAGTTTCTTTCTGCTTCTTTAGATTCTTTAGCTAAAAGTTTAACCAAAAATCAATTTAGGGAAATAAGAAAGTATTTCCCAAAAGAACATCTCGAACTAATTACTAGAAAATTAGCTTATCCATATGAGTATATGGACTCTGTTGAAAAATATCGAGAAACTTACCTTCCACCTATAGAGAAATTCTACAGTAAACTCACTGGAGAAAATGTTAAAGAAAATGATTATAAAAATGCTCTAGAAATTTGGTCTACATTCAAAATTAAAAATTTGGGAGAATTTACAGAACTTTACAATAAAATTGATGTTCTTTTGTTAGCAGATATCATGGAAAACTTTAGAAATATATCTTTAGAAAAATATAAATTAGACCCCGCTTGGTACTATACAACACCAGGTTTCGCTTGGGACTGTATGTTGAGAATGACCAAACAAAAGATAGAATTGTTAACAGATTATGATAAGATTTTACTCGTAGAAAATGGAATAAGAGGTGGAATTTGTCTATGTTCAAAACGATACGCGAAAGCCAATAATAAATATATGGGAGATCAATTCAACAAAGAAAAAGAATCTGTTTTCATTGAGTATTTGGATGCAAATAATCTTTACGGTTGGGCGATGAGTAAATTTTTACCTTATGGAAATTTTGAATGGAAAATGGATCTAGATAATTTCGATATACAATCCATTCCTGATGATTCACCCAAGGGCTATATTTTAGAAGTTGATTTAAAATATCCTCAAGAACTCCACGATTTACACTCTGATTTTCCTTTAGCCCCTGAAAATAACTATGAAGATGAAAAACTACCAAAACTTTTAACCACGTTGTATGATAAGAAAAAATACGTTATCCATTACATTACGTTAAAACAGTATTTACAACTAGGAATGAAATTAGAAAAAATTCATAAGGTTTTAGAATTTGACCAAAGTGCTTGGTTAAAAATCTATATTGATTACAATACAAATCTTAGAGCAAAAGCCGAAACACCTTTCGAAAAAGACTTTTTTAAACTTATGAACAATAGTGTATTTGGGAGGACAATGATGAATGTGCGTAAACATGTGGATATTAGGCTTTGTTCTGATGGATTGAAATTGGAAAAACTAATTTCAAAACCAAACTTTAAAGGTAGAACTATTTATTCCGAAAACTTAGCGGCTGTACACATGAAAAAAGTAAATATCACACTTAAACAGCCAATTTTCATTGGTATGAGTATTCTAGACATTTCCAAAACTTGCATGTATGATTTTTATTACAACACGGTTAAAAAACAATATAAAAGTGATGTAAATTTATTATACGGAGATACAGATAGTTTAATAATGGAAATAAAAACGGATGATTTTTATAATGATATGAAAAATATGTTGGATCATTTCGATACTTCCGACTATCCAAAAAATAATGTTTACAACGTTCCACAAGTTAATAAAAAAGTGTTGGGGAAATTTAAAGATGAGTTAGAAGGTAAGATTATGAATGAGTTTATTGGACTTCGTCCAAAGTGCTACGCTTTTAAAATATTCGAAACTAATGATGTTACGAAAAAATCTAAAGGAGTAAAGAAAAATGTCGTTAATAAGGGTTTAAGTATAGAGGATTATAAAAGATGCTTATTCTTTAAAGAACCAAACTATCAGAAACAGATATTATTCAAATCGAAAAAACACGATGTGACCACAGAACAACAGAATAAGAAAGCTCTTTCCGCTCATGATGATAAAAGATTTATAATGAAAAATGGCATAAATACTTTGGCTTGGGGCCACTATAAAATAAACATAAGTAGAGACAAGTTTAAAACTCACCTTGAAGAAATAATAAAAGAAAACAATAAAAAAGACTAGTGTGTTATCCGTTAAATATGAGTAAGAAAAAAATAGGTTTTAAGTTTGTTTTTATAGAGATTCCCTATAAAAACGTAATAGATACTAAGTCTTTGAAAAGCATAATATTTACTCAAAGTCAATCAGAAAGGCATTTGTCTTTTTATCTGTTCCATTATAAATAAGTTTTTCAGGATGTCTTTCTGGATTGTTTCTAACGTGATTAAGAAGTCGACGTGAAATTCTTTTAGGTAAAAACAAACATATCTCTTCATCATCATAATCAATTGTAACGACAACGCTTTCACCATATTCCGAATTTTTTATAAAATTTTCCAAGATGGTATAAGTTCCTTTTTTAATATCCTTGAAAGATGAGTAGTTTGATTTTTTAACGGCATTCTTATATATTTCAATCACTGACATTTTATTATAAAAGTTATTCTTTTAACTACCCCCCTCACTTTTTTTATTATCCACCCACTTTTTCTTGTATGGATACTATCCTGTCTCCCATCCTACTAACTCCTCATTAGTGAAAACATCAGAGGGAGCTAAATTTCAAAAACTTTGACCCCTAAAAGGTTCTAATTTTGCATTTTTTCCTAATTTTTAGAGTTCACTAGAGTTTCTGATAAAAAATATTTTTAAAAAGTCACCCCCCCCGAAAAGTCACTGTGTTAAAAAGTTTTATCAGGGATTTAAGTCGATAAATGAAAAAGTCACTGGTTCTGATGTTTTGTGTTTAAAAATGTGTTCTGATGTTTTGTGTTAAAAAGTTTTATCAGGGATCTAAGTCGGTTAATGAAAAAGTCACTGGTTCTGATGTTTTGTGTTTAAAAATGTGTTCTGATGTTTTGTGGTAAAAATTTTTATCAAGGATCTAAGTCAGTGCGCCAGGATTGGCTTTTGGATACTACTGCTGTCTTTATGGTCTAAAACTGAAAAATTACACGCGAATTCCCCATCCAAGCTCAAGAGTCGTATCTTGAACTGTTTGTGACGGACTACACCCAAGCTACCCCCACCGAATAGAGAATGTATCAGACTCTCGTCTCCAATTGGCTGATACCCCATCTCAGCAGCAACCTCAGTTCTGATGTAGGATCTCTGCGACCCACTATCTATAAGTGCCCGTGCACACCGTTGTTTCCCATCATTGCGAAGAAATACTGCAAACGTCTGCAAGAAAACTTCTGGAGAAGACCTTACAGTGAGACTGTGGTTTATTGAGAGAAGATCTAATTCAATCTTGTTTGATCCAGAAGGCTCTTCCCGGGAAACTGTATTGCTAGACGTATCAGGAGTAACAGAAGCCCTGCCACACTGCACCTTGCTCTACAGCGCTGATAAGAATGCCCAGCCCTTGTGCATGCAAAACATCTATGGATCTTACTCAAAACATTTCTCTTTTCATCAAGGGACATCTTCAGAGCCGCAGGACATTCAGAGACACTGTGAAATTGCCCACAGAAATCGCACTTATCCTGGAGACTCAAGTTGGCCAGGTCAGCAGCTGTAGCTACAGAAGGCTCTCTGGGACTGGAATAATTACCAGACGTCTTCTTCACATAGGTAGTCTTTCTGATCTGAAACAGGCTCATGCATAACAATATTAATCCTCTCATCAGTCTCGACCTCCTCTTTTAAAAATTGTAAAAGACTATCCATTTGAACCTTAAGGGACTGACCCCACTCTGAGTTACTTCTCTGCCACACTCGCAATGTCTCTGTAGGTAAACAAGATTCCACAAGGGGGAATAACAGTGCTGCATAACTATCTGATATTATATTCAAGGACTCTAGAGCCCTTAGCTGAGCCGCAAAATTATCATACAACTGAGATAGTCTCATGTTTTGGTGACTATAAACAAGTTTCAACAACTCTCTGACATAATACTCAATGAGGAGGTCCGTGCGACCAAAACATTCCTTAAGTGCCAAGACCACTTTATCATAATTTTGACAAGAAGGAGGATAACTCTCTACCAACATACGTGCACGAGACCCTTGGACTGTAGACTGTATCAAATATTGGAATTTTTGTTCACTAGGCAGTTCGGAATCCTCATGAATGGACGAAAACTGGGCCGAAAAACCAATCCAACCAGAAATTTCGCCGTCATATTTAACTAATTCCAACTTAGGATAACGATAGTTGCCAGATCCCCTGTAGGACGAACTTGACCTATTAGATGCATGACTATCACTGAGCGCTACATGAGCATTGTCATCCTCCTCCTTCACTTTACACTTGATGAGGTTGTCCACCTTGATCTTAATATATACTGATACTTAACATGATAATCGTCAGCACATTCTAACTCATGGCTAAGTCTTTCCTCGTATTTACTGTCTTGTTCACTCTCAAGATCAGCAAGTATCTCTCTATTGAGGCTTACCAAATCGACAAAGCGAGATTCGAATACTGCAAACCTGGCAATAATATTGTCCACATCCACGTCTTCCTTTTCCAGGGATTCTTCCAACGAATTGTAATACTTGGTAAAAACCGTACGTTGTGATCCTCTCTTCTTGATTAAGTCACTCATCGTCAAAACTTAGGTAGGCAAATTATGTAGGTAACCTCCAAGCGCGTGATCCCAGAAAAGTATTGAACAAAAACAAAACGGACAAACACTTTCCGAACCACAAAACACTTAATTTCCACGGCTATAGCCAATAGTAAACTAGTCCTGTCACGGTCGCCAAATGTTAAATATAAAACAAATAAGCTGGAAATTAAGGAAAAACACACGTGCTTGCTAAAACCGAACTATTCTTTTTTTATTTTTCCTCCCAAAAAACTCTTCTTTTATCCATGCACAAAGAGTCTATAGGTTCGTTCGCGGTGGCCATCTGACTGTCTTCAAACCGTCAGATCCATCATTTGGCGTTCGCGGTGGTCTTGCGGACTCGTCTCGGACTGTATAGCATCCATAGGATGCTGTTCGCGGTGTTTTTCTGGCGGTTCGAAGACAGTTCCAAGACCGTCAGATCAGTCCGCGGATTTTCCGATGTACTCCTTTCTGACTGCTCGCCCCCCACTACCGCTCGCCCGCTTAAGCCAATCAAATCATTTCTCATCGCACCGTCGTTCGTCGTTGATTCGTTCTAGGGCGGAATTCATAGTCATAATTTGAGTCTGAGTGCGCCCTTAAGTTGATCGATAAGGGGCACCGTGCACTCAGCGCGATTCATAGTTGTGATTTGAGGGCACATTTGAGGGCGCCCTGAGTGCGCTTTTTAAGGGCCCACTCAACAGGTTTCATAAACCAAATATGGCGTTGAGTTGAGGGTCACCCTCAGCTCAATAGTGCAAAATCCTGAGTGATGGCGAGAGGTCACTTAAGTGCTTCTTCCCACCTTGCATTATCATAATACAGCACGGCGACTCCTGTTTATTTGGTGTTATTCATTATTTATTCGTTATCATTGTTATTGGTGATGTTGCTATTCTTTATAATTGTTATTCGCGTAACCTTCAACTTAACAAAATGAACACGTTGAACTAATTCTGGAACCGCATTAGGGTGATAAGAAGAATGTACTTTTTTAGACTATAATGTACATATATTATAATAAAGAGTATCATTTTAAACAAAGGATATATAAATATCGTCGTCATCACTTTTTTAGTTTATTATTTTCAATAATGAACCACTGGAATCGAGCATGAGAAAATCCTCAAAATTTGATGGTTTACCTTTCAAGGTATGTAGAATCCGAAAATGCAATAAAAATACTTCTGTCTGTCCTTACTGTCAGTCATCTCTAATGGGTTCAAAATAGGGTTTGAAATTTTCAGAACGCCTATACCTTTTTTTTACGTGAATCTTTTTACGGTTTTAAATAGTTCTTGAACTTACGAGTTTTTTCAGAGTTCACAGTAAGGCCCCGAAATTTGCACTGACAGGCGTTTTCGACAGCAGGGTGAATGAAATTATATACATTTAGCCCAAAATCTCGTCACCAGGGACGCGCTAACAATCGGGAATTGGCCCGAGATAAAATCATTGATAGGGATCACCTGATTATAATAGCGGAGTATGAAGTCGAGTTGGTTGTTCTGTGATATTATTTCATTTGAAAAATGATGGCTCTTTTGGAGTTTGTTGATAGGTAGTGAAACTTGAACAAACGTTGAAGTATTATTGATGGGTAAATTACTATTACACAGTGGTAAATCAACAGTCAATCAACAGTAAATTATTACACAACGGTTCTTATACCATCTACGTAGAAGGGGCTGGAGTTTGTTGGTACCTAGTTACGTTTGCAACTTTCTTCAATACTCATCAACAATTTCCCTTCAGAACTTCATTATTTGCGTTTCTTTTTGCCATTTTAGTTACTGTTTGTCATAGACACAATTATTTTAGCAACATTTAACTCGTAACTTAGGTAGGTACGTACCTAGTAACGAGTAAGGGGGTTAGGTACTAACCTACGGAGGGTCTGCGATCTACATAATATGTATATAATAGTACATATTATATAGACGGGTTATCTATGCAGAGCTGTGAGCTGTACAAAATAATAAACCGTTGTGCAGGGATTTGCAGCGTTTTTATTTTCTATAATGTCTTTCTGTGCTATCACCAGCAGCCTAACCCGTACCTTCTCCTCCTTCCCGAAATTCACTATTTTCTTTTCCATCTCGAAACGGAATGACAAACGACAAAGAACTAATATTAAGCAAAGAACAAAGAACCTTTCACAACTGTTACAGGGACAGTGGGGCATGTGAGTGGGAATTTTCCCGTCCCTTTCTCCCCTACACAGGGGAAACTTCCCCTCAACGTGCGATCAGGGCTACCAACTTAAGGGGAAAATGAATTGAGCATTCCCTGAGTGGACACTCCCACTCACGTAATCTGAGGGTGCCCCTAATTGCTGAGTGAACCACTGCCCTCAACTATGAATACGGACTGCCGAGTGGAGGGTCACCCTCCATTTAGGCGAGTGTGAGTGTATACTCACACTTAGGCCTTGTCTATGAATTCCGCCCCTAATATCCCAACCCACTTCTCTCACATGCGTTTTGGTACTTCTCGCCATGAGTTCATCGAGTGATGAGGGGTCGATCACTCCTATCGAGGTGTCATCGGAAGATAATTTGGACTTATACTCCATCCAGTGAAAAAAAAAATGAAAACTATCTGGAAGAAGTTTTTCCTGTATACGACGAGGAAACTTTTTTTGTTCATTCTCATCCAGAAGACGTCACTGGCCGTTCTGTTAGGGACAGATTGGCATCTCTACTAGCGTCTTGAATTCATTTATTATAGTATTGTTTACATAACTACCCAAGCTTTTGTATTTCAATCACCATATCCTTCAACGACTGATCTTATAGTGAGCACTTGTATGTCCCTGAATCAAGTTTCCTACCATAACGATAAACGCCGCAAATTCTACTGGCACAAATAACTAGAGGTGTTAACAAAAAAATTGTAATGGACATACAAAATTGCTGCCTATAGATTTATTTCGTGCGTAATAATGAGGTGGTCGGTTAAATATCCCAATTGAAAAACTTAGTGCCACTTACCTACCTAATTTTACGATTACGGTGGGTGTTCCAAGAACTGGCCTAGCAATTTATTGTTGGTTTTTGCCAATTTTGGGCCACTCGAAGACTCCTAATTTTGAAAAATTCTCTTCGATTGTTGAAATTGTATTTTTCTGGCTGAATTCACAGTTTATGCTACCTTTTTTTTGTAGACGTTTCCGGTGATTTCAGCCGTTTTATCAGATTATTGACCCTTGAGGAAACCGAATGCATAGCTATATTAACAAAAAATGAGCACATGAAGAATGTGTAGTCAGTTATCAGCAAAATTAGTTAGGTACCTACCTAACAACGAACTTCAAACTTTCGATTAGGTATTTCTTCAGTCACCAATTATTCCACAGAAGTACACTGGTATCACCGAATTTGATAAACATCCCATTAGGTCATTAGTTAGGAAGAAAACTACAGAGATTTCGATTTATTTTTATTAAAAGTACTTCGACTAAGTACAAGTTGAGATAAAGGAATGCATAACATTGGTAAGAGATGAATACTCGAAGCAAAACATGGAACTATATTACAACAGGAACATAATATATAGAAGATAGTCTACCCATTCATCAGAAGCATAGGAATAATCGTAATATAAGACTTGAGTAAGTAGAAGAATGAAAAAAGTAAAATAAATTAGCCGAAATCAACGATGACCTATAGGACGAACGTTAGTATTATTGTTATAAAAAGAAGAAATAAATTAGCAGAGAACAATGATAACATGAACTTCTCACACATGCACGAGTCACAGCCTTTCAATAAACCTAAATAGGTATGATTTGTATAACAAATTAACAAACGTCAGAAAGGAGAAAAAAATCAAGATCGACGACGACACCACACAATCAGGAAGGTTAGACATTTGCAGGTTGCACAGCGGTTGCAAGCAGGGTTCACATCCATCCGGAGCCGTCCGGAAATACGGATAGGGGAAGCTAGTGAAAAGCAGTGGAAGGGATGGAGGGGAATCGCGGAAGTTGGGAAGGCGTTCATAACCATCCGGAATTTTGGCTGACAACTCGTTTCCCGCGCTTCCTCCCACAGCTGTTTCGGTTGCCGACGCCATTCTGTATGCGCAGTAGTGAACTGCGCAGATGCGGAGCGGAAAATATCTGAAAAATCAGATGCGTACAGTTCGCTTCAAAAGTGCTTCTCCGGAAAGAATATTCCCCCCTCCCCAGCTGATGTCCGACCAATCAGCTGCTCGTACGCACGTTCCGGATAGCTTTCCGGATGGATGTGAACCCTGCTGCAGTCAGATTTCCTTCCCAAGCGTTCGCGGAAAGTTGGTATTGGTGGCGCATGCGTGTTGGCACGATCAGAAAAGTGGCTTCAGACGGTTCCCTGACCGTCAGAAAAACACACCGCGAACGAAGCTTATATAAACAATGAATATTCACAAAAACTAATCCGCTAGGAGCGCTGTACCCTCTAAGATTCCCAACAGTATTATTATAGTTCTCCACTGTGATCATGATCACCTATTACTCAAATTATTACAGTTGCAAGACATACTATCCTCTGTACTTTATAATATACTGTAGATACAAGTAGCTACTTATAAATAAAGAGTACCTTACGCTTACGTGCTCAACCTCATGATTTCCAGCTGATCACTAAGTAGCGCTATATTGCTTCTCAGTCTCACTGTCCTGTTCTGTGGTCTCCCAGAAGGGTATTCTTCTAAAATCTACCTAAGGAATCGGATTAATTCTTTTAATGAATAATTTCTTCATTCCATATTATGTCACGATGTCAGACAAGAGAAAATTAAATTCAAAATATAGAAGTAGGTATATCTATGCTATGGGGCGACCATCTTGAACAGTAGGAGGCAAAAAATAAGGTTATATGCGAAGGTATAGATATCTACGCCCTTGCAAATTTGTGTTGTGGATTTCTCAAATTTATCTGTAATCCCGAATGTTACCTACTCGCGAAGGTTTAGTTAGAAGTTTTTGTTAGTGGATTACCTTGTCTTGAAGATGGACCAATGTAATCTTGAATCAGCTAAAATTCTTCAAGTCTTTCGAATATCACATCCTCGCCATGCCAGTAGCAAACATTATTAGGTACCTAGGTAATATAAAATAACGGTATGTACTGCCAACACAAGTAGTTATTACTTACTACACACAAGAATTCGACGAAAATCACGCGATCTTATTCAGTATTAGCCCCCAGTTACCCTGAACGCAAAATTCGAAATTCTGGTGGTCTGCACTAACTGAGGAGTCCTAAAAAAAAAAAAAAAAAATTATCACGCAAATTGATAATTGAAGCTTGGATCAATCAATGTTATTCGAAACATTTTCGTTCAGCTCAGGATTTTCACGTCGACTGTCACTGAATCCGGCACGTAGATTTTAATATCCCACTTCTGATATAATGATGTCCTGGGGTTCGGGGTCTGATATTTCCCCTTCTTCATACTCAGATGCCATGGGGAGACACAAGCAAAACACTCGCGATATGATTAAAAACTACCTAATTTATTTTGATTCGGACTGTTAAAATGGGAAAACTCGATAGCACACTCCCCCTCGAAGGTACTCACAGTGGTACTTGTAACGTAAACTGATCGTAATACTTTGCGGTTATAAAAATGCGTCTAACAGAGCAACTACTCACAACAGACTGAGGAGTGGGGCCTCAGGGTGAGCGCTCCCCTCCAGTTTTCAGTAGTTTGTTAAAGTACCTCGAGGGGATTTACGAGCGGCTAGTGGCGACACAATTGGTGTTTTCGAGTACTACGTTCCAGAAGCTCAGACAGTAGGCAGGCTCATTTCTTTCGAGTACTACGTTTCAGAAGCTCAGACAGTAGGCAGGCTTATTTCTCCATCACATATACGTATTGAATGGCCTGAGTGTTGCCGATCAGGTCGGAGAGATGACGTATGTGGGCCCCTCCGGATCGTCACTTGTGGATCTGTGTTGTGCTACTATTGGTGCCATGGGCTTGATAAGGGATTTCAGAGTGCTTCAGCGAAATTTCTCAGACCATTATGCCAGTTACTTTTGCTATCACATACGATGATGGTGCCCGGGAGGCGGTTTTTCCCCTTCTGCCGAGGCTCAGATGGTCAGATAAGCATAAGGAACGTTATAACGAGTGCCTTGTGTCTCGCACCCACAGAATTAAGGATGACCTCCTGCCTGCTGCATCAGGGATTGATCTTCTCGTGGGTATGATCGAGCGGGTGGCTGCTGAGGCAGGGATGAGGCGCTCTGGGCCTTTGGAGGCAAAGAAGAAGTGTTCGACTGGGTCTGTGAAAGGGCTCGAGATCGCTCCTTCCGTCTTCTTAATTTGCTTCGACTCTCCAACTACTCCGACATCGTTCGTCAAGCTTAAATTGAGAAAAATTCGCGGTACAAGGCACTATGCCACGAGAAGGAGATTTCGTTCTATGATATGATGGAGGCACACTGGGTTATCCGATGCTGGTGAATTTTGGAGACTGGTTGGTTGCTTGAGGAGCGGTGAGACTCTGCGGATGGGGGAGATTCCCATGGATCAATGGGTGGGGTCAGTGGAACAGGTGATCTCCAATGTAGTACCGAGAGCTCCAAGCAGCTTCAGTCATGAGTGGGGTTTTCTGGACCGGGACTTCTCCATGGGTGAACTGGAGGCTGTGATCTCTCATGCGAAACATGGCAAGGCACCGGACCGTATTCCTTACGAGTTCTACAAGAATGCCCCTCCTGACTTTCTTTGCAAGCTCTTGGACCTTTTCAACCATATGTACCGCACTGCGTCGCTTCCGTAGGGTTTCTCCTCCACAATTATCTTCCTCCTCCACAAGAAGGGTGATGTAAATGACGTGACCAACTACAGGCGTTCGTCCTTCATGAATTGCTCCGCCAAGTTGTTCACTGCACTTCTGTTGAGGCGGCTTGTGGAGTTTGTGGACCAGAATGGAGTGTTAAATGAGGAACAAGCCAGCTTCAGAAGAGGGTACTGCACTGTCGACTGTGTCTTCACCCTCTCGTGTCTTATTCACCTCCGCTTTGCTGCAGGAAGGGGCAGGAAACTTTATGCGTTTTTCGTTGATTTCAAGGCGGCGTTTGACGGCATTAGCCACGAGTACCTATTTCAGAAGCTAAATGATGCCGAGGTTGGTGGTCAGTTCATCCGAGTTCTTCAGGTGATGTATGGGGCAGCTGAGGCAGCAGTGTGGGGCAGGTCTGGCGTATCTGAGTCTTTCCCTATTGAGTGTGGGGTAAGGCAGGGTTGTCTTCTAAGCCCCCTGCTATTCTGCCTGTACATCCGGGACCTGGTCGACACACTCCCGTGTGGCGTCGCACTCTGTGACACTAAGGTGAGAGCGCTGATGTACGCGGACGACATAGTCTTGATGGCAGAGACACCTGTTGACTTGTGACGGAACATCCTATGCCTGGAGTCGTACTGTGAGAGATGGGGTCTAACCCTCAATCTGTCAAAGTCCAAAATTATGGTTTTTAGGAAGGGAGGCAGGCTGGGGAGGGATGAGAGGTGGAGCTACAGAGGGGAGCAGATTGAAATAGTCAAGTCTTACAGGTATCTAGGGGTGGAGGTGACACCACGGCTCTCGTTTTCCACCCACCTTGCTGGGTGTGCCAGTGCTACCAAGCGCGCGATCAACAGCATCTATCGCTCTTTCTTCTGCCAGCAGCTTGTCCCCCTTCAGGCGAAATTCCTGGTCTTCTGTTCGGTGGTCCGTGCAATTCTATGCTATGCGTCATAGGTGTGGGGCTTTTTGCGGTACAGGACGGTGGAGCGGGTCCAGCGGCACTTTATTAAGCTGATCCTAGGTCTACCCAGGAATAACCCGGACTACATAACATACCTGGAGACGGATGTGGACCCAACCTTTCTTGACCTGGGTGAAGCCCTTTCTGGTGGCTGAGGAGGTCATGTGGGGGTCTATATTCTGGTTCCGGGATTTGAGGGGTCTGGCGGATCGTCACGAGCGTGATCTGGATGGCGACCCCAGCGACATCCCGACTTGGTGGGCCCAATCGGAGGAGCTGGTGGCAGTCATCAGATCTTCATGGAGGCAGGATGTCTTGGCGGAGGGGTTGAGCTCATCTATAGGCTTCTATTCAAAGCTCAACCTGGGGAGAAGGTGTGCTGCCATCGCTCCTGGAGCCATCGATATGCCTATTTGGGTGCGTCGTCGATGGGCCATCAAGTTTCGTGGTGCTCTTCTGCGACTGAATTTTGTTCCATATGGTGATAGGCCATACAATAGGTTTATGTGCGCCCTCTGCAACATGAGATTGGTTGAGGACACTTTCCATTTCCTTTCCATTTCCTGGCAGTATGCCTCATTCTCGGAGAGTTCAGGCGGAGGTACTTGATGTCGAGCACGCTGGACATGGGCACAGTGTTGGAGTATTTGAACGGGCGAGACTGGTTGGCACTGGCAAAATTTGAGCAGGTCGCTAGGAGTTACCGAGGGGAGCTAGTGGTTGAGTTTAACTGGTGAATTGTGGTTAGGTATAAGATCCTCCAGAAAGAAAATGTGGTTGTTGTGAGCTGGTGAATTACAGTGGTTCAACGAAGTTAGTTTCTTATGAACTGATTCATTTACATAGAGGGGGGGAAATAAATTAAGTACTATTAAGGTCTTTCCGCAATTATTTGTAATATTTGAAGTTAGGTTTCTTTTGATTTTTGTTTTTTTCTTTTTACTCATGCTCTCTCCGGCAGACGGCTCTCTAAGCCATTGCTTGTAACATAGTTTTCCTCTTTGCTTTTTGTTACCTGTTTCAATAATGTTCAAATAAAATATGCTTTCTCTCTCTCTCTCTCTCTTTCTCTATAGACGGGTTATGTATACAGAAAGCTGTGATCTGTAACAGAAGGGTATTCTGTACAAAATAATAAACCGTTGTGCAGGGATTTGCAGCGTTTTTTATTGCATTTTCGGATTCTACATGCCTTGAAACGTAAACCATCAAATTTTGAGGGGAGGTTAGAATTTTTTTTTCATGCTCGATTCCAAAGGTTCATTATTGAAAATAATAAACCAAAAGGTTTCATACAGGATTTCAGGTGGGTGCAAGTTCCTCATTATTTTACCCATGCTCTGCCTCTATGGACCATTGGGTCGTGAGTTACGTAGGCTCTACTTTTTTACGTTTGCGCATGCGCATTCTGTACCTACTACTGATCCAAATGCGAAGAAATTCATATGGGACCAACTACGACTTCTTAAACCATAAGTTCTTTAAAGTGAGCAATAGGACCAGGGTGGGACGGCATATTCTCGAACTAGATGAACGTACCGTCAGCTAGTGGCGGTTCCGAAGGTGAGCGCCCTTTGAGTTCCAGGAGATATTTTCACGGATCACTGTTCCTCTCGCCAGCTTCCGATCGGTTCTTCCGTTCCAGTGGTTCCCTGATGAGGTGGATGACGCCCCCAAGCGACACCGGCGCTAGTAGCGGCCGCCCCCAGCTCAAGCTCGTGCCACCTCTTCACCTCCATAGATAGCGACTTCGTCAACCGCCTCTTGCCCGTCCACGGCTTTATTTGCAGCTCGCTGCCACTTCCCGAGACGAACCGATTTCACACGAACTCATCCTCTTTTCATTCCACCCTTCTTTGGGTTATTTTAGCATTTTTTCTACCATATCTCGATCACCAGGGCAGTAATAAATCATAGCGTCTCTATTTACACTCTGGAAAAATAGCAGTTGTTTTCAAATGTCGGTTAGTTTGGAGTATCACCATCGAATAAGATTCATTCCCCTTCATTTTTCGTCAAGCATTCATCTGTTAAAAATCCCTGTTTTCATATTGGCAACACAACCAATACCTAAATAATTTTTTTAAATTTTCAACTTTCTTTGTCCTATAGTACATTCTAATTTTCTTCGCTACCCTAAAATTAGTAGAAAAATTTAGAATATGCGAGTTTGTCCAAAGATGCTACATGAATTTTATAGAAATCCAACTGTAACTGGTGCAAAATATTAAATTTCTGACATTGTCCTTTGGTGTTTCATTAACTACCTATTACTCGATTAGTAGAACTCCTCAGCTCTTATGTTGGGTGCTCAGGGTTTCATCAGTTTGTTCCAAATTTTGGGAGCCAAAAAACCACGAAATTTTGGAACTTTCTTCTGTTTGTGGCAAAACACACCTGCAAAATGCATTGTACAGTAAATACAACGTGAACAAACATTAAAGTGCATTAAATTCTGCGTGGAATGACCTCCTTAAACATTAAATGTCAGCGGTTCGGTCAGAGTCTGCAGTCAAAAATAGGCAATTTTTTTCATCTTGTATACCTAACTTCCGAATGTCTCCAGAGTTAACAAAATTAACCTCCGCCAGATTCATTTAGGACTTCGTCAGCAACCTAAAGAACAAGGTATTCAAAATTTGGGAAGGATTGGAGAAAACGTTTTCGGTAGATAAGCATAAAAATTATAGCCATAAATTATATAATATAATGTCAACCTGAAGATCCTGTATATACCTGCATTTATCAAAGGTCAGTCTCCGATATCTCTGATTTAACAAAACTAACGTCCGTCAGATTGATAGAGGATATTTTCAGTAACCCACAGAAGAAGTTTCGAGGGCATTGCACAAAAGGTTTTTGAGATGTAGCCGTATATAGAACATCAAACTGAAAATCGCTTCTTATTCCCACACTTCAATGTCCAGTATCTCTGATATAACAAAATTAAACCTCCGCCAAATTCAAAGTAAATACTAGAAGCTGACAAAAGATTCATTAGAGAAGCTATCCTAAACGAATAATTAAATTTGATTTAGTATTAAATATACCAGTCTTTACACTTTCAACCCCTTGGACACCTATTATTAGGCATACGAATTTATGAGAACAACACACCTAATAATATATTACTAATTGTAATGGATGAGGGGGGTAAAACTAGGCGCCCATTCAGCGTAGTTTCCCCCTCTCCACTCAATAAAGGTAGGAAGGCAGTGTGACAGCTGCCCCCGGAGACACTGGTTATTACGTAATGCCTCCAGGAGTTGGCGATTCGCTTCCGCGAATCGACCGCCCCATTAGCTCGTGTCAAAAAGATCGGGGAAAGCGCGTATCCCATATACCTACCGTCACATACTACAGACTGATAGCCAGGGGCGTCCATATGGCCACTTGGTCCACTGCCCCGGCACCAAAAACAGGAGTAGAACCTGCCCTCCAAATTTCAGCCATTTCGACCACTATTTCGGGTAGTTATGGGTGTTACGAGGGATTGACCATAGACGGACAGACACGGACCCAAAAATGTTCCTTGATGTCTGAAACGCAAAATGGTAGGGGACATTCTCATTTTGGAGGGCGTACATTGTTTTTTACTCAGTCACAAATCCAGGCTTCCCAACCTTCCAGTAGTGAGGAAGGAAAAAAAATCCAACTATGTGTACAGTTGACGTTTGAATTTCTCTCACTGTACCTACTTTTTTTTCACGAAGTTTAACAGTGGCCCGCTAGATTTCTCTGGCTATGGATATTCAGAATTCTAGATTCCCCTTCGTTTTAGCTCCTTAGACCAAGCATGTTATCGGAATATAGCGACAGTAATCGGTGTCCCGCAATCGAAATCGAAACCTAGGCTGCTGAAACCGGCAGGTCCTGGGGCCTGGTGTTTCCATGGTAACTGAGAAAAATGGCCCGTCCGCGCATGTTCAGTCAAGTAAAAGTATAGCTCGCTACGCCCACTCTGGTCCCTGTCCCCAGAATCTGATTTCTACCCGGAAATCGTTCCTGTTTACGATCGATTCGTTCCCTTGGATTCAACTTGTCATCTCGATACGAGACGCTTCTGTCTTTCGATTTGTTTTTGTTGACTCGTGATCTCGTGAATAAAATTCGCTTTCTTTGTTGAGTCTGTTGTCAGTTTTCCATTTTTTGCGTCAAATTTTGTGAGTTGGCGTTCGGTCTGGTTCCAATGACAGATTTGTATTTGTGGTACCTTACATGCGTTTTGTCCTGTTTGCTGTTTGTAGGCTTGTGGATTGGTCGGCGTCGTAACACACAGATAAGAACCTAGCTTCTAGTCAATAGGTACCATTCAAGTAGGTACCACCCGATGGTTCACTGTTCGGTTGTATTTTAGTTTATTATATTTTTGTACTCACGTGAATTCGGTGGCTAATTTACAGTCGAAATTTTTGACGTTTTCATACGACGCCGACGGATTGAATGTTGATTAAAAGTTTAGGAAGAAGTTGTTGCCTTGAGGTATATTGTAGAAAAATATTTATTGGTTTTGTATTCTGATTTGGTGCTCCACCATTTTCAGAGCCCGCTACTGCTGATAGCACCTTCCCTTTTTCTATTCCACGTAGAGACCGTGAAACCGACGCTGTCGTAATTCATTGGTGATTTTAGTCCACCTACGGTACCCCGGATATCCGTTCGAATATACGCGGTTTTTATTGTAATGAAACGCGTACCATGTACACTACAGCCCAACTGCAGAGCCAGAAACGCGTGAAATGTGGCGGTTTGCTGTCTCCGCCGACTCCCAATGCGACAGATCCGTTCACCAGTAAATTAACAGCAGTCAATCAACGGGGTAGAGCGTTTGTTTAGCAAAGAGGGCTCGCAGAATTGAATAGTGTGAAAGGGATGGGTGAGGGAGGGAGAGAGAAAATACGTCGAGGGAGAGGAGGAAAAAAAGCGAGGGAGCAAGGAATCGTCAGTTGAAAATGTGTAAAACGCTGTCAGGGTGTGAAGGGTGTTGATTTCAAAGAAGGTTTCGAGGGTGGGGGAATTAGAGCGGCCTTTCATTCTGTGATTTCGATCAATGAGTGACGGTGTCACGTCGAAAAATATGTTTTTTCAACGTCTCCTTTCTCTACGTGAATTGCCGTTGTCAAAGGGACCGGTTGAAAAACGCCAATGCTTATATTTTACTGGTGGTTTTCAGTGGTCGGATCTTCTCATACATTAGGTCACGTGGATCAATTAGAAATTAAGAGCATTTTATCATTTCAGAAATAGGATCGCTGGAATGAATATTCTTTATTTTTTTATTCTTGGATGAAAACAATGTGATTTCTGTTCGTTAAGCCAAGAAGGTGGGAGGGAATCACAAAGGATCACTATAGGAATCAAATAGTTCGAACCAATCGCTTGGAACTCTTGTTCGACCGAATACATCCTACGTAAATCCTGTGTGTTGGTACACTTGGTAATTCGACGGCTGAACACCCCCGAACGGTATAATATTCGAAGTCAGTAGCTGCCTTCTCTTGGTAATTCTATGTTGTTTTTTTCCAACTAATGTCGACCTGCACTAACATAATATATCTCATTATTCAACGCGTTTCACAATAAATCAAATTGTAAGAATCATTGTTCATTTCGATATAAAGTTCAAGTTTCTATAGAAATCTTATTCTAAATAAATCGAACTCAGGTAATTATTTTATATATTTTTCCTATATCCCTTGAGTTTTGATTTATTGAGAGTCGACTGTATTATTTCACCTCGTGCAAATAGTGAAAGGGTATTGGTAGCACTGGTTTTCTAAGATGGCGGCCTGCTTCCTTGATCATTGCATCAGGAGAAGAAGGACCCCAGAGTAGACAGTCTCGTACTTTTATATTTCCTAGGTTAGGAGGGACTCAGACAGGCCTTTCAGTTTTCAGCTTCAGTCAGTGAGTGACATACCTACGTATACTAATATACATAGGTACATATCTGAAATCAGGATCCATTGTGTACCGGCATGCATGTGGTATCCTTAATCCCGGCAACGTGCAACAGTCCCCCCCCCCTCCCCTCAGCATGTTATTGTTACTGACGCAGGTTTGATCACCGAAACCGTCATAACAGTGTATTTTATTGTTTTTTAGTACATATTAGTGGAAATAGAGACCTTTCAATAATTCCGTTTTTATTCTGAGAGTAAAATTTAGAACAAATCCTGGCTGATTTTACGTAATAATATATTGTTGATGATTAATGGAGATGAGAAGATCACCGACTTATCGAATATTACCAAACTGGATACACTTGGACTTTACTGAATATCACCAAGGCCTGACATTGTTTTCAGCGTCACACCTGACATTATTCGTTCTGGGATCACGATTTGGGAGACCACGTAGAATCACGTATCACCTAAGCCCCCCTCCTGATTTAAACTAAAACGACCCTCCCAAGCAAATCTGTTTGCGGTTCCTGAATCGATTACAAGGGCCCTCGTCCCGATCATGTTAATTGGACATTACGCAGGAATACATCGACATTCCGCTCTGATTGGGATTCTAGTCACGTACGATCGCCGGTAATCGATAGTATGCATCGATTGAGCGAGCCTGCCATAACAACACGGTCAGCAGTTCACCGACAGTGGTCAATAATTTTGATAAGGAAATGTTATCAATTATTGTTGATGATGGTAAGCATTTTCAGCGATTTTGTCCCCGAAAACATGCACTTGACCCACTTCTTCGAGACAAAATATTTTCTGCTGTTGAAATCTTCATCTGTCTCAGTCACCAGTCTATAACACTCCTGGTACTCCAGTGTCTATTTCGGGTGATCTTGAGCAATTCTTGAACCACAAAAATCCGAATTTGATCCGTTTTAGGTTCATGGTAACTAACAAAAGTCCGAGGTACGGCGTTCGGCACACCTACACATAACGTGACATGAGATACGTAACACTTTACTAACAACAGTCCAATAATTAGAACAGCATATTACCCTACATATGTTTCCTGGTGGTTTCTTGACGATAAGCATACTTCGGTTTTTTAAAATTCCGATTCTCGTGCCAAGTTTCATCGACACCGAAACTACTACCTACTTCATAACAACAGATGAGTAAATCTTATTTAAATTATTCAACTTTCCATTGATATTCCAAAAACATAAATTCATAATTGTTGTGCCACTCTTTTGTCCCCCGGGATTGACTCTTGTGATTGCTAGGTTGTTTCCTTGCCTACACCTCCGTAAAAGTCGAGCTGTTTCCATCCCTTTTCCTATTTGCAGGGTCTCAAAATTTGATACGAAGTTCCTCTGACGAGTAAAACATTCCAGAGGCTTCATTCCAAATAGCGAGCCCTTCATTTTAGTTTCTTTTGAGCAAAATCGGATTCGAATTGAGGATGTTATGCGAGTGGCAAGGATTTGCGGATCCCGAGAGGGGCAGACACACACACCGAACCAAATTTGTTCAAGTTAAGAAAGTACCTGCCACGCGGTTTTTGTCAGCAGTGATAATTAGCTGGGCTAGTTTGGGGAGTGTGAATGATAGGGGTTTACCGTATCGTTCACACTCATCTTGCCGATGCTTCATTAATTTCATTGATTTTGGTTCATGGTAACTAAGAATGTGCTAAGTACGGCGGACGGAAAGAAATTTGTTTATTCATTCTCGGATTCTACTTACCTTGAAACGGAAATATGTCATCTAAGGGGGAGGGTATTGGCGAATTTTAAAAGAAAATGTAGCCGTTTGGCTCGTTCAAAAATTTCAGAGATGCTCCCTGTGAACCAGAAACCCCTCCAAAATCCGTTTCTTGCATCGATATACAAATGATAGATTTTCACTTTTTGTGTATATATGTCACTCCACACCATACGTCCCTTAATTTCCATGGTAAAAAATTCGTTCTCGCGCAGAAAAATCTGTCTCCGCAAGAGTAATGATGATTTCGTTACTCAGCCCGATCGCACTGTGCGCAGCGGTCCAAATTTATACATTTTTGGTCCAGAAAATCAAAACAAGAAGGTTTTCAGCAACATAGGCATGTGGGGTGTTGTCAGTCATGTGTTTTGGGGCGCTGAATTGATTGGAACTAACCCCAGTCCAATTAGAAGCATCCGGCGTACCAAATTTACAAAATTGTAGTCCGAAATCCAAAAAAATTGCATATTTTTTATACAGGCATGTGAGGTGTCGTTCACCTTGTTTTTTGGTCACCAAATCGATTGGGAGTAGTTTCAGCACGTTAAGACTGCATCGAGTGATCAAAATCACAATTTTTGGTTCAAAACACCCAAAAATGGTTTTTTGACATAATTTTTCTGCACGACGTGCCACTCTGGTCTCAACAAGTGCCCAGTCAGGCCGTAGTGTGTGCTCTTAACCATTAATTTAAACTCTCAATTTCCCAAACCATTTCTTTGAAGATTTGCTCCTTGAGCCATGCTGCATGACTAGATTTTTTTTACCATGATTAATTACAAAGTTTAAAAAAAAAAAAACCAAAATTAGGATATTCATTTTCAAAAAGAAGGGAAAACAAAGCATAAAGAGTAACACATGTTCTCCAAAAATAGGACGGTTGAAGGGGGGGGGGGGCAATCACTGGGATTGGACACTAAAAAAAAATATAAAGTCTCCTCCTACCTATCTCCCTTCCACTGCTCCATCACCACAAATTGAAATGTAGGTTGAAACGGTGGAATCGGAGAGGACTTTGGCTCGATGAGGGAGGGGGGGGGGGGAGACTTGATGGGATGGCGCGAGATGTAGGACGCAGGTTCGGTGTGACGTGCTGCGCGTAACGTCCCGGCGAGGGAGGGCCTCGCCCTCCCGGACCACCAAATATTGACTAGGGCTCAAAGCGGCGCGGAGTCTCCATAGGTAGGTAGAGGGGGTAAAGTTAACAAGAGTGTTCTCACAAATACTGGAGAGGAAGTTTTATACCACACCAAACTCAAAAACCCTCATTATCAGTCGCAATACGCAAAACGCCACCGCGATCCCCCTAACCCCACCCCTCTACCTTTTCATCGGGGTTCTCACGTCAAACCTGGTTCTGTCTCGTTCCAATCAAAACGTTTTGTCCTCAGATTGAGTTTCGAAATTCCTCTTCAGTCGCAGTTTTCCGTTTGATTATCAACCGGTTTTTCTTTCAGATTTTTTTTCTTTTCTGAAAGTCGGACGGTTTTTTTTGTTTGTTTTTTTTTCTTTCTCAAGTTCGGTCGGTAGATATTTTCGAGTTCCGGCCCCGGCTCTTCGGCGCGGAGGGTTCACCGGACATTTGAAAGTTCCCGAGCGGCGGATCGAGGTTTTCCCCACTTCAGCAGATGGCTAGAGATGTCCGCAACTGATGTACAATGCGCCTCGCGTACACTTTTCTCCTTGTCCACTTGGCGGCCACCATCGTCACGTCTTCTCCAGCTAAACGAGGTCAGTTTCCTTATATCAGTTATACCCTCATGCGAATGTGCCACAGGCAAATGTAAAAATGATGCCACGACGCTCATCCGTGGTTCCCAAAAGCCACACCCTTTCACTCATCCATCGGGTCACTTGTTTATCAGTGCGTGAGACATCTCAGGTTATCACACCGCTCCCTGCACTTACAGTCAGCTACACGGAAAAGATAATTCAGAGATCAGCTGATTCCACAGATCACAGAATTTCCCCAAAAAATAAGCTACAGTCGACTCTTGAATTCTAAAAAAAAAAGGTTGATCCGAATACGTCATGTGTGTTTTGATACAATAAATTGGTGATACTTGAACCTTGGTGAACTTTTTTTCGACCGCAGGGTGCCCCAAAAACTGTAATCAGATTTGAGTAGCAATTCCTTAAATTTGAAATTTGAGTGAAAGGGTGAGCTCAAAGAATAACATTTTTGGAAAACAAAACGTCAGTCAGATTTGAGTTTTTGTGGAGTTGATAATCACTTAAAAAGACTAAAGGTTGATTTAAAAAAACAAACAAAAAAACCGAGAAGAACCGAACTCGAGAATGGTGACTCGAGACCGATATAAATAGTAAAAAATGGATTTAGTGAAAAAATATAGATCGGAAATGGGCCATTTTGGAGTTTTTGCAGGCTGGCTGAAATGCTCTAAAAGTGCTAGTTAATCAACAACTTCCATTAATACTTTCCATAAAACGTTGACAATTCATCAAAAATCGGTACTTCCCTTGAACGCTGAATTCAATTTACTTTGACAGTGAATTTAATTTCCAGCTAACGTTGTTTTTCAGTTTTGGTTTGAGCTTTGCTCTACCTAGGTGTTTGTGCTTCAGAACACTGAATCAACGGGGACGATCCGAGAGCCCACATATTATGTCTGTGTGACTCCTGAAAATTGCATTCGAACCGAGAGAAGAAGAAAATTGGGGGGGAAAAGTATTTCAGGGTTTTCGTTGTTTGCGCTTGCGCAGATGCTGCTGTTATTCTGAGCACTGTGAAAATGGGAGAGGGCTTTCAAGGACTCGACTGTGCCTGATGCGTGAATATTTTATTCGAAATCGGTCAGTGTTACAGGAGGGCCGGAAATGTCGACCCTGCGCGGATGTTAATTCCAAATTTGTTCGTCGATGTCTGAAACGCAAAATGTGAGTGACATTTTTGATTATAGATGACCCAAATTTTGTTCAACCCTTGCATATATAAAAAGCTATCCTAATACAAGGGCTATCCACGATAGTGAGGGAGGAACACAATGAGTTTAAACAACGGACATTTTGAATTAATAAACTGGGTCGAATTAGAGTTTTTGTTGTTCTAATTCTCCAATAAGTTTCGTAAAACCACCAAAAAGTGCTAAAAACAGTTCGTCATGCAGTATGATCAAACTAAATTAAAGTAAGTGATTATGAGGGATTTCAAACTTCTTACCGTTCGCGCACCAGTTGAGTTTCGTTTTTCTTGGGGCATTCTTTTTCAGTATCTCCCGCACAATCACTACAATGTCATGATGGGCATGCTTGCAGAATTTCCCACGCAACCAAAACTGTTGCATTTGTAACACATTGAAATTCGGATGAACTCGACAACAGGTCCACCCAAGGAAGATCCTTGGCTGCCCGAGAAGCTTCTTACGTAGGCCTGGGAAACCTCAATTACATGGTTTGTGGTTTAACAGTTAGTTGTTCCCTTCACCTCCCCACCATCAAGATTGTTTAGTTATATCAAACTTCCCTTGATCTTTATTGAGTCATTCTTGATCGCACACAATAAGCGCAAGCCTTGCTACCGTTTTTGGGGGTCTAGAAACTTGTAGTCCAATTTCATTAAATCTAGAGCAATCGAGTAATACATGGAGGTCCAGCTTTTTGGCAGCACGGATTGACCGACTTGTCTCCCAATTTTCCAGGATGGGTGATTTTAATACCTTCTGCTACCGGGTTGAGAACGTTGCTTATATTATCGGCTTGAATTTCTTCCGGTTTTGTTAAATTGCTCCTATCTACGAGAAAACACTGATTGTAACACGGTTGCGAATGTTTGATCTCACAAGTTCGCTTCGTACAGCGATCAAGACACTAGATCCAGCATGTTCAGTGTATTTGATTCAAGAGATTCGCTTACCTTGTTTCTTCCACTTTTCGCTTCATCACACTTCCCATACGTCGAGTTCAAAATGTACAGCGAGTTCATTCGCACTCAAGACTATGTTTTTTATGCTTTACATAGGCCGTTATCTCGGGAGTCTCCTGCTTCCCAATCGTATTGTCTTTGTTTAGGCAAAATTGAGTTATTTTCAGCACGTATAGTTGCTTATTTCCTGAGCCTTACACTGTGTTTATTCCTCCTAAGCCGCGGCTCTCCGGACTTGGGTGAGCTCCTGGTGGTGACGCCAATGCAGCAGTTTGGTCCACTATCTATTATTACACAAACGGGCAATGAACGTTATTGTTTTGGAAACATTGGCAATGCGCGATGGCAATGCTGGAGGACGCAGCGAAATTCAAAAACCCCTGCAGATTATTACACAACGGTGTATTATTTACCTGTATAGATGCCCCTACTGCGTAGATAACTCTTTTCTGTGGTCAGTACCCTCGAGCTTCACCCAGGAAAGCCTTAAAAGGAGTACAGGAGCCGGCCCGGGACAAAAAGTTCCATACAAATGCGCGGGAATCAATAATTCAATAATTAATTATTTCTAGTTATTCATGAAGCATAAGGTAAATAATAAACCGTTATGTAATAATTTACCATTGTGTAATAATTTACCGTTGTGTAATAATTTACCCAATAATATTTCAAAGTTTGTTCAAGTTAAAAAAGTACCTGTCAACAAAATCCGAAAGAGCCATCATTTTTCAAATGAAATAATATCACAGAACAACCAACTCGACTTCATACAGCCATCCGTGATTATAATCAGGTGCTCCGTAGCAGCGATTAACTCGGGCCAATTCCCAATGTGCCGCGTCCCTAGCAATGATATCTGGGCTGAATGTATACAATTTCATTCAACCTCCTGTTGAAGAAGCCTGTCGATGCAAACTTCTGGGCCTTCCTGTGAGAGAACGGCTTGACGTACAACGCTCCGGATGGTCTAAAAAAACTCGCAAGTTCAAGAACTACCTATTTAAAGCCGTAAAAAAATTCGAGATAAAGCGTCCTGGAAATTTCAACCCCTATTTTTCACCCCTCAGGGATGACTGACATTATCGCCGAGCTTCGAGGACCAACTAGATCCCAAATGGGACCTATAAACCGAATTTCGTTAATTTTTGTTCATAGTAACTAAGAAAAGTGCGAAGTACGGTGGCGGCGTACAGCGGACGGACAGAAATTTTGGTTTATTATTTTCAATTATGAACCTTTGGAATCGAGCATGGAAAAAAAAAATTCTAACCCCTCCCCCCTAAAATTTGATGGCTTACGTTTCAAGGTATGTAGAATCCGAAAATGCAATACAAAAAATTTCTGTCTGTCCGCCATACGCCGTACTTAGCAATTTTTGTTAGTTACTATGAAAAAAAAAAAAAAAAAAAAAAAAAATTGATGAAATTCTGGTTATAGGTTCCGTTCGGGGGCTAGTTGGTCCTCGAAGCTCGACGTTACTGTCAGTGATCTCGAAGGGGTTGAAATTTTCAGAACGCCGTAGCTCGAAAACGTTCGATAGAAGGGTATGGTACCTATTCTTTGCGTTATTAAATTTGAGCTAAACAATCTTTTGAGACCACCCGGAGCATTGTACGTCCAGCCGTTTGTGTGCACCAAAAAGCTTCGTCAACATGATCGTGAATCAAACGGTATAAATCCGGCCGGGATGTCATCACTAGGGAGCACCTGATTATAATCAAGGATGGCTGTATGAAGTCGAGTTGGTTGTTCTGCGATATTATTTCATTTGATAAGTGATGTACTCGTACTATTGGATTTTGTTGGTAGGTACTTGTGAAACTTGAACAAACTTTGAAGTATTATTGATGGGTAAATTATTACACAATGGTGAATTATTACACAACGGCAAATTATTACACAACGGTAAATTATTACACAACAGTTCATTATGCTATCTACATAGAAGGGGCACCTATACAGCTAAATTATTACACAACGGTTTATTATTTGCCTTATGCTTCATGAATTAGTAAAAATAATTAATGATCGAATTAGTTAAATCCGCGCATTTGTAGCAAACTTTAATTGCGGAGCCGGCTCCAGTACTCGATCTAGTGGTTTCCTGGGGGGAGCTCGAGGGTATTAACCACAGAAAACCGTGATCTACGCAGAAGGGGCATCTATACAGGTGAATGATAAACCTTTGTGTAACAATTTGCACCGTTTTTTATTGCATTTTCGGATTCTTCATACGTTGAAACGGAAACCATTAAATTTTGAGGGGGGGTTAACAAATTATTTTTTTCATGCTCGATTCCAAAGGTTCAGTACTAAAAATAATAAACCAAAAAGCAGTTTTTTGTAAAACGCTTTCAAATTTTTTGGGATACCTAATTCTTCTCACCTCAGTTGTGTTGCTGCTATTTGGGTTAGCACATTGCCGCTATTTAGGTTAGTGTTTACTATTTCGTTTTTTCGGGAAACTACTGAACTTCGGATGACACTAAGACTTGTATGGTTCCCAACTAATTTTCCGAACAACAAAAATAGAAAATGACGTAATTAGGAGTTGTGCCCATTGTATTTTTATCACTTTAGCTATCGTTCCAAGTTGCGCCCTTTCCCTTCCCAATTTATCGTGCCATTTTGGAGGAAAACTAGCACATTGTTAAGTAATAAATTGAAATTAGCATTGATTAATGACGAGAAACTTTTGAAAACCGAACATTTAGCAACACTGAAATATCCACAGCCTATTCTGTACATCTAATGACGCATGAGATCACAGAATTCCTCCTGTCGTTCTTAATCACAATACTTTCAAAAAATCACAATAAGTTGCCGTATCATGTTCCCATCACATATCAGAAGTTTGAATACTAGTGGCTATATTCTGAAAATATTCTGCTCTATTGAACTTTAAAAAAATCACATGTACTTCTCATTTCACAGTACACTAAACAGCAAGGGAGATGAGCAGGAAAAGCGCTGCAAATTATAATACAAAGGTTTATTATTTTCCAGTATAAGATCCTGGCGTTTAGGAATTTCTATTAGTGTAAGATCCTGGCGAAGTAGGGCCGCTGTGGCGGAGTACACCTATATACGCAGCCACACACACACACAGACGCGCGCGCGAAAAAAAACGTACCAGAGTCCAATTGTAAGCTCTCTAACGTTCGGCAGTAACAGTTACATAAATACGAGTTTTTCCTCCGCCCCATCTCGTGCAACTCGCCACTAAGCCCCCACCCCCCCCCCCCCCCCGGTCATTTTGAAATTCCTTGGTCGCTAAACCTAAGTAGGACCCTCGACAAATCCCCCAATTTTCACCTATTTCGGATGATTCGATTGTCCGTGAACAACAAACTTTTACCTATCAACAATACCTAGGTACCTACCTACAACTTTTCATCTATGACCGACAGTTGAAGCCGGGCTTCCCTGCTCGGGGAAATGAAAAGTGCCGTATGAAAAAAGTAAACTGAAGTAAAGTCGCGTTTCTGTGAGGTTACCAATGGGTACCTATATCTCAACGGGACGGAGCCTTGATGCCACATTTTGACTGAAATAAGGCACTGAACTGAAGGACCCCCCCTGGATGGAGAAGCATAGGCCACTAAGGAAACATCAACCCCCAACGACAGGAATGAGATCCCACGGGAACATGTTTGGTGTGACGTATTCATTACACCCATCCTTGGTTGGATTTCAATCCTCAGAAGTGGGCGGGTTGCGTATGTTGTCTGTACATAGACGAGACGTCGATTTGTAGAGGAGAATGGGGGGATGAGGAGAGGAGGATGGGGGAAGCAGTTTAATTTGAACATTGGAAGCGAAGTCCTATAGCCCTTTGCAAGGGAGTGGGTTGACTTGAGAAAACGGCTCAGAGAATTAATCAAGTTGAAGTGGGCTCTTATCGAAATGGATTGCCGGTCCTTAAACATGGAGCTGATGAGCGCGAAAATGAGAAAAAATGAGCAGTGAGCTCAACAATCTCCTTCTCCTCCCTATAAAAGCAAAGTGCTTCTTGATCACAGATCTGCCGATAAACATAACGTTAATGGGCAATTCCAATTAAATTTTAAAGGATCCACCGAAGATTATTAATTATTATTGCGTAGGATTCGAAGGAACACTGAAGTGCCGTATTGCTCAAACTCAGTACACTTTCAGCTAGGTGAACAACAATATTTTCTACTTGTAATATTAGTATGTATAGGGAATCAATCATCTTCAAAACAAGTTAATAACCTACGAAAATTGGTATTCTGCGATTTCTCCGGAAACTAATTTCCTGTACGATGAATCTTTTAGGTGTGGCCAAAACTGGAAAAACGCTGCAAATCACTGCACAACGGTTTATTATTTTGTACAGAATACCCTTCTGTTACAGATCACAGCTCTCTGTATAGATAACCCTTCTATATAACATGTATGTACTATTCTACACCCTCCGTAGGTTAGTACCTAACCCCGTACTCGTTACTAGGTACCTACCTAAACCGTTGTGTAATAATTTACCCATCAATAATACTTTAACGGTTGTTCAAGTTGCAAAAGTACCTATCAACAAAATCCAGCCCCTTCTGGTTAGATGAGCCGCTGTGTAATAATTTACCGTTGTGTAATAATTTACCGTGGTGTCATAATTTACCGTTGTGTAATAATTCACCGTTGCATAATAATTTTCCATTGTTTAATAATTTACCCATCAAGAATACTTCAACGTTTGTTCAAGTTGCAAAAGTAGGTACCTATCAACAAAATCCAGCCCCTTCTGGGTAGATGAGCCGTTGTGTAATAATTTACCGTTGTGTAATAATTTACCGCGGTGTCATAATTTACCATTGTGTTCACCGTTGTGTAACAATTTACCATTGTGTAATAATTTACCCATCAATAATACTTCAACGTTTATTCAAGTTTCAGTAGTACCTACCAACAAAATCCAATAGTCCATCACTTATCAAATGAAACAATATCGCACAACAACCAACTCGACTTCAATCAGCCATCCTTGATTATAATCAGGTGCTCCTTAGTGATGAAATCCCGGCCGGATTTATACCGTTTGATTCACGATCGTGTTGACGAAGCTTTTTGTGCACACGAACGGCTGGACGTACAGTGCTCCGGGTGGCCTCAAAAAATTTGTTTAGCTCAAGACAAATTTAATAACGTAAAAAAAACAATACCCTTCAATCGAAAGTTTTCGAGCTACTGTGTTCTGAAAATTTCAACCCCTATTTTGAACCCCTTAGAGATGACTGACAGTAACGTCGAGCTTCGAGGACCAACTAGACCCCGAACGGAACCTATAACCCGAATTTCATCAATTTTTTTTCATGGTAACTAAGAAAAGTGGCCCGTACGGCGGACAGACAGAAATATTTTTATTGCAGTTTTGGATTCTACATACCTTGAAACGTAAACCATCAAATTTTGAGGGGGGGTAAGAATTTTTTTTTCTTGCTCGATTCCAATGGTTCATTATTCAAAATAATAAACCAAAAACTGCAAAAATTTCTTGGGTCCCAAAACGTCAACTCGACTCAGAAACTATCGCAAAACACAAATTATTCTTATTTGCCCAAAGTGAATTAATATAAAGTAATTTCCATTCTGGTCTCAATTTATCGGAGGCATTTATCGAAGTCTTTTTTTGGTCTGGGCTGAGAAATATAGATTTTTCCTAAAGTACATATTATAGTTAGTTGTTTTTATACTATGCAAAAGTGTGTATCGTTGGTAAGGTGAAAAGTCATTTTTTACATGCTTAGGGGAGGGGAAAGATCAATCTTTGGGGAAGGGGGGGAAGCCATAAGGTCTAGGGGGGGGGGGGGGGGGGGGGGTTCTGTAATAATGTCCTCTCACACAAATCCGTTTCAGTCCATTCTGAAAGCAAAACCCTAGTGGTGCATGTGTGTATACGTATGTGTTTTGAAAGTTGTGTGCGATGGCCTGGCCGCAATTTCCAATTTTTGTGGTTGGTTTTGCAATCAACTCACTTTCCGACGTAGTTATGCAACAAAATTTGGGAATCTTGAAATTTATGTTGGGAGTTTGGGGTGGTGAGGTATTGGATTGCAATATAGTCTGATTTGCAGTTTCTTCTTTGGTTTGTTCCATGTTATTTATTATTATGTATTTGTATTATTCATGTTATTCATTTTTCCCAGTTTTATTTCTTGTAGCTTATTATGACATCTTAGGGTGAGGAGCGAAGGGTTTACACTGTTTTGATTCACTGATTTACGTGGCTCACTTTGCAAGTCAGTGTATTTGCACATTAAACTTCGAAAATCTTGCTTAGAGGGCGGAGGGAGGGGTGAAAAAATACAAAGGGACAAGGGACTGCTATACCTAGGTGAGCAAGTGAAGCTTGGCAGTGCTTTGTTCCACTATAATGCTGAATTTTTTACCCAGCAATGCGGCCTATTTCACTGCCACTGTGCTATGTCCCGTCTATTATTTCGTATAGTATACCTCACTCTGAAGAGAGACCACGCTGTCCAGGTGAAAAAATGAAAATGACTCGATGAATTCAACTGAACACCACGCGGTGGAAAAAAGAGTTTCGTGAGCTCGAAATTGGACGACTAATATTGTCCTCGGAGAAACCGGACCTAACGACGCCTATAGCTCTCGAGACACTGGAAAAAGGACTCGACACCCGGGGACCTTCCACACCTAATATCCACGATTTATTGCGCCACTTTTCATTTAATTTATAAACCCTGGGCCGAGAGGGAGGTCAAGAGCTCGGAAGCCAAGGAAGATCCCTGCTGAACACCCGTTTCGTATCCACCACCCGCGGCGCCACCATCTTACCCTCCAAGGAACCTTCGCCTTGTTCCCAGTAATTCCGTACTCTCTTCCTCCGTGCCCTCTTGTCTTATAACAACCCCATGGGGAGGTTTTTTCTCTTTTTCTTCTTAGTTTTCTCTTACACTTTATTTCTCAGTATTTTCCCCAATGATATTTCATTTTTCTCTCTTGGTACCCGTCCCACGCCCCGTTTAACATAAATGCGTCTTCGTTTTTTTACCCCGACGCTTTGACGCTCCTCTTTCCAAACTAAACGTTTTCTCGGGCTCCTCAGGAATCGTCTATTTCCGCTATCGAGGGAAAAAACGTATTGGAGATTTTGAGCAGCCGTGCGCTGTTGCCATCTCGAATTCGGATTTCAGAGGAACGTGCGTTCCTAGGTTGTTATTTTCCAGTCGATTTAGTATACTTTTTCAATTTTGTTTAAATTTTATTTATTCAAGTTTTGGTGGTAAGAAGAAAATTACTGAGGAAACGAATGGTTCTTGGCTACAAGTTGGCCGAAGAGGTCGTAAAAATTGATTCCAGATGCTGCAGGGTTTAAGAAGTCAGAATCCGGAAGGCAGGTGATGATGATGTTTGCTAAACGAGTAAAACAATGAAGAGAGCTGTTATTGAGTGTTGTGAATAGTTAGTGGGTGAGAACGGCACATGAAAGGTCTGATGTGAGTGGGAAGCGATACGAGGGACGGACAGACCAACTTTAGTGAGGAGAGCTGGGTATTCACTGGCTTGTGGAAGAGTGCAAGATAGGCCATGTGGCTACGCTTCTTCTAGGGTATCAGGCGACAGGTTTCCATTGAGATAGTTTACACGGTTTTACGTGGTTTCCATTTATGCGGGATTTTCGTGGAACGTAATCCCTGCGTAAAATGAAGGCTTGCTGTATTCACGTAATGTCGCTAAATCACACAAATTACTTCCTTTCAACTACGAGAAAGTATGTTGTAGTTAAATAACTTTGCTGGGTGGTTACCGACCAATCAATCCTCTTTAAGATTCCTGAGACCGTTCGGCAGGTAGGTGCCGAGTCGGTCGTTATGAGCATTTCATGGTTCTCTCCAAGCTCCACAACCGCTATGGTAATTCCTTTTGGTTTATTATTTTCAATAATGTTTTGAATCGAGCATGAAATATAATTTAACCTTCACCTGGTTTGCGTTTCAAGGTAAGTAGAATCCGAAAATGGAATAACAGATTTCTGTCCATCGAGCAGTTCGTTCACAGAAGGGCCCTGAAATTTGAACAGAAAAGCTTCATCACTATGAATGTAAGTAAGACGGCGAACACATGTCATTGCTAGGGAAAACCTAATTATAATCACGCATGGCTGCATGAAATCGAGTTAGTTGTTCCGTGATATTATTTCCTTTGAATAATGATGGTTATTTTGGATTATGTTGATAGGTCCCTACTTTTGTAGCCTAAGCAAGGAACGTTGTGCTTCATGAATAACGATATGTATAATTAATGATAAAATTCTTGAATCTACAGCATATTAGTTATGAAACTTGATTCCTCGGCTGGCTCCAGTACTCGATTCAGAGCTTTCCTGGGGGGAGCACGATGGTAGTTATTGACCTCAGAAAACAGCGATCTACGCAAAAGGAGCGTCTATATAGGTAAATAATAAACCGTTGCGTAATAATTTGCAGCGTTTTTAAAAATTACTATTGTTTTGAACATTCAGTCGGTTTGTATTGCTGTGGGGGAATAGGTGGGTTGTCTAAGCTAAAAATGGTCCTAGATAGTCCAAATTACAGTACCCCCCAGTCACAGTTACTTTTAGCTACTATACTACTTTCCGACGAGCTTGTTAATCGAACATTTACCCAACCTATCCAACGAGTCCATGTAGTTTAGTATCTGCTACTCATCTAAGATGATTTTAAGGTATGGAGTCGTCTGAAAGCACCTGGCGTAGGAACAGTCAGAGTTGGAGTAGTTATAACTGTATCCATCGTCGGATCCAATGTAGTCATGTGAGTGTGAATATAGTAGTGGAACAGCTTTGTTTGTGTTTTTCGATGGTTCCGCCGCGAGAAGTACCCTACTTTCAGCTCTTCGGACAAAATAGTTGGAACTACCTTTCGAACCATCCACAGTGAGGGACCTCCTGTAGATTGTGTCTCAGAGCCAAGAGGGCTACGTCCCTAAAAAGGTTGAAACCACTGCACTAGACAACAAGAGTCTTATTATTATCCGGAAAACACCGCCAAAGTTCTCGAGATAGCTCATGTTACATTTCTAACCCCAAAATCTTTCGGCAAGTAGCATCCCCGAAAACCTGCTGTTGAAACTGGGGGTGGATAGAGCGCCAAGTCGTCGGCCAAGGTTTTTACGACTCATCCCCTTATTAAGATTTTATTGCGGCAATCATTTCCTCTTCATTTCGGTCATTACTTCCTCCCACCGGGTTATCGGAGGAGACCCGACCTCGGTTTATGGGTTTCTCTTGATTTTTGCTCGCAAGGACCGTCACAATAAATCTTTCATCAACTAAATCGCCTTCTTCCGTGACCTTCTTATGTTATAATTTGCAGTTCGTAATTTGCAGTGCTCCTTTACTTACTTAGAGTTCAGCAAATACAAGAAAGTATACCTAGGATTTAAATTATTATTACTTACAATAAGTGGTTATTTACCTAAATAAACTAGGATGAAGTTGTGGAGTGGTGGCTGCCTTAGATCTTAATGATCTGTGCAGCTACCGTCGTGCAAATATGCACTATCGAGAAAATAATATTTTTCTTTATTATTTTGACCAAATTTTCAAGTCGCTGAGTATTTTGCCTTGTTATAAGGAATAGGAGTTGGACAAATAAGAAGAAATTGAAAAAAAAAAATCTGAAGAAAGAAATTGAATGAAAAATAAGAAGAAATTGAAAACATTCGAAAAAAATTCAAATGTCTACAACACAGAGTTTATTAATACTTGAATAGCTCCAAATGAACTAAGTGGGGAGACAGCAAAATTCTAAGTCGTTAATATTATTAACTATGAAGGAATTTAATCGATCAATGATGAAATAATTATTAATCAAGGGAAAATGAGCTGTAACTCATACCTCAATCGCTGCTCCACGTTACTGCTCCAGTGAAGATGCGCAAGTAGGTACTTCGGAATTAATTGGTTGATTGTGGTACAAACATATTATGTATAGTTGGTTTTGGCTGAGACTGCAGTAATATAATTTTCATTAGGGATGGGGAGGGGATTTAGGAATTGAGGAGATTGAAATAATTGAATTAGACCGTCTCGCTCCTTTCCGTCGTGATAATAATGTATGTACGTACTTACTGACAGAATTTCGATTTTATATTGACGGACAGAGGTCCAATAACCTACCGTATGTACGTTATTATACTACTCGCTCCTCAAGTTCTAAGAAATTTATACCAGATTTTAAGCATTGGTTAATAATTAAAATCACCAAAATTTAACCCTAGTAACTCTTCGAATTATTTTACTTTCAAGCCTACATGGTTTGTGTCAACTACTTTATAATATTCTGTCCCTAATGCCGCAGGCGAAATTTACTTGATATTGTTCATGCTGGATAAACAATTAATCTCCCGAAGAGATCTCTCATAGCCCCATCAACTCATCAGAACACTGTAGTTTTTCCTTGTTGCTTCATTTTATTTCTTCACCCCAAGACATTCTTACTTGCTACTAATTACGCCAAGATGAGGCGAAATGAGATATTGCGGAAGAGTCGGGTGATGAATGAGGTCGGGAGGAACGACAAGCTTTTGTTCTTGGTGTGGCATCAGAAGCTGCCTGTTCGCCTATGATTTCGTCTTCTCGTCCTAAGTAGCTAGGTATGATGTTTTGTATAATTAGACGTACATATCGACCTGCATATTTTAATGCAATATAATATATTAAGTACACATATAAATCTATTTCTATATTCATAAAATCTTAATAATGTCTGCAGATTGATTTGAATAATTTAATTTCATGTTTATTTTCCGTTTTATGCCATTCGAAGACGATTGGCACTATTACCTCAATTTTGGTTTATTATTCTGCGAATAATACACCTATGTACTCGCTTAGCAAACAATTTTTATAACACACCCTCAAAATTTTTTCTTTAGCGTTTCAAGATTCCAAAAATGCAATGCCCTTCCACCGTCCGCCGTATCATGCACAACTACTTTAATTTCGGTCTAAAAAATTCGTTCTTCCGCACACAGGCTCCTTTTGGGCCCTAGTTGTGTCCTGAAACTTTGCAGCCCGATCGGAATATGCCGAGGGGTTTTATGGGAGAAAAATGGGGGTAAAAATGGGGTTTTTTGTTTCAGTAACCTGAGCTTGTTAGGTACATATCGTTTTCCATGTTTTTTAGGACGAGGAAACCAAATATGAAGTCGATTTTGACCAGAGAGAGAAGGATTGAGGTTGTAAAGAATGTTCAGCTCCCGAAATCCATTTTTTATGGGTCAGAAACCTGGGAAATTGTCTGAAATCGCCATGAACTTGCACAATAACACTAGAAGTAGTATCAACAGATGAATGAAGGCAATTAAATGTCACTATCAATGATCAAAGATAATTTGTCAAAAATAGGAGCCTAATTCGTGTTTATGGTAGCCAAAATTTGTAAAAACTATCAAAAATAGCGTTTTCAATTATTGTAAATGAATGAAACAATAAATGAACAGCCAAATTTTCTGAAGGTATCTCCAATAGAATAATAAACCCATGTGAAAAGGACTTTGCAGCGTTTTCTCAATTATATAATAGGTTGGCTCATCATGGTTAAACGGCTCAACTAAGTCTGAAGAGGATTTTGGAATACGACAAGGGAAATATAAAGTCTGCAATCTCGGGATTTAGATAATAAATTCAAATGCATCGGAATTTCATCGAAGTGGATGGGGTGAGGGAGAGGAGGAGTACAGCGAGCCCCGGGACGGCCATGGCACGAGGGACTTGCTCTGTCTCCATGTAGCGTCGGCCATTGGGACATAGGGGTGCTAGCAAATTTTCGTTGAAAATACGGTTCACGGATGCCATTATCGTTAAAGTCAGTGCAGACTGCGGGCCGGGCCGCATAGCAGCGGGTAAATGTCGCAGAACACAGTAGCGGCGTGTCGCAGCAGGAAATGTCCCACTGGTAGGTATATTTTGTGGATACGTTTTGCATCGTGCAGCTGTCACAAATATGATGTTACCTAAACAGTATTCTCGAACCGCATGTGTAGATTAGTTATATGAATGGCTGGTAAGAACAGGAAGGAGAGATAGTGATTTGTAATGTACTTTATGTATAGTGCATACTTCAACTTGTGGTTCGAAGGACTGTTTCGATTTTTCTTGTATGTTTAGAAGTGGAAAAATGCTCCTGGTTCGTTGTGTTTTTATCATATAGTGAGGCAGGCAAACCACAGCCGGGGTGGAGCGCACTAAGATCGCCCTCCAGACGGAAATTTCCGTCAGCATGCCGCGCAGTTTCACGCTCCTGTTTCACACTAAATTTCTCACGAATAAGTGGGCCGATTATTCTCAAATAGATGATCTACACAGAAGGAGTATCTTTCTGTAAACCAGGGGTGTCGAACTCAAATTCTCGGCGGGCCACTTCCTGAACTGTAAGCCGCTCGCCATTTCAACCCCCCCCCCCCCCACCTCCTCACAACATTTTTATAATTATATTATTTTCATTCATTTTATTTAATGGAATTGTTTGAGTGTATTTGGGGTCATAAATCAAAATCGATGTACTCAAGTAAAGGTAGGTTCCTAATAAAATGACTCGGAAAATTCGTTTTCAACTTCAAATATTGTATTTCAACTTTAGAAAGTGTTACAGTTGAAAATTATTATCTTGTCTTCTGTAGAAATGGAAATTTTTCCCTTCAGTGTTTTTTCCAGGATTCACCCAGAAACCTGGCACCGTATTTCTTTTGATGTTCTTCAAACTTCAGAGTAAATAAGCTCTGCAAGAATTTTGTTGGTGGGACAGCAATAAAAAAAACAAAAACAAATCAGGCAGACTATTTTTTCTTTGACCATCGTGCAAAAATAATTTAGTTCCCACATCTCTCGAAACTGTCTCTTCTCTTCTTTAGTCCTTGCTGTTGAACTTCATGTTGATTATTGATGATATACCGATATATACTGATGAAGACCGCGGTTTTTGACAAAAAATGCTTAAACAGCGCACAACAACTGTCAAAGACTCAAGTCAGCTGCCGGATCAGGATCGCCACATCGTAACACCTGTGTAAATACGATCAGCCGGTTCGAATGGCCAGGAAACGCACCAAAACACATCTGATTCGTCGGATCTGAAGCATTTACACGCAGCAAATTTTCCGTGTTCATTCAAATTTTTAAAAATCCTCAAACTTTACAAAGCACTTTGGGCTGGCCACGGGCCACATAAAACAGGCTCACAGGCCGCAAGTTTGACACCCCTGCAGTAAACCATTGTCTAACATTTTTCAGCGTTTTTTTCATTCTTGATATAATATATCATTGAATCATGCGTACACTGATGTATATAAAAGACATACAGGAACAGTCAATACATTCCTTCAGAATACGTGGTGAACAACTGTACATCACATAAATACTACAAATCCCTGGATCACCGTCTCTCCATCCATCTCTTACCATTCTCTCCATTATCTCCTGGATTACCGCCTCTCCATTATCGTTATACGTGCGATTTGAGAAAATACAAAAGATATTTGCGAGATGGGGAGATCCCCCGCCCCGCTGTAGCACTAGTGTGTGCTAACCTTAACAATTAAATTTAAGATCATAGAAAAGAGCATCAGATAGAATTCCTAGCGACCAAAATTATAATATATAATGGATATGAGTTCCCATACATTTTGCGAACTTTTCATGAGATTTTATTGAGGCTATTAGGTACTAAAAATAAGAGCAGTGGAAAATAGATGGATATTGTACCGCAGTTACTACAAAAATATTATGTCCAGGATGTGGTAGCTATTATGGGATTTCACATAGATTATGGTAAATTCATGTCTCAGAAATTTAAACAGTAATGAAGCTCAATCGGAGTTCAGGATGTGGTGTGTGGAGAGTGATAGAAATTATTGCCAAAAATAACGAGTCGTGTGTGTTGTGATGTTTTGGTTACGATATTGGGACGATTCCAGAGAGTTCAACCGAGAGTCTTTTTTGGGGCGCAAATTAAAGACAGATGCAATCAACTCACAGGATGGAGACCTACTGAGGTAAAGAGACGCTTTAAAACCTTCTATTACAAGTAGAAAAATGCCTACCACGGAAGTGGAGTTCCATTTCAAACTATACGACTCGGCAGTAGTGGAGCACGCCAAGTTTTGATTAAGCGTTGGATGTCATTTTGGTGTGTTCGCTAAGCGTTGAGATGTGCAACACGTCACATTGTTCGAGATGAAAGGTTGATAGGGGAGCACGGAGACGGGGGCGCTATCTCTCAACTGATCCGTCCTTAGACACTATGAAATATTAAGTTTTCTCTCTTCTCTGCACGACTAGTTTCCCTTGTTGGAGACAACACCAAGAGAGAGCAGCGTTTTGTATGTTACCGCGGGAGGGGGGGGGGGGGGGGGGTGTCAACCTTCACAGACAGCGGTGGGAATATTTTTAAGACTCCACTCCCTAAGCACCACCGCTGATTTAATCGCGTAGGACAAAAGCTTGGTTACTCAAGGTATTCACCCCTTAGAGATGACTGACAGTAACGCTGAGCTTCGAGGACCAACTAGACCCCAAACTGGACATACACATCAAATTTCATCAACTTTGGTTCATGTTAGCTAAGAAAAGGGCGAAGTACGGCGCGGCTTACGGCGGACAGACAGACATTTTTTTAATTGCATTATCTTGAAACGTAAACCATCTAATTTTATGGGGGGGGGGGGGGGGATTTCCTTTTTTTTTCATGCTCGTTTCCAAAGGTTCATTATTGAAAATAGTAAACCAAAATGGAATTTGTTTTTTCTTAGTTACCGTGAACGAATATTAATGACACTTTTTGTGGGTCCCATTTGGGGTCTAGTTGGTTAGCGAAGCTCAGCGTTACAGCCAGTCATCTGTGAGGGGTGGAAAATAGGTGTTTCAATTTCCAGGGCGCCATTATCTGGAATTTTTCATCGTTTTTTAATTGACCTAGAACTTGAGGATTGTTTGAGAACACCCGGAGCGTTGTACGTCCAGCCATTCTTTCACTGAAAGCCCTGAAGTTGCACCGAAAAGCTTCGTCAACGTGATCGTGAATTAAATTGTATACAGCCTAGATAATTTCGTTGCCAGGGAACAGCTGATTATAGTCATGTATGGCTGTGTGAAACCGAGTTGGAGGTTCCGACGTATTGTTTCATGAGAAGAATGATGGTTGTTTTGGATTTTTTACGTTTTTTAATTTGAACAACGCTGTTTTTTAATTTGAATAACAACGAATGATTAATGAGAGAATTATTAAATCCACCGCATATTTTTGAAACTGTAATTCCCCGGCCGGCTGCAGACTCGATTTACGGTTTTCCACGGGGAACCACGATGATGGGTATTGACTACAGGACTGTTGTTATCTACGCAGGAAGGGCATCTATATAGGTAAATAATAAACCGTTACTTAATAATTTGCAGTTTTTTAATGCAGATTCTGCATGCATAATTGCATATGCAGATGAAAAATTATCATCGAGAAAGTTGTGCTCAGCGTGCGTATTTTGCGCGTAATTTTGAACGTCACACAAAATATCGTTCCAACCGAAGCATAGGTATGACACATGACTTCGCAGTACTCACATGTTTTCAATCGTATTCATAATATACCGTCCTGCCATACAAGACGCTAAGCTATAAAAGTTTGATAGTCGTTTAGCTCTGACATAAATAAAAAAAAACGTACTCATAGATGAAAACGGACTGCGTATTGTATTCACAGTGGAAATAAACAACGTGTCAGTTTCAATTACTCCATTTCTATTTGAAATGGGTTTCCAGTCCCTTCGCGACTTATTTATATCGGTTGACATCAATCATACTTAATCAATATCAATATCGGCATTTATACGGTCAGCGACTATAAGAATTTCGAAAATGGCGTGGTGCCGAAAGGACGCGTTACAGAAGGGGGGGGGGGGGGGGTTGGAAAAAATGCTTACTTATGTCAATTTAATTGCTGAACTTTATATAGCGAGCGGTATGTACTTCGACTCTGGTGGCATTTTTGACGTATTTCGGTGTTTATGCGGACGTGGGTCCACCACAAGACCGTACTAAGTCAGGGTTTTACGCCAATAAGAATTCAGTGATCTACATGTACAGGAAAACATTAACACTAATATTTTATGCATTAATTTGCAGCGTTTATTGCGGTATGTCGTGAGTTTTTTACAAAACTGTATCAGACAACATGATTGTGTTAGTAAAAATGAAATTTTATATTCCAGGCCTCAGCTGGAGCTCCCGAGCTAATTTTTAGTAGATTTTAAATAATTTTACTTTAAACTACTTTACGTTAGCCGTTTCATTCACGATCATGTTGACGAAGCTTCTCGGTTCAACTTCAGCGCCTTACTATGAACGAACGGCTGGACCTACAATGCTGCGGGTGGCCTCAATAAATTCCAAGTTTGAAAACAATTTAAAACGGTAAAAAAATTCGAGATAACGGCGCCCTGGAAATTTCAACCCCTATTTTCCACCCCTTAGGGATGACTGTCAGTAACGCCGAGGTTCGCGGACCAACTAGACCCCAAATGGGACCCACTAACAAAATTTCAATCATTTTCGTTCATGGTAACTGAGAAAAAAAAAACGAAGTACTGTGATAGGCGGGTAGAAAGACTTTTTTATTCCATTTTCCGATTCTACGTACCTTGAAAGAGAAACCATCAGACTGTAAGGGGGGTTAAACTTTCTTTGTTTTCTTGTTCATGCTCGATTTCAATGGTTCATTATTGGAAATAATACACCAAAAGTACGGTATAATGTCGAATCCGTAGTTTTCGGGGGCGCTGAGATGATTAATGGCGGTTTCAAATTTGTCATCCCTAGTGGTTGTGGTGGAAATGTGAAATTAATCGAAAGTGATTCAATATTAGCCTTCCGTTCTTGCACGAGGGATGTGGGCGAATGGGGGTTAAATTCGTGTAATGAAAATTCTGTAAGTACCTACCCATTGCAAGTCGCTAATATTGAACTATCAAGCCAATTAGGTACCTATGGTTTTATTCACAATAAGAATAAAACATTATTCATTATCTAGTATTAATTAATACTAGGTAATGAATAATATTTTCATCTATTTTTATTTACTGTAGTGCCTACCTATTTCTTAGCTAATGAAAATTGCGTGGTACCGAAAGCCCCGAGTAAAGATGTGCTCTTTCTCCGCAGATTTTCATCTCGTAACACTTTTCTCTTTGGAAAGTCTTGAATAGCTAAAGCTCCTTTTCCTCGGGCGGTCGGTCGGCGGCGAAAGGGAGTGCGGGGTGAGGGGGTAAGCAGTAAATTGGCAGTTGGCATCGAGCCACCAGTCGTGGTAATGACAAGGGACACAGCCCTTGGCCCACAGCCCTGAAACTCCCCGCTCCTTTCTCCCTCGCGTCCTTTCACCCAAATTTCTCGCGTCCCCATTTCCTGTTTCCTCCAGTTTTCTCTCCCGAATCGTAAATATTATACTTCGAAGAAAGTTTTCTTCCTCTCCTTGCTGCTGTTTCGTTATTGATTTGCCCGTTACTCACCGACACCGCTCGCCTTTTCTTTCCGTTCAATTTGTAGTTGACGAGGAGGAAACCTGGTTCGAATGATTTACTCCTCGGGCGGGGTAAAGGGGTTTAATTCAACTATCGGACGGCTTTCTCAAAATTTTCTTGAAAACTTTCAGCAGTTGATTTTCTCAAGTTTGATATTTCTGATTAAGTAAGCTTATATATGGCAGTTCACATATTCCTAATCGTTTCGAGTTAATAGTAAACGTGTACCTTCATTTACATGATTGTGGAATGTTAGAGTTGAAAAGTATGTTGGGAAGTTTCACTTAGGTGACAGCTGGCCGGCCAAATTTTTCTGATTTTCGACCTTAATGACCGAAGAAAATAATCTATTGCAATGGGTTAAAAATGCTCAGAACTGACCTGGGTATACTTTTCATCGTCAAATCCGTTTTGGCATAAGTATTCTGAATCTATCTCTAGGTATAATTTTCAACATTACACGCGTAATCTGTATTGCATTAAAAAAAAAAAATTGCTCTATAATTAATGTGTTATTCCAGATGACCTTGATTACGAGATATAGGATTCAAAATGTTACCAAAATCTTTGCATTTACTAAGGAAATGATGAGTTCCAAGATTACGTAGTGCAAAAACTGTGGTCATATGAGTTTGAGTTGTTAACAAAATTGTTGACAACATTCCAAACCGACTTCAAAAAATCTGTATAAAACTGAAAAGTAAAGAATAATTTTTCTGCTGACAAACGTGCATAATTATTCAAAGCCAGTACAACAACATTTTTGAAGTCGGCCCCAAATGTCATCTAAAATTTATAAAACCAAGGGATGCAATATGATGGCTGTGTGTGGGGATTTTAGTTGAAATTTGGCGCCAACTTCAAAAATTTTGTTGTATTGTCTTTGAATAATAAATTATGTAGGTTGTTCAGCATAAAAATTATTCGTTACTTTTTTAAAGTTATGTACCCCTCTTTTTTAATGTCGGTTTTGTTTTTTATTAAATTTTCTATTTATTTTTCGCTTTTTAGTGCGATATTTTTAGTAACATACCTCATGCTATCTAGTACTGATGCCATCATTACTGGGGTATCTGCAGTCTTTGCCAGACTAATTTTTGTCGTCAAATCGTGCAGTCTGTCGAAGCGCTAGAAATCGAAGAGTATTACTGGCCTAGTACAGGGCCAGTATTACTTTCATACTTAAAACACTAGTATGGAACCACCGAGGGATGATTCACTTTCATTTGAAAAAAGATTCATCGAAATCAGTATTAGTTTCGGAATAATCGCTTATCATATCGTCATTCCTTTTTCTGATGGCTACCTACTGAGCCAATCTTGATGAAAATGTAATGGCACCACCGGGGGGTGATCCTCTTTCATTTGAAAAAGATTCATCGACATCGGTCCAGCATTTTCGGAATAATCGTTGGATAAATGTAAAAAAAAGAACATAGAAAAAGGTGGAAATGAGAACCTACTCCTTTTTTGAAGTCGGTTAACAAAGAGTCAAACATTGCTAGGAGGAGCTGAAGCTCCTTTTAGGACGAAGGAGGTGGAGGAAAAGTGAATTCTTATTGGTATTTGGGAAATAGCAAAGTCCCTCCAGTCAGTCTCCCTCTCCTGTTGTCATAATGACAACGTTACTCTGCCCGTTTGATTCCATTCCGGTGTGTGTAATGAAGTTTATAACATTTTTTTCAACTCTCTTCTTCAAATAACAAACGTAACTGGCTTATCAAACACGAATCTCAAGATAGAGAATCCAAATTTCTAGCTCCTTCTCACAGATGAGTTGATAGTAGGTATTCGAATACATGTATTTTGGAGTCGGTACCTAACTTGGTAATTTTCATATTATTTGACCTCTTGGCTTTTCTGGACCTTGCTAGTTGAGTAAAAACATAGCAACTTTTTGATAAAATTTGTTCTGGAATAATATTATAGATGTTCTAGATAACAAACTTGAGCGTCGGTTGGCAGTTTTTTAAATATTAGTGTTTTTCCCCTCAATTTTGAACATTTCAACTCGAAAATAAGTTTCTTCAAGGGTGTTACCACGTAACGAAAAGGCTGGACGGAGCAAATTGCTTCATTATATTAGTCTTTGAGCTCAGAAAACCACACAGGAAGGTACGCGTTTCTAAACTAGATTTAGAATAATAGACATGCTGTCGCAAATTGATTTCAATCTGTTTATTGTACGTACCTAAAAACCATTTTTGATTTCGAATGCTTTTTATCAAAAGTAAGTACCTACACAAGTTTTATTGACTAATGACTTAATACTAATACCTAATTAATTGGTATTTCAAAGGATAAAACGCAGCGAATTATTACACAACGGTTTATTATTTACCTTTATAGATAGATCACTGTTTTCTTTGGTCACTACCTACCCCCGAGCTCCCTCCAGGAAAGTTGTAAATGGAGTACTGGAGCCGGCCGGGAAGTTACAGTTCCACAACTAATATGCAGTAGATTCAAGAATTTCATGGATCATAACGTTCCTTGTTCAAGTTACAAAAGTAGGTACTTATAAACAAAATCCAAAATAAGTATCATTCTTCAAATGAAATAATATCACGGAACAACCATCTCGATTTCATGCAGCCATGCGGGATTATAATCAGGTGATCCCTAGCAACGATATGTGGGCCGGATTTAGACCGTTTCATTCACGATCATGTTGAAAAAGCTTTTCGGTGCAAACTTGAGAGCCTCACTGAACGAACGGCTGGGCGTACAATGCTCCGGGTGGTCTCAAAAAATTCCTCAGTTCGGGAAATATTCATAAACGTTAAAAAAATTCGACATAACAGCATTCAGGAAATTTAAACCTCTATATTTCACCCCTTAGAGTTGACTGACAGTAGCGCCGAGCTTCGCGGACCCACTAGACCTCGAATGCCAAATTTCATTAATTTTCGTTGATGGTAACTGAGGAAAGTGCGATGTACGGCGGACGGACATACATTTTTTAATTCCAGTTTTGGATTTTACGTACCTTGAAACTGAAACCATCAAACTTTGGGGGTTTGGGGGGGGGGGGGGGTTAATCGTTAATTAATTAATTTATTTATTTATTTATTTTTTTTCATGCTTGATTACGAAGGTTCAGAGCGCCCCGAACCTATGGCTGGGTCCAATTTCACACTGCTCCTAAAAATTGAGTAAAGTAACAGCAATTTCAGGCTGGAGCTTTTCGTCCGACTGCCCTGCCAGCGTCGCGGACGTGAACAGCTGTCCTCCAACGGGTGGGTCAGAATTCGATCTGATCATTTCGCTCTTGGCTACTCATTGCCTCACCCCCTACATAATAATATAGTCACCCGAAAATGTCGCTCGACTCTAAGTAAGCCTCACAGACGTTTGGCAATATTGTTCGAAAAAATATTTGAAACTATTTACAATTGAATTGGCGCTTTCAAAAATGTGGACTCTGTTTGAATGATGCAAAACTGAAAACACGAAACACCGACTGCACCTGGAACCGGTCTTTAGGACTCAGAGGGAATAAATAAATTGCATATTTCTCTGGTCTAATCCAATCATTCTGGAGCAATCCAATTTTGTCCGTAGGCGGAAAAGGGCACTACGGTGTCCGATCGATTGGACGACTGCTCTCCCTCTATCCCTATAATGCGATCGTTAAAAAGATAAAGTGAGGTGGCAATTTGAAAGGTTCCAGCCCTATCGAAAATATCTGACCTCCCCCTCCACTTTTTTTCATTCGAGGCTTCTAAAATATTGTTTGCAAAGTAATGGAGCAATATAAATCACCTTAAATAGCTCGCGAGTTCCCATAGTTGTGTAAAAGGTTTTCATTGGTTAGCTGTTAACAACATGAATGGAATGGATGGGGTGACTCTCTTTTCATTTCAATATTCTAAAAGAGAACGATCCGTTCTCATAATATTTGATCCTGCCAATGCTCGTGTTTTTCATTCTTCCTTCTGGGGAAACTTGACTTCATTTCAAGATGAACACCAGAACACAAAACACACAAAACTCCGTCTCACTATTTTCTGGCCTGTGAATGATATTATTAGTACAGAATATACTCGTATGAATAAATTCTGATGCGCGATTACCTGTAATTTATCTAAGTTTCAATTTTTGTTACAGGTACCTACGTGCCGTGCTGGATGATTAATTTGAGGCCTCATAAATGCGTGCTAAGTATCCTTGCTAAACCCCTTTCAAATAGATACAGATCGAAGTGAATGGAACGTTGTTCACTAGTAGTTTCTGTTATTCTCAGCAATCAGTTGACCAGTTTGAATTAATTAAATTTTATTGGGCTGCACAATGCAATCCAAAATAAGCCGACATCGTACAGTTGCTTTGATAATATTTTACCTGAATAGTGCTGATCAGTGATTTTATTTTTTTTTAATGTGAGGTCCAGCCAGTATTTTGTAGTATTTTAAGGGTGCTGCTTTCAGCAGTGATCTAGACAGAAGGCTCACTGAAATAATGAACTGTTGGATAGCAATAATAAACATGAAGCACCTATGAAACCTAATAGGCACGAAGTACTGTGTCAAATTCCATGAAAAACAGTTCCTCTTGCTGTTCAAGAATGTTATGAAAGTGAAATTTGTTTTCATTAGAAACATTCGACTTTCGATAACTCATTATAAGTGTATTTGAAACAGGCTTCCAATATTTCACTGCTAGCATTATAGTGTAGGTTAATATGCTATATACAGGTCTGCAAGAAGCCAGGATTTCCTATCGAAAATGTCTCACAGCAACTTTATTTTAAACCCTTAGTTTTCGTGTAGGTACGTACGTAGAATCCGAAAATTCAATTTAAAAAATGCTGTCCATCCACCGTACGGATTTGGTTTGTGTTGTTGTTTGGTTGTCCCATGGGGGGGATTACAAGGAACTACAACATTTCAAAAGTAAAACCATCCAAATAAGAAGTCGTCATACCGTTTTCATTTTAGTTGCCAAGTTGGAAAATAAATTTAAAACGTCTCAGAACCGGAGAGCACTTGTTTTCAAGAGGTAGAATCGAAGGTAGCTATTACGTAGAAATTTTCTCCGCATCGATTTTATGACACGGGTCGTTGATCCACGGATTCTCTCAATGAAACCTATAGGTACCCACCATAACTATCCTATTCCACCATCTTAGCGATTTCGCCCGCAGTGGATTCCATTTTGATGAAGAAAATGAATGGCAACGGCTTCCTAAATTTATCAATACCAAAAACGCTGCAAAGTCCTTGTCACATAGGTTTATTATTCTATTGGACATACCTACAGAAATGTTGGCTGTTCATTTATTGTTTCTTTCATGCGTAATAATCGAAATAGCGATTTCTGGTGGTTTCATCAATTTTGGCCCCTAAAACACAAATCAAGTAAGCCTTTTTTTTCTTTTTTTTTTCAAGTTGTCTTTGATCACTGGTAGTGCCGTTTAATCGTCTTGATCCACGTGTTGACACTTTTTCTAGTGTTATCATACAAACTGATGGTGATTTCAGACGATTTCCCAGGTTTTTGACTGACGAAAAATCAATTTTGGGAGCTGAACATTTCGTAGAACTCAATTTCCCACGCGCTGGTCAAAATCGACTTCATATTCGGTCTTCTCGTCCTCAAAAACATGGAAAAATATATCTCAAAAGCTCATGTTTGTTACAAACATGTTACTAAAACACAAAACGCTGCAAAGTCCTCGTCATATGGGTTTATTATTCTACTGGACATACGTACAGAAATTTTGGCTGTTCATTTAATGTTTCTTTCGTGTGCAATTATTGAAATGGCTATTTTTGATGGTTCAACAGATTATTTTTGATCATTGACAGTACCATTATTAATTGTCTTGATTCACCTGTTCATACAACTTCCAGTGTTATTATACAAATGTATGGTGATTTCAGAAAATTTCCCATGTTTTTGACTCATAAAAAATGAATTTCGGGAGATTAACCTTCGTTACAGCCTCAATTCTTCACTCTTCGGTCAAAATCAACCAAATATTCGGTCTTCTCGCCCTAAAAAACATGGAAAACGATACCTCACAAACTCATGTTCACTAAAACCTCAAAAATCCCTCGAAAACCCCTATTTTTACACTCATTTTTCTCTCATATCACCCCTGGGTGTATGCCGATCGGGCTGATGTGCTTCGGAGGACAACTAGGAGCCAAATGTGTTCCCAAATGGGGACCCGAACTGTGTGCGGAAAAATGACGATTTTAGACCAAAATTTAACGTAAATTTAAGGCTGGAAGTTCCTTCGAACCTCAATTTTCCACTCTTTGGTCAAAATCTACTTCATATTCGGTCTTCTCGTCCCAAAAACATGGAAAACGATACCTCAAAAGCTCATGTTACTAACATGTTACTAAAACACAAAAGTACCTATTTTTATACACATTTTCACTCATAACACCCCTGGGTATATTCCAATCGGGCTGCAAAGTTTTGGGACACAACTAGGGCCCAAATGGAGCATTTGTGCGAAAGAAAGAATTTTTTAGACCGAAAGTGAAGCCGGTACACGTGATACGGCGTACGGCGGACGGACATTGCATTTTTGGAATCTACAAACCTTGAAACGTAAAAGAAAAACGCTGCAAAGTCCTTGTCACATGGGTTTATTATTCTATTGGACATACCTGCAGAAAAGTTAGCTGCATGCGTAATAATCGAAATAGCTATTTCTCATGGTTTTCATTAATTTTGGCCCCTAAAACACAAAAATTAGGTACGCTCATTTTTTTTAAAAATAACTACCTATCTTCGATCATTCGTAGTGCCATTTAATCGTCTTGATCCACGTGTTGACACTTTTTCCAGTGTTATTATACAAACTGATGGCGATTTCAGACGATTTCCCAGGTTTTAACATGTTTAATGTTTTAGGGCTGGGGGTCATTCTGTGAATTCCGACACGCAAATATGCAACGTTTTTCATTGGTTACTACACAGTTACTACCTTCTGTTGTAGCAACCATAAAGAATATCGCACTCGAAAGAAACAAGAGTCAATAGCTACGTTTTTCATTGGTTACTACACAGTTACTACCTTCTGTTGTAGCAACCATATGTTGATGGCGAGTTCTATAATAAGTACAGTAAATGCAACATTATACTTGTAGAGTTCAGTGAAATTGTGGCTTTCATTTTTTCTTGACATTAAAAAACTATATCTAATTTCTCCCTTGCTTTGTCTTGAATATCTTAGTGGCCCCGATGGTCACATAAGACCTTTCCAGTCACTCATAACCCTGGCTTTCATTGTCACCAGCTACCAGTGAAGTAACTCATTGATTATGGATACCTACCTACTTAATTTATCTATTTCACTCATAAAAAATCAATTTTGAGAGCTGAACATTTGGTAGAACTCATTTGTCCACTCTTTGGTCAAAATCGACTTCATATTCGGTTTTCTCGTCCCCAAAAACATGGAAAACGATATATCAGAAGCTCATGTTACCAACATGTTACTAAAACGCAAAAAGTACCTATTTTTGCACACATTTTCACTCATAACACCCCTGGGTATACTCCGATCGGGCTGAAAAGTTTTGGGCCCAAATGGAGCATGTGTGCGAAAGAACGAATTTTTTAGACCGAAAATGAAGCCGGTACACGTGTTACGGCGTACGGCGGACGGACATTGCATTTTTTTGGAATCTACGCACCTTGAAACGGAAAAGAAAAAATTTTGAGGGGGTGTTATAAAAATTGTTTGTTGAGCGAATACATAGGCGTATTATTCACAGAATAATAAACCAAAATTTTGAGGGGGTGTTATAGAATTTTTTTGCTGAGCGATTACATAGGTGTATTAATCACAGATTAATAAGCCAAAAGGGGTTCTAATGACAGAAATACGTGCAACAAGTCGGAGTGAGATTATAGAAGTTAATCTTCCTATATAGGTTTTACTACAGAATATTGTAGTATAATACTACTATAGATCTGTACACCACAATTGTACTACAACGTGGTGAACTAAGTTTAGTCATCTGAGGTCGTAGCTTGCAACTCTATTCTGACCCGAGGTCGGGAGACAACGTCAGTAAAGCCAGAAAATCATTCCCCAAATTAGTCGTGATTTGGTAGTGGAGAGGTCGCCAGGGCGTCATTACTGGACGTCGGGTCGCATTTTCCGACATCGCACCGACCTATTTGTGCAGGTTGGGATGACCACTCTGTATGCGTAAACGCGAAATCCGTATTAATATTACGAATCATTGATCCGATTTAGCTCAAATTCGGTGAGTAGTAGTTGGGTGCAGCTTCTAGAGGGTCCCTTATTAATTAAAGAACGATTAGATCATGAGTACGGACACGGCGCATGCGCAAACAAAAATGCGAGGTGCTCAATTTCTACAAATAAATGACCCGATATTGGTCAATCAGAAAACAGTGGTATACGCAGAAGGGGCTTCTATAAAGTAAAATAATAAACCGTTGTGTAATAATTTGCAGCGTTTTATTTCCATATCCAGTATCCGCTCAAGTGGGATGGCAAAGAACGGGTTGAAGTGGAAAAATAATCATTAATCAGGTAAAATCAGGTAAAGAATAATCAATTCAGGAATTCCCTGGGAACCATGGAATGGAGCAGTGAAAACAAGGGGAATAAAGTGGCCAGTCGGAGCCAAGGGATTTAACTGTTCCTGAAGCTGATTTCTTTTAGTTTTAGTTGCCGGTTCTCGCTCAATCTGTCTTACCGTCCGCTCTTCTCTCGGGTGTGGTAGTTGTCCTCCAGCACCGGCCGAACATCTTTAGCAGCGGTGGACGGCGAGTTTATCCCAAGAACATGGATGGTCCATCTTGAAGGACTTTCAGGTCAATAGGAGTGGCCGCGACGTATCGGGTTTCCCGAAGTGAAATTTCCCGTTGGGAACCACCCGCTAGCTTCCTTCCCTCCTCAATAAACTTATCTCGGGTTCATATATCACCGTCTTGTCTTACTGTATGGCTTCCTTGCAAATACCTCCTCAGTTGTCTATCATGTTCCTCAAACAATTGTTTGGCAATATAGACTTGTTTAGTCTTTTATATTCGTTACTTACTTTTATTCACAGAATAGCTAAGATTATTCCCTTCCTATGTTCCTTTCATATTAGCCCTTCAGGCCGTATTAGCCCTTTAGGGGGATTTGTTGTTATGTCATAACGTGTAGTTAAAAAAAAGTTTAATGAAAATGCCTCCGTTTAGTTCGAAGAATAGTTCCTAAACATTTCATGAAAATCTGGTCATAGGTTCTTGAGAAATTGGGTCTCCGTTTCGATAATTCGATCGTTCTATAATTCACAGTGGACCACCTGTGGCCCAACCCACAAATTTCAGCAATATTGAATTCGAATCGAGGGAGTTGTGCATGTGGGGAAGATTCGCGGACAGACACCGATCCAGATTTTTCAAGAAGACCTAGGTGCCTATCAACAGAAATAACCATCTTTCTTCAAATGAAATAATAATTTCCCCCCAAAAAACAATCTGTTGTAAAGATTTTCCGCCAAGAACCTCCTCAGCCGCGAAAAGGATTGAAATCCATTTTTTCTCGCCAAAGTAGTATGCTTGGTGACCTTGCTCTTGGATGTGCATGTAACAACCTGTTCCTTCCCCCCTAACCACCGTTCCACCCCTCTTACTGTTGTTTCGTTCAACACTCTTTGGCGAGCTTCTTGAAATTTCTTTCAGTGCTGTTTGGTATTCTTTCAATGCTATTTTTTTTGCTTTTTGCTTTTTAGCTTTTTCTTATGCTGTTAGCATTTCCGTGCTCTCATTTCCTGTAATTGACCAGAGCAAAGTCTAGAGTCAATAAAACATTGTCCTCCGCTTCCTGCTTTTTACACAATTTTCATACTCAGCAAAGGTACAGCTTATGGCACGGAACAAATAAAAAATAGTTTTTTCAAACTTCACTCGTGTGTAGACGTCCCGTGAAAAGTTTCTAACCTGACATATTTTTAACCAGACATGTAATCGAAAAACAGCATTCTGAATTTTCTATTTATGTTTGAAGTTGAATAACTAGGCCCTGTTGGTCGTGCTTTCAAGGACCATGAGGTGAGGTGAGGGGGGGAATCTATCTGTAACACCGAATACTTATGCCGATAGTTTTTAACAAGACATTGCATACAGACGCGCACCATGATTTGCGGGCTGTTGTTGCACCTGCCTATCCGAACACCCGAGCACGTGCCACAAGACTGGAAATTGGCAAGTATCATCAGAGGAACAAGTCGTGGCCTAACCCCCCTATCCAGGCCGAATAGTAGAGCCTACGTACACGTTTCTAACGTGACATGTTACTAACAGGACAGAACTGTGGACACAGGCTGTTTATTTTTTCATGAAAAATATATTCAAGGTAACAGGTTCATGATAGTGTGAAAGACTGCATGACATTTCCTATCAAAACTCATACCTGGATTTTTAAATATATTTTTCTATTTATTTTTTATTGTTTTAACACAGAATGTGTTTTAGCCATGGACTAACTAGCCGAAAATGGAACGCGGGATGGGAACGAAATGTGTGACATTAACATGACAACCAATAAACATATCACCAGATGTTTATTGCGACAAACCCGTTTGAAGTGAGTAATTTTATTTATGTAAATCGGAGTTTCAGTCGTTCGCGAATCTTCCTTCGGTTTATAAGAACTTGACGCTGCCCAGGCCCCGGATCAGCTGAGTTGCTCCTTAAGCTAATTTCTATGATATTAACTCTACGAAGCTGTAATTTGGTATGTGGGCTCCTTAGGACTTCAACTTGACGCTGCCCAGGCCCCGGATCAGCTGAGTGGCTCCTAAAGCTAATTTCTATGTTATTCACTCTACGAAGCTGTAATTTGGTATCTGGGCACCTTAGGACTTTAACTTGACGCTGCCCAGGCCCCGGATCAGCTGAGTTGCTCCTAAAGCTAATTTCTATGATATTAACTCTACGAAGCAGTAATTTGGTATGTGGGCTCCTTAGGACTTTAACTTGACGCTGCCCAGGCCCCGGATCAGCTGATTGGCTTCTAAAGCTAATTTCTATGTTATTCACTCTACGAAGCTGTAATTTGGTATCTGGGCACCTTAGGACTTTAACTTGAAGGCTGCCCAGGCCCCGGATCAGCTGAGTTGCTCCTAAAGCTAATTACTATGATATTCACTCTACGAAGCTGTAATTTGGTATGTGGGCTCCTGAGGACTTTAACTTGACGCTGCCCAGGCCCCGGATCAGCTGAGTTGCTCCTAAAGCTAATTTCTATGATATTCACTCTACGAAGCTGTAATTTGGTATGTGGGCACCTTAGGAGTTTAAGTTGACGCTGCCCAGGCCCCGGATCAGCTGAGTTGCTCCTAAAGCTAATTTCTATGATATTCACTCTACGAAGCTGTAATTTGGTATGTGGGCACCTTAGGAGTTTAAGTTGACGCTGCCCAGGCCCTGGATCAGCTGAGTTGCTCCTAAAGCTAATTTCTATGATATTCACTCTACGAAGCTGTAAAATGGTATGTGGGATCCTTAGGACTTTAACTTGAAGGCTGCCCAGGCCCCGGATCAGCTGAGTTGCTCCTAAAGCTAATTGCTATGATATTCACTCTACGAAGCTGTAATTTGGTATGTGGGCATCTTAGGACTTTAACTTGACGCTGCCCAGGCCCCGGATCAGCTGAGATGCTCCTAAAGCTAATTTCTATGATATTCACTCTACGAAGCTGTAATTTGGTATGTGGGCTTCTTAGGACTTTAACTTGACGCTGCCCAGGCCCCGGATCAGCTGAGTTGCTCCTAAAGCTAATTTCTATGATATTCACTCTACGAAGCTGTAATTTGGTATGTGGGCACCTTAGGACTTAAACTTGACGCTGCCCAGGCCTCGGATCAGCTGAGTTGCGGTTTATGTGAAACGCGTGAGCTAAAACACATTCTGTGTTTCTATAATTTCGTCCGAAGTATGTAAATAGAGGTAACCGGGGGTCCAGGGGGCTTGCCCCCTGGCGAGGCGCGGAGCGCCGAGTTTTAATTAACTTTTCAACCCGTTTTTACTATAGTAAATTAGGCGAAACAGTCCTAGGACAGTTACTAACAGGACATCTTCAAATTTTTAATATGAAATTCTCATACCCAGAACGAGTATTATTATTAACACAACCTAATTAACAACTTGGCTATATAGAGGAGTTTAAACATTGGATTATTTTTCTAGGTAGAACATTTTGGGAGATATATGAATTTTCAAACCTTCCGGACAGCTACCTAGCGTGCTATTTTTTATTTTCCTCTTTTTCTTAATGACCCATGACCTACTTTTGCAACTTGAACGAAATAACATGCATAACAACAAATAATTATAGGTATAATAGTTGGATCCGTCTCATGTTTATGTAACTATACCTGGTTGACCCAGTACTTCATTTAGGGCTTTCCCGGGGTAAGCACGAGGTTAGGTATTTTGACCACAGAAAACAGTGACCTACTCAGAGGGGCATGTATACTGAAAATAAACCCTTGTGTAATAATTTGCAGCGTTTTTACATCATGTTCGGGATACATTGAAACGCAAACCATTAAATTTTGAGGGGGGTTCAGAATGTTTTTTTCATGCTCGATTCCAACGGTTCGTCTTTGAGATTGCACAGAGAGCCACGATCTTCTGTCCAGCTTTTATCCCTATAACATATCGAATGGTCCATCTTGATGGACTTCACGGTCACAGTAGGAGTGGCCTCGTTGTATCGGACTTCCTGAAGTAAAATGTCCCTTTGGGAACCACCCGCCAGCTTCCTTCCCTCCACAGTATACTTCTCCGGGCTTTAAACCTTCGCCTTGTCTTACCCTGCTGCTTCCTTGAAAATAGCTTCTCAATAGTTCGTGTTTCTCGAAGAGGTCCCCCTCACTTCCCCACGACAAGTACGGAAAGTTTTTTATGTACCCCTTCTTTCTCCTAAACTCCTTTCCAGCCAGCAGAGCTAAGTATCTTCCTATAATGCAATATGAAAGTTGCCGCGATGGAACAAGTGCTTTTATAAGTTCATGACTCAGAGAAATGACCGGAAAGATGCAAATTTTCTGAGATATCCTCATAAAACTCTGCAACCCATACAAACTGTGCAAATGATTCCTGAATGCAACTTTTCATTTCTGCTAGAAGTTATGGAGGTACTATGTCGATGAGTCAGTAGGAGCAATCCCTAGCACTTCGGGGATAATGGATGGTGCTCCTACTGTCTCTAAAATTATCAGTTCCTACTGGATGCCGAGAAGGGGGCAGGGTAGCTTTCCTCACCTTTTCGCTGGGAATCATATAATGAATTATGTGATCTTATTTCTGGTGACTGATTATAATAATTATCAATTACCATTACTTAATACATAATGGTATATGATGTGTTCGACGGAAGTAAAAGTAAAAGTATTGCATATATGATATTATCTGTCTAGATTCTTTGTATAAAAAATATCGATGTACCGTAGGTGCGCAATACCCTTGCAGTGCTCATAACTATAATACTCGGGAACTACTTTTTACATGACCTTAAGAATTAGTATTATGTGCCAACTATTCATTCTAATATAGAAGGTAGTTGCATGGTTATAGGTCTAATGATGACTAAGGGTCTGGTCTACAAGGTCACGCCCACTTGATGTCAGTGGAGAATCCGCCTTTCCAACCTCTCGTGAGAATTTCTACTCTCGTCATTCGCTTAATTCCTTTCAGATCTTCTCAATTTATCGACACACCCTTCACTGAGAGGTGATGGGACGTGACACGCCCAGTATAATACCCGACATTCCAACTTCTGATCTCCCCCTCCAGGACCGACCGATAATCACGCAGGCACGCGAACCTTTTTTTTTTTAAATTAAAGCGAACTTTTTTGTTTACTTGTGTAGGAAGCCTGCCTTTGTGGGGCATTGAAATCGAGTATACGCGGAATGGTATTGGTGTAGTGTTTGGAAAATAAGAGAGTTTGAACGGACCCGCTCGTTTAACAATATTGGCGTCAGAAGTGGGGATTCACACGGGGAATTCAGAAGGGGAAGAATTGTAGAGAACCAGCCTGGTTGCACGATGGTTGGATTGATGATACCAAGAAAGAAGTCGCCGAAAAATCCTTTTGGTGCAATTTTGGGAGTTCACTGTATGAGTCCGATTTTCATAATTATACTCGTATTGTCGTAAATTATCGATCGTGCAACAATATCACTCTTCATGTTACCTGAAGAAAGGGTCGTGTGTGGGATACGGCGAACGACACAAACTTTGTTTTTTTACACCGTTTCGGATTCTACATTCCTCAAAAAGCAAACCATCTAATTTTGAGGAGTTGGGTAAAAAAAGTTCTGTGCTCAATTATTTAAAATAATACTTAAACTAAAGTTGATCACAACCACATTGTAGGTATGTGTGAAATCTCCGATATAGAAACCTGCCGAGTAGGACGTTTTCCGTGGGTACACATTTAGTTTCACGTTTACCTTCCAGCAATAAGGAGTTCTCATGTCTGTTTCCATCGGGGTAAGCGTCAGTGGTTTCCAAAGCGTTAAATTAAACTTTATTCATATCGGCATTCGATTCCCCCATCCCAGGTAACTGAACTAGGTGTTCATTTATAGAGGTAGAAGGGCCGTATCCCCCAAATCCCTAACGTTCACCGATCGTGGCTTATGCGTTTGAGCCTTCAAAGATATTGAAGTGTTGGTGGGTGACTAAACTCTCCTAGTGAGGATTGCCAAACAAACAAACCTTGTAATTGTTTGAATCGATAATAATAAACTCATCTCTTCTGCATTCAGGTGAGTGGGCCTTTTTAAGCTGTCCACTACATCGCTTAGGAGTTTTATGGTCAGTTTATTATAATCGAATCATTAGAAAATGTAAACAGATATTATTAATACCTATTCAGTAGGTAGGCAGGTATGAAATTTACACCTGTGATAGCGAAAGCAGAGTTTTGGTTTAGATTAGAAGGTGCTCTCAGAAAAAATTATAAGGGACCAAATAGACAATATCACCCAAAATTATCAACTTTGAATAAAATTGGACCTCCTGTTAGAGTGTATAATCATACGGCCAGTCATTTTTACGAGTCTGTTGGTCGAATGGAAGGTAACTCAGTTAGCTAGGTAGTTGTTGGCAATCGCGGGGGGTGGAGGTAGCGTGAAAATATAAGATTCCTTGAGGTACGCAGCCCTCAATCCGATTTCGTGGTCAAACGTGCGAAATTCAGACACACACGCACCCAATATTAGCCTGCTACAGGTTGTAACGTGACGTATATGTACACGTGCTCTGAGCGCTACAGCTGATCGGGGCTTTAACCACTCGGTATGCCGCCAACATGAAATAGGCCCGTCCAACGGAATCTATCATGATGGATGAAACAATAAGTTCTCTCTATGACAGCCAGTTATCTCTATGCAAGCAAGTTTTCTCCAGGTTCACTTGGTTTCTGGAGGCCATTGAATGTTAGACCAGAGAAAAACGCCTTGGGCCGCTCTTACAGAAAGAAGGCCGCATTGTAGAAGCTGATGAGGGACGAGACGCCTAGAGGAAGAAAACGTAGTTAATTATTGACAGAGTGTGGTCGAGGAAGATAGCTTGCACTCTGGGTCCATCCCCTCAGCTCAGCTTTGTCCCCCGGTTCCCCTCACAGATGATACCGTCTCTACAACAAGCTCCTAAATGGAGAGAATCAATACAACCCTTGCACAGGATTTGTCTCCTTCATACAACCCTCACTGCCCTCGTTTCCAAACCAACAACAACCTCCCTCCACACCATAGCTATGTCAATCAACGTTATCGCAACATCATCCATTCAAATTCCCATTTTAGTCACAATAAAATGGTCATGCTTTTACCCGGTGTCTTCTATACGACCGTCAAACAAATACGTTTTCTTCATTTGGCTTCTTCAATCCCGGCGGACAAAAGCTTATTCCACGTTCGCCGCCCGCGTGTTTGTTCTAGAGCTCTTGTGTTATGCCCTTCCATACAAATCCCAGGACGTTCCGAACCGAAAACGGCTGCTGGCTAAAACACCTCTGTCACAACATACCTAGCTTCATTTCTCATAGTCCGCTACAGAAACAAAAGTTCCAATCGTGCACCCAAACGGCTTGACGGATTTTGTTGGTAGTATTTTTCATTAGCTTAAATACTTTCAGTATTAAATATTTCCGTAAGTGTTTGAGTCTCAAATACCCTCTAAATTATTTGGGCTCGAACCCAATTTACTAGAGCTCAAAACGACGTGGGCCACAAAACCTCGGTTCCGTTCAATGATTCATTTTCCATAGTCTGCCACAGAATCATACTAAATACCTACCTAGTACCTAGTAATAAAGCGGAGGTTAAAGCACGGCGAGTTCTTAATATTAATTAGGGTCGAATTTGGGATCATGTTGTGATGCAATTAATTAGTGTGTTGCGTTTATTTTCACTTTAATTTCCTGAGGTAAAATAAGAGGAAATAATGCTGTTTCGATGAGTGGATGGATTAGAAGAATTATTTGTGACCCATCCTCTTCTGTTTTGATACAATCTCCCTCCATTCACCATCTTCTTCTATTTCTCTATGTGTTTTATCTTCAATCCCCGGTAGGGAAGTTATCTTTCGATCAGTTCAATCCGCTTCCGCATTATCAACAAGCGTCGGAGGGTGGTAGTGGTTGACGTAGGTTGATGAGACGTGGGAGGCGTAGGAGAAGTAAAGGGGCTACTTGTTTAAAACAACCCTTTCAGAGGGTCCAGAGCCTTCTTTCTTTCAATTTTGGTTTATCATTTTCAAGAACTTATCTAATTTGTTCATTTATCTAATTTGGAAAATAATACACAAGAATAGTAGAAATAGGTAGAAAGTCAAAAATACGAAATGAGAAATGAAAAATACAACGGATACAGAACTGTAATAAGAAAACGCTGCAAATTATTACAAAGCGGTTTATTTAGCCCTTCCGCGTCGATCGCTGTTTTTCGGGGGGTCAATACCTACCCTCGTGCTTCACCCAATACAAGCTATCATTGTGTATCTACTGGAGCTGGCCGGGCAGTAACAGTTTCGTTATCATATTATGCGTTAGTCTAACCAATATCATATTATGCGTCAGTGCTCTCACTGTCACCCTACCTTTCCTGAGATCTGGTGAAAGGAAAACTACGCTGTATAAGGGCAGCTGGTTTCACCTCTTTCCACCGTGAAATACTTGACTTGTCACTACGTGTCACGGTGGTCACCCATCCAAGTACTAACCGCGCTTGAGCAATAACTTCGGTGATCTCACGGGAACCGGTTTATTCCACCTGATAAGGCCGTAGCACTAAATTTCTGAATTCCACTTCAACATTTTCAAAATATTTCTCTTGGACGAATACATTTTTACTTTTTATTTTATATTTTAAAAAGGTCTTCTACTCATATAAATGCAAAATTCGAAGTACATGCCTACATTGGCCATCTACAGACGCTTTGATTTGAATAACACCTGACGAGTAGGTCTACATGTAAGATTCTGATAATCTAAGATCATCAGAATTGCGATAATGGTCCGTGAGTGGTGGATGGGGGGGAGGGGGATTTTAGTAAAATGCATACATAATATACCTATCTATGTTCCCCTTCGAATGTTTCAAGGCAAGTCTTCAACTCAGCAGTCATCAGACTTTTATAAATCGGAGCTTGGGAAAGGGGTGAAAGGTGTTGGGCCGAAACGGCCGTTGTAAAATAGGTAGGTAGGTATCTAATGATCTGACGAGTGAATTTTAGGGTATCAGTCGAGGGAAGATCAACTCGACATTATACCGGCTGCGTGCTTCGTTGCATTGTAAAACTTATTGTTGTATGACAGAGGCTTGAGATAGAAACAGGTTGCTGAGATTGAAAAATGGCTTTATTTGACTTCGTGTAGAAATAGCGGAATAGATCTGTCAATAACAATTTGATTTTATAGTTTGGTTCATTGAAACTTTAAAAACAAGGTAGTTTGGCATAGTGTGACGGCCCAGTACATAGGTAAACTGTTACTACATAATAATTATAAATTAAAACATGTGAAAAGAGTTCATCCGGTTTTTCGTGGAAGTAATGGGGATTACAACAACACTCCGTTTGTCATTTTCAACCCAAGCAAAGTTTGGCTGGCCAAGGAAAGCAGTCAAACCAGCACTCGTACTGAGTTACCAGAAAATTCCGTAGATCATGAGACATAATATTTATTGATGTTTCTCAAAAAATACTGTCCTATGCAACTCACGGGTTAGGTATCCAGCTGGTAATACCTAACACACAGTATAGATAAAAGGCATGGCGACGGAGGGGTCCTTAGGTTCGCCGATACTTCATTTGCAAAATCAAATTTTAATGAGTAGGTACTACTTGTGTTGCTCTAATTCTTCCGAATGTACTTTTTTCGAGACAGCGTGAAAGTTACTAAACCCATGGTTCTCCGTTCAATCCGAGACCGAAGTTTAACTAAATTCTAAACTCGGACGAAGACGAAAAAAGTGTTACTAAAATGCAATCGTGTCTGAAATACAAATGAGCTATGACCGACTTTTTTGTGGAAAAGAAATAAATAGAAGAAAACGGAAGTTCGGTTGAAAAGAAAGTTCTATTTTCTTTTCACGCTGGAGTGCGATGGTGTTTGGGGTGAGATGGGGGAGTGGGAGGACGAGAAAGCTAACGAATGGAACCAACGTGGGCGAGTGGGGAAAGTTCGAAAAGGTAAAGTTTAGCGAATTGTCAAATCTCGTCGTGAGACGGTAAAGCTGAAGTTTTGGATTTTTTTGCTCTCCAAGACGCTGATGGCTGTTGCTATAGATGGAGGAGTTGGGGGGGGGGGGGATGATACATTTCTCTAGGACATTCCTGGAAAAACGAACAGGAGTACAGAATGTATCAAGCGTCTATAAATTAGGAGCCCTGTCATCAACACGTGTTCAGTAATCAACGAGGCTGCTACTACTGGTAGACCTGGTTTTGAAATTAGTTAGTTTGGGTTAGTTGTTTATCTGTCTATCTAAAGGCGAGATTACACTGGTTGCTGCACAGCTACAATACAATAGGTACAAGTATTTTGAAACGCCACCCGTAAACTATATCCAAAATTTAGAGCTATAGCAGGAATTGAGGTTGTTCAGAACTTGTTCTACTGTGTTCGAAATACGTAGCTAATTTTCCTAGATCCCGTGCAAGCGTCCATGTTCTCACCGTCGAGATAGTAAATAATTTTAGCCAACCTTCCGTTACCTCCAAGAAACGGCTCGTGTGCCTCTGCATTGGAATTGGAAGTTCTGATGTACGTCCTGGCAACCGGCATGCTACAAAGACACCCGAGAAACTATTGTTCTCTCACGTGCACCGCAACCGATTAAAATTGGAGAAAGCGGTTTTCCTACTCAGATGGTCAGAAGACGGCAAGGGACGGGTGCTTGGGAGGGGTAGAGGGTTTCAACTATGAACGTCGGATACGTTTAATTAAAACCACCATAACCATTAAAGGTTTTGGTGGGAGGGAGAGGAAGAGAATTTCTACGGCTACACCTCAGGAGCGACCGCCAATCAAGGGGAGCCCATTTAGCTGTTGGCAGCTACCCCTGGTATGGAAGAACATCTTAGTTTCTTCTGTTCAGTAATTTATCGCGAGTTTATCTCGACCCACAGTCGGCACACCAGCAGTTTTTTTCCCCTTTGCTGAACGAGAAAGAGTTTAACTTTTTCGCTCCAGCAGACTCCACCATGTCCTTAACTTTCGTTTATAGGCTAGTACCAACTCCCTCCGTGCAAGACCATTCTGATAAATAGGTTTTATCAGAATCACGTTTCTAATGAGTGATGTAGCCCTTGGTGAAGGAGGCGTAGTTTAATTATTGTTCCTGTTCGCTCCAAAACACCTATAACAGGTGTACGGGGCTTTTCACGTTTCATCCGGTGTTAAGGTTTGTTTACTTATGCAATGTCGCATTTCGTCCCGGGGGCGTTCGGGTTGTTCTGTGAACCGTACTCTGTCACCATCTCCCCGTTCTAGTAAGCGTTGAAACGTTCCCACCATCGCTTTGGGCCGACAGGAAGGGTATGCGCTGAAATATAAGGACAAAGAACTATCTCGTTTAGACTTTATCCAAATCTTGCTTTACGATGATTTGATAATTCCTATCTAATTATCATGACAACTTCCTTCACAGTATTATTAGGAGTACATCCAACTTTGAATACCTATATAAGGTACCTAGATATTCTCATGGAATACCTTATAGGAATATTATTACGTGTCTTGATTATTTTATCTGACTCAATTAATTGCAATCGTGTTTCAAACGCATGCCATGTAGTCGTATTGCTTCCGAGTCTGCAAGGCAGCGGAAGCTTTGTTTTCACTTTCGAAATGAAAATTTTTTTGTGCTCCAAAATCAAAATGTCCACTTGCATTTTGCGTTTCAGGGCCTCCTGAACAAAATTGGGTTCGTGTCTGTCTGTCCGTCTGTCTGTCTGTCCACATTTCCTTGCCACAGGCATAACATCCACAATGTTGATCCGATTTCAATAAAATTTTCAGGAATTGTGTGGATTTAGGGCTAGATAAGTTTCATCATGATCGAACCAACGATGGCAGGCGCTAACGAGATTCACTTGTGACGGTCATAAATCCATCAAGTTTGAACGGATTTGTGTCAGATTTTCAGGGATGATGCGGGTAAGGTCCCTTGAGGTCCCATACGACATTCATTATGATTGAATCAGCGGTGGCGGTGGCACGTGGAAGCATAATTCCCTGATGCCGGAACGAATCTCTTGTGGAAGCATGACCCATGACCTCAACGACTTTCATCAGACGTAAATATCTCTTGTTTGTATGTCACGTTTGTAAAAGCTGTTTTTGTATACTTATGTGCCGCGTTTTCAATCACGCCTAAACGTAGAAACTAGAGAAACGCCGTTTTTTCTGGCGAATTTTAGCCGTTGCTTGAGGGTAAATGGCGGTTTTAAATCTTTTTTGCCCCCATGCTTTGTATTGCCCAAAAATAACGATTTTTAAATTTTTGGTTGCCCAGTATTCTACCGTCATGAGCATGGCGAACCGGTCATTTCTAGTTTTCTGAAAATTCAATGGTGTCATGCTGTGAATGCCACGAGGAAGCTTCTGTGCCATGTCCTTGGTGGTTCTAGTCACTAGTCACGGATTGTCCAGTTGATAATATTGGAGTGCATTCCAGGTGTGTTCCTCGCACACTACTCCCTCCTCGAGAGTCTTGCTGCGAATAGGACTTTCCAGCCCGATCGGGTCCTCGGCTCAGTTTGTAACCTCTACTCTTTTTTTCGATCTCGTATCTGGATCTGTTTCAGGAGATATGCTAGCTTCAGTGTCTCTTCTATAGGCTCAAGTCCCTGCATCCGCAGCTCTGCAGCTTTGTACTAGTTTCAGCTGAATTTTGTTGTTACTACTTTTTTCTAATTCATTGTTTTCGTTCAACATCACAGTGTCCATAATACCAGACCTCACCACTCGGCGTGTTTTTTTCCGGCGTGCTCTTCAAACACCGGCTACATGCATTTTTCCATTCCTCGCGTACCGCATCAAGATCCGTTCAATCGTTTGGCCATCCACTCAAGGAATACCTACAAATAACTTTGAGTTTTAATATATTATACAAATGATATTATAAAAATCGGTGTTCCTTCAAAGCATTCCAAATTGGATGTACCTAGTCGTAATAATATTGTGAAGGAAGTTGTCATGGTAATTAGGCAGTTATTCACAAATCTTTTTTGTTGGGAGAACGACTAACGATTATAACGTTGCGAACTTGTCCAGGAGTAGAGAAGAGGCAATGCGGCTGGAGCTGGAGAGGTTCTCAAACCTTTTTTTTTCTATCTCTTCGTCAAATACAGGGTCAGTCGTGGGAAACGGAGTGAATTGATCGACGAGCAGTCCGAAAATGTCCACTTTGTTTTCTTCAATCGTGAACCATTGCCCCATTCTTAACTATTCTTATGAGGAGAATACATATGGATACTAACTATGAAAGTTAAAAAAAAACAGTTGACCAACTCATAGCGCTATAATTTGTACGGAATATGTTGTACCTTCGTGTTAATGGATTCTCTATTCTAGGTCCCTTAAGATCTAGAAGGCGAAAGACATGCAATAATAAGCGTAATAATTATGAGGAACCGACCCGTATTTCGGTCTGTTGACCACCGACTATGAATACTTCGATCGAAGGCCGACGAGGACGAGGAGGCCGAATATCAAGTCGATTTTAACCACAGACTGGAAAATTGAGGTTTTTAACGATGTTTCAGCCTTAAATTTACGTTAAATTTTGGTTTAAAATTGTCATTCTTCCGTACAAAGTTTGGATCCCCATTTGGGAACAGGTTTGGGTCCCAGTTGTGCCTCGAAGCTTGGCAGCCCGATCGGGATACACCCAGGGGTGTTATGGGAGAAAAATGGGCAAAAATAGGACTTTCCGAGATTTTTTGTTGTTGTTGAGGTTGTAGCGAACGTGAGCTTGTGATGTATCGTTTTCCATGTTTTTTAGGGCAAGAAGACCGAATATGAAGTTGATTTTGACCAAAGAGGAAAGGATTGATGTTGTAACTAAGGTTCAGCTCACAAAATTCATTTTTCGTGCGTCAAAAACCTGAAAAATTGTCTGTAATCACCATTAAAAAAAAAAAAAAAACCGGAGCCTACCTATTTCATGTTTTTGGGGGCCAAAATTGGTGGGCACCATCCAAAATAACTATTTCAATTATTGCACAAGAAATAAACAATAAATGAACAGCGAACATTTCTGTAGGTATGTCTGATAGAATAATAAACCCATGTCACAAGGACTTTGCAGCGTTTTCTATGATTTTTCAAATTTTCCAGAGGTTCCTGTGACACACTGGGCAGGGGGCCGTGGCGAGAGAGGTACAGTGAAATATGAACCCCTGCAATCTTGGAAAAATCATAGAAAAAGAACTACTTATCGTACGGCAGTGCGATTGGTGTCAAAATTCTCAGAATGGAATTTACTTTCATTAAAAAAAAGCTGCAAACTATTGCACAAAGGTTTATTATTCACCTGTATAGATGCCCGTTCTGCGTAGATCACTGTTTTCTGTGGTCAGTACCCTCGACCTCCCCCCACGAAAGCCCTAAATCGAGTACTGGAGCCAGTCCCGGAATTAAAGTTTCATACAAATGCCAGGGGTTCAATAATTCAATCAATAATAATTATTTGTAGTTATTCATGAAGCATAAGGTAAATAATAAACCGTTGTGTAATAATTTACCTGTATATAGATGCCCGTTCTACGTAAATAGCATAATAAACCGTTGTGTAATAATATGCCGTTGTGTTATAATTTACCGTTGTGTAATAATTTACCCAATTCAGCGTTTTTTCATGTTGCAAAAGTACCTATCAATAAAATCTAAATGGCCCATCATTTTCCGAAAGGAATAATATCACAGAACAACCAACTCGACTTCATACGGCCCTCCGTGATTATAATCAGGTGCTCCCTTGCAATGATATCTGGGCCGGATTTATACCGTTTGATTCATGATCATGTTGACGAAGCTTTTTGGTGCAAACGAACGGCTGGTCGTACAATGCTCCGGGTGGTTTCGAAAAATTCTTTAGTTCAAGATCAGTTTAACAACGTAAAAAAATCTATACCCTTCTATTGAAAGTTTTCGAGCTACGGCGTTCTGAGTATTTCAACCCCTATTTTTCACCCCTTAGCGATGACTGACAGTAACGCCGAGCTTCGCGGACCAACTGGACCCCAGTTGGAACCTACACACCAAATTTCATTAATTTTGGTTCATGTTAACTAGGAAAAGTGCTGCGTACGGCGGACGGACAGCAATTTTTTGGTTTATTATTCTGTGAATAATACACCTATGTATTCGCTCAGCAAAAAATTTTTATAACACCCCCTCAAAATTTTTTCTTTTCCGTTTCAAGGTGCGTAGATTCCAAAAATGCAATGTCCGTCCGCCGTACGCCGTCCGCCGTATCACGTGTACAGGCTTCATTTTCCGTATAAAAAAGTCATTCTTTCGCACACATGCTCCATTTGGGCCCTAGGCTTGTCCCGAAACTTTTCAGCCCGATCGGAATATACCCAGGGGTGTTATGAGTGAAAATGTGTATAAAAATAGGTACTTTTTGCGTTTTAGCAACATGTTAATAACATGAGCTTTTGAGGTATCGTTTTCCATCTTTTCGGGGACGAGAAGACCGAATATGAAGTCGATTTTGACCAAGGAGGGAAAAATTGAGGTTGTACCAGATGTGCAGCTCTCAAAATTGATTTTTTATGAGTCAAAAACCTGCGAAATCGTCTGAAATCACCATCAATTTGTAGAATAACACTAGGAAAAGTGTCAACACGTGGATCAAGCAATAAATGAACAGCCAGCATCCAGTGTGAATAATAAACCCATGTGACAAGGACTTTGCAGCGTTTTTTATTGCATTTTCGGATTCTACGTGCCTTAAAACGTAAACCATAAAATTTTGAGGGGGGTTAAATTTTGTTTTCAAGCTCGATTTCAAAGGTTCATTATTGAAAATAATAAACCAACATAAAATAAATACGCGCGCAGACCCCATTCGTCTATTTTACAGTGAGTTTCGCGGCATTTCTCACCAGAAAACAAAGTGTCCGAGCCAAAATGAGTTTTCAACAGTGAGAAATATCATGCAAAATACGGTTTACACAGCTCCATACAACAATCCGCAAATTTTGGACTTCTTAACAACTTCGAAAAACAGTTGAAATTGAAAAATATATGTCTCTTTAATGAAATATATGCAAATATGTGTTCAAACTGGGGTGAATGGTTGTTTCAGGTAGATTTGGGAAGGTGAGGTTGGTTACTGGATGAGCGAACATCCAGATAGGTTTATCACCACGTTGGATATTAGAGGAAGGAAGTGCCCAGAAAGGTTTATCACCGCGTTGAATATTTTTTTGGAAGGATATCCAGAAAGGTTTATCGTCACGTTGGATGTAAGGTTGAGAAGGGTCAGTGGAAAGACGTGTGAGGTAAGGTAAGAGAGAGAAGGCTCCGTTTCGAGAGAGATCGATAGAAGGGCGAGCTGGGTAAGCCGGGCGCCTTATAAAGGCGCCTCTACCCTCCCCTGGTCCTCAGACGGCCGTTGAAAGCCGTTGGGGGATCCTTGGAGGGAGAGATACCTGGCTCTACCCCTTGCATCACGCAGCTCGCCTTCTCCGCATCTTTATTGGTAACAGTCTAATATTTACAGATTTGGAGTGGTATGTTTTAAAGGTACCATGACACAGTCAATGGAATGTTCGAAAAGATGTGTTATTAGCGATATATGTGAAATTGAAGTGTTCTAAAACGGTTCAGGAAGTGTCAGTTGAAATTTGTGGATACATAGTTGAAAGTGAAAGTTGAAATTAACGGAGACATAGCCTGAAAAATAGTATGTGAATACATACGAATCCTATCCCTACTGATAAGTTTCAAAGGAATAAAAAATCGAACGATTCATGATGTTGCAAAGCTGCTCATTCCCAAATATTTGCTTTCAATTAGCGGGCGATGTTAGATCTTCAAGGTTATCGATGGCTCCACGTAATTGATTTCGGTTTGGCTCGGGAAAAGGGCGAGGAAGAAAAGAAGAAGGATAAACTATCTTGACGGATCATTACTGAAGCAATATCGATCAGTGTTTGTGTGGGATTCTAAATGAGGTGGTTGGTCTAATTGTTCTGTACTTAATGCTGACATTGATAATAATTTTATAGTTTGAAATGTTTTGCAGTTTTCTTGATCACTTTTTCAGCTGCGAACATGAATATTTTCCAAACGATTTGATCCTAGGGTCATTCAGTTCAAAAGTGGGGCCTAATATTGCTAACATAATCTACTTAACTTCTATCGATGCATACCAAGATCTCAGACAAGCCACCACCATACCACCTCATTCATACCACGTTCACTACTCGCCCTCGTTATTCGGTTCACATTTCTCCCAGTTTTCTCTCTCTTCCGAGTTCTTTTCTCATCCTATGAGAAAATAAAGGTTGAAACTCTGAAAACGGGATTCAATTCACGATCCGTAATCACCCTGAGCCCCTTCCTCGGGATTTAACTGGAAAAGACAGTTTAGAGAGGTGGATCGGGAAGGGAGAAAGAATGCTCAAGGCGGAAAAGGGGAAGCAATAACAGCGTTAGCCGGTCTTCATTTATCTTCATCCTCATCCTTCGAGAAAGTTGTTACAATACGACCCTTCAGATTCCTCTCCGCCCCCTGTAGTACAGTGGTTAGACTAGGTTAGAATAGTTTCCATCACTCCGTTCTGTAAAACTTCATTACTATAAATTATTATCCACTGCGGGGAAAGATTTTCATCATTCGTGTGAGGATCCTGGATGGAGTCCTGAATTATGCCAGGAAATTGGTCTATAATCAGAGATCATCTGTTCAGGACCTTGATATAAGGTCTACCGGGCGGAGTGCTTTTCATGGGTCCTCAAGAATAAAGCACGGTATGAGATGGAAAAACCGCAAAAAAACACCAAACGAGGCAATACCCAGACTAAGATTATATCTTAAATCACTCGCGGCGGAATAGTGGAAATCCATAGCAAAAAACGCTGCAAATCCCTGCACAACGGTTTATTATTTTGTATAGAATACCCTTCTGTTACAGATCACAGCTCTATGTATAGATAACCCGTCTATATAATATAATATGTACTATTCTATGCATATTATGTAGATCGCAGACCCTCCGTAGGTAAGTACCTAACCCCGTACTCGTTACTAGGTACCTACCTAAATCACGAGTTAAATGTTGCTAAAATAATTCTGCCGATGACAAACAGTACCTAACAAAAAGAAACACACATAATGAAGTTCTGAAAAGAAATTGTTGATGAGGAGTGAAAAAAGTTGCAAAAGTACCTACCAACAAACTCCAGCCCCTTCTACGTAGATGGTATAATGAACCGTTGTGTAATAATTTACCGTTGAGTAATGATTTACCGTAGCAATAATTTACCCATCAATAATACTTCAACGTTTGTTCAAGTTTCACTACCTACCAACAAACTCCAAAAGAGCCATCATTTTTCAAATTAAATAATATCACAGAACAACCAACTCGACTTCATACTCCGCCAATATAATCAGGTGATCCCTACCAATGATTGGCCGTATTCACAAATTCCTATTGTGGGCGCGTCTCTGGTTACGAGATTTGGTTTGAATTGTATACAATTTCATTCACACTGGAGTCGAAAATGCCTGTCGGTGCAAACTTCGGGGCCTTACTGTGAACGAACGGCTGGACGTACGATGCTCCGGATGGTCTTAAAAAACTCGCAAGTTCAAGAACTATTTAAAACCGTAAAAATATTTAAGTAAAAAAATGGTATAGGCGTTTTGATAATTTCAACCCCTATTTTGACCCCTTAGAGATGACTCACAGTAACGTCGAGCTTCGAGGACCAACTAGACAGCGAACGGAACCTATAACCCGAATTTCATCAATTTTCTTTCATGGTAACTAAGAAAAGTGGCCCGTACGGCGTACAGCGGACAGACAGAAATATTTTGGTTTATTATTTTCAATAATGAACCATTGGAATCGAGCATGAAAAAAAAAATTCTTACCCCCCCTCAAAAGTTGATGGTTTACGTTTCAAGGTATGTAGAATCCAAAACTGCAATAAAAATATTTCTGTCTGTCCGCCGTACGCCGTACGCCGTACGCCGTACGGGCCACTTTGCTTAGTTACCATGAATAAAAATTGATGAAATTCGGGTTATAGGTTCCGTTCGGCGTCTAGTTGGTCCTCGAAGCTCGACGTTACTGTCAGTCATCTCTAAGGGGTTCAAAATAGGGGCTGAAATTTTCAGAGAGCCTATACCTTTGTTTTACGTGAATTTTTTTACGGTTTTAAATAGTTCTCGAACTTGGGAGTTGTTTAAGACCACCCGCAGCATCGTACGTCCAGCCGTTCGTTCACAGTAAGGCCCCGAAGTTTTCACCGACAGGCATTTTCGACACCAGGGTGAATGAAATTGTATACACTCTCGTCACCAGGGACGCGCTCGATTCAATCAATCAATCAATTTATTCAATCAATCGAGCAATCAATCGATCAATTTTTTCAATTGCAATTGGAATTCACTTAGATTTTGAATTGCAATTGGCCACTGCTCACCAATCTACCTAACATCCCCATCTAAATTCCCGACACATTAATCATAAACATAACTCCACATTCGCCAAAATTGGCAAAGTTTTTTCAATTGCAATAGGAATTCACTTAGAATTGTCAATATTGGTATAATGAATTGGACTTTAATTTGAATTGGAATTTTTTTCGAATTGCCTAATTATTGGCATTGTGCGCTCGTCACCAGGGAAGCGCTCGATTCCATCAATCAATCAATTTATTCAATCGATTTCGAATTGGAATTCATTAATTGAATTGGAATTCATTAATTGGATTGGAATTCATTAATTTGAATTCAAATTAATTTGAATTGGAATTCATTTCGAATTGTCTAATTGGTATGGTGCGCATTGGCATGGTCCGAAATGGTTCTGCAATTCTATTGGCCAACGCTGATACAGAGAGCTGTGATCTGAAACAGAAGGGTATTCTATACAAAATAATAAACCGTTGTGCAGGGATTTGCAGCGTTTTTATTGCAGTTTTGGATTCTACATACCTTGAAACGTAAACCATCAAATTTTGAGGGGGGGTAAGAATTTTTTTTTTTCATGCTCGATTCCAATGGTTCATTATTGAAAATAATAAACCAAAACTACAGGATAAAAATAAAATAGTCTATTTCCACGTACAATAGCAAACTGTAGACCGGTTTCGGTTGTTACACCGTATGTATAATATATACATGCCCCTTCTGCGTAGATAGTATAATAAACCGTTGGGTAATAATTTATCGTTGTGTAATAATTTACCGTCGCGAATTAATTTACACAACAATAAACCGTTGGGTAATAATGTACAAATAATAACCGTTGTGTAATAATTTACCTGTATAGTTGCCCTAAATCGAGTATAGAGCCAGCCCGGGAATTAAATTTCATAATATTGTTGTTATTCACAAAAGTACCTATGAATAAAATCTAAACGAGCCGTCATTTTTCAAATGAAATATAATATCGAGAACAACCAACTCGACTTCATACAGCCATCCGTGATTATAATCAGGTGCCCCCTAGCAATTATCTCGGGCCAATTCCAAATTGTTGTCGCGTCCCTAGCAGTGATATCTGGGCTGAATATTATACTATGTAATTTACCCTCCTGTTGAAAAAGCCTGTCGGTGCAAACTTCTGGGCCTTACTGTGAACGAACGGCTGGACGTACGTCTTAAAAAACTCCTAAGTTCCAGAGCTATTTAAAACCGTAAAAAATTCGAGATAACGGCTCCTAGAGATTTTGACCCCTATTTTTCACTCCTTAGGGATGACTGGCATTAACGCCGAGCTTCGAGGACCGACTAGACCCCAAATGGAGGCTGTTTTGGATTTTGTTGATAGGTACTTTTGCAACTTAGTAATCGTTGAAGTATTATTTACGGGCAAATTATTACACAACGGTAAATTATTACACAGTGGTTCATTATAATATCTCCGTAGAAGGGCATCCATGCAGGTAAATTATTACACAGCGGTTTATTATTTGCCTTATGCTTCATGAATAACTACAAATAATTAATGATTGAATTACTGAATCCGCGAATTTGTAAGAAAATTTAATTCCTCCAGTACTTGATTTAGAGCTTTCCTGGGGACAGCTCGAGGGTATTGACGCAGAAAACAGTGATCTACGCAGAAGGGGCATCTATACAGGTAAATAATAAACCTTTGTGTAATAATTTGTAGCGTTTTTTATTGCATTTTCGGATTCTGCGTACGCTGAAACGGAAACCATCAAATTTTGAGGGGGGTTAAAAGATTGTTTCATGCTCGACTCCAAAGGTTCATTATTGAAAATAATAAACCAAAATTCGTACCACATTGGAAAATACTCTAAAAACATATTGAAAGAATGCCTACAATAGCCACCAAAATACCTAGCAAAAAATCGCGTGTACATTATCCGTTGGTAGTAAATTATTAACGTTATTAGTCTGTGTTGCTAATACACTAATTATTATTATTACAAAGTATGCCAATTAATGCCTAGTTAATAAATAAACTGAACTGTATTATATATACACTATGCAGAAATAATATGGAAAATATGATTATTGTGGTATTGCTATGAACTAGGTACATAACTATTAATATTGTTATCCGCTTACCACTATTACTTACCTATTGTTGCTAAAATAGTATAATATTATTATTCGCTTAAGTATCTAATTACCCGACCTACCCAAACGGGAGCAAACATTGCTAAATGAATACAAACTACCAAACTACTCAAACTACTAACTTGGAATGAGGGGGCTGTGGCTGGTCGTTGTACGTACTCCTCTCCCAACACCACCGCGTCACCATCTAAGATTGGATTCGTAGGAAAAAAATGAGGTATAATTTCCTTCCCACGTTAAAGTTTCAAAAAACAAGGGAGAAAAGCCTGCCCTGGGGAAAAACCGCAACGGAAACTTCTTTAGTGTAGGGCATAAATAAATCCCATGTAAAACACCCTCTCCGGGTCTTGGGGGCCCTTACAATGATATATTTATCCGGATGGCTGTCGGACCGCCCCTTCACCCCTCCCTCGACCATTCCTTCCCCGCCGACCATCGCCGCTTTCGGTCGCCCCTCTGAAAACAAATGTACTCGCAGGAGTCGACGTCTCCTCTCGTCCTCGGTCCTCAGTCTGTGTCAAACCTCGACCATTCATCCTTTCGAATTGACCTCCTTCTCTCTCGTTTCACCGCTTCATGAATAGGAATAGTCGTGACGGTGAGGAGATGGGGGGTAGAAAACGATCTCATCTGATGACTTCATCATGATGTATAACGGGGTATTCGAACGTGCGACATTATGAACCTCAAATGAACTTACCTTTTCAAAAATGTAATAATATATTATACTACTACTTAGTAACCAAGATTTTGGGTAATTTTTCTAAGTTGTTAATGTAGCTAGGCATCCGTTGAGAAGTTCAACCCTGAAAAAATCGCTATAAAACGACCCGAAATTTCTCCGTTCTCACGGAGAAACATAGAATCATGGACATGTTTTTGGAAGCACGAATTGACAGTACCGTACTGCATATCCACATTCAATGTTTTCCCGTCAAAAGGGAGAAAATTAGGTGTATTTATTTTATTTTATTTATTTATTTTTGGTGAACAGAGAAAGTTGGGTATTGAAGAAAGGCTCACTGAGCTGATTAGGGAAGGCTCTCGCCTTGCCATTCGTACTCACCAGTCCTGCAGAGGCTCCATTTCATATTTCATCCTCGTAGGTCAAACAGGAATGAAATTAGCCTCAGAGATCACGCAGCAGATTAGGGAGGGTCCTGACCTTGTCATTCTTACCAGTCTTCCAGAGGCTCCATTTCGAATTTAATCCTTTCAAGCGAACAGAGGAGTGAAATTAGCCTCAATGCTCACTCAGCTTATTAGGGAGGGCCCTCATCTCATCATTCGTACTCACTAGTCCTGCAGAGGCTCCACTGTGAATTTCATCACCGCAGGTCAAAACAGGAGGGAAATCAGCCTCAGGTCTCACGCAGCTGATTATGGAAGGCCCTCATCTCATCATTCTTACTCACCAGTCCTACAGAGGCTCCACTATGAATTTCATCATCGCAGGTCAAAACATGAGTGAAATTAGCCTCACGGCTCACGCAGCTGATTAGGGAGGGCCCTAACCTCGTCATTCTTACTCACCAGTCTTACAGAGGCTCCATTTAGTAATCGGCTTCAGTTCCGCTTGAGTTTAGTAAACAACTACCTTGGTTTCTAGGACGTCAGGTGTATGGAAACCCTCACTATTTATCGGTTGTGCGTTACACTTCTTGGGGTCGGTCGGAAATTTTAGATTGTCCCCCTGATTTATGTATGTAGGTACCTGCTAAAAACCAGAATTATCATGATTTTATCAACATTATTTTCAACAATAATGCCTCGAACGAGGCTCCGATAAATATCTAATTCCAATAATTATTTCTTTGGTGGAGTAGTAGATTATCTACACGTGGTTTCAATCTGCGTTGCCGGATAATGGATGTTATATTAATGGGTAGTTACTCTGGTGTTGAACTTCATTCTCACTAAATGTTGTATAAATTATCAGTTAGGTCGCATTTTGTCGCGGAGAGGGTAGGAGTTGTGGGAAGGCCCTTCATTTACCCGAGAGCCCTACCTAAATGACGGAAAAAGGTGGATTGCAGAATAATTAGGTGGACAGCAAACTTCATGTTCATACATTTCCGTTTAGTTTGATGCGTTGTCGAGAATTTAGCAGGTTGGATGAGCACAGTTCGGTCAATAGGTTTTGATTAGTTGCGGCCCTCAGTTAGACAGAACAAACATGGTGGGTGGTGACAGCAAAAATAGCTTTATCCTTTCCGTAGCAACCATATTTTTATTGTAAGCCCCATCAGTAACTGCTGGTTGCGGTACATTAATCTGTTTTCCCCATCTCGTATTATTGATAGATAAATTATTACACAATGGTAAATTATTACTCAATGACAAATTATTACAGAACGGTAAATTATTACACAACGGCAAATTATTACTTAACGGGTCATCTACCAAGAAGGGGCTGGATTTTGTTGATCGGTACTTTTGCAACTTGAACAACCGTTGAAGTATTATTGATGGTCATTACACAACGGTTCATTATATGTATTGACCACAGAAAACAGTGATCTACGCAGAAGGGGCATCTATTTCATCATTATTTGCGTTTCTTTTTGCCGTTTTAGTTACTCTTTGTCATCGGCTGTATTATTTTAGCGACATCTAACTTGTGATTTACGTAGGTACCTAGTAACAAGTACGGGGTTAGGTACTAACTTACGGAGGGTCTGCGATTCACATAATATGTATAGAGTAGTACATGTTATATTTAATAGACGGGTTATCTATACAGAGAGCTGTGATCTGTAACAGATGGGTATTCTGTACAAAATAATAAACCGTTGTGCAGGGATTTGCAGAGTTTCTTCAAAAAGGGAGACAGCAGAGATTGCGCCAGTCATAGAGGAATAGCCCTCCTTAGCCAGCCAGGAAAATTGTATTCTAAGTTGAGGGCAGCAGTGGAATCAAAGTGGTCAATGGGGCTTCAGGAGGGGGCGTGGCACCCAGGACCAAATATTTACATTAGGGCAGATCTGTGAAAAAGTGATTGAACACTATGGCGAGGCTCGCATTTGCTTCCTTCATCTGGAAAAGGCATTCTTTCCCCTGGAACGAACTGTGGGCCGTGTTGGAGAAGAAAGAGGTCGAGGGTAGCCTTATCCAGACCATATAAAGTTTCTACAAAAAATTGTCGGAATAAGGACCGTACTGGGGGAGCCACGTCTGAAGAATTTGCCACGACAGCAGGAGTACGCCAGGGGGATATCCTCTCACCATACCTATTCATCATTCTTATGGACGAAGTGATCAGAGAGTGCAAGGGATTAACCAAGAAGTTCACTGTAGGGAATTGGATGATGAGACAGGTGAGTATCTCAGAATTGGGTTTTACGGACGACGTGACACTGATTGCTAAGACCCCGATAAAACTTCAATGGAACCTCGACTTCTGGAACCAGAAGATGGCAAAGAGGAATATGGTTACCGGCACGGCAAAGACAAAAACGATGGTGGTCTCCAAGAAACCACTGAGGCAGTCCATCACTCTGCGAGGGCAACCTCTGGAACAGGTAGAGAGCTTCCAGTACCTAGGAGCTGTGATTAGGCAGGACAGGAAGCATGACAAGGAAATCACTGCACGGTTGCTGCCTCATCACGACTCTATCTCACTATGAGCTGGAGCTTCATCGGCAAGAGGGAAGTATAAAAATATTGTGCATGTCACCCTCACCCAAAGCGCAGGATCTTCGATCAGCACGACCAAACATGCAAGCCGGATACAAGCAGCTGAAATACGGTACCTAGATCGCGTAGAAGGTAGGGCAAGAAACCAAACAATACGGAGCAGCCTGAATCCATGATGGAAGTGAGTGGAGGATTCGCAGCTACGTTGGTTTGGCCACGTGGTAAGAATGCCGGTCAACAGGTATCCTTGCAAGGCCTTCGAGGCCCGTTATACGGGCAAACGCTCGAGAGGCAGGCCCGTCGCAAATGAACGAGAACATTCATGATACCCTGAGAGCCAGAGGACTTCCATTGAGCCAATCTCCAGCGCTGGCTGCTGACAGAAAGGGGTGGTCTTCCTTTTGCAAAACCTCTACACCGCAAGGTAGAAGAGAATATACGAAGATGAAGAAGATCATATTTCAGTAAAAATCAAGGTTAGTACAGTTCTTCAATCTACAGTCCGTCTGAAAGGAAATGATTTCAATTTTTTTTTTTTTTTCACTCAACTAGTAAATAAATAGTTTTATCACAGGAGATGACTTAAATACAAAACACTCAACCTGGGGGTCAAAGCGTACCAAAACGAAGGGTCGCGAGCTGTTTTCGACCGGACAAAAGGCCCACTGTGATTTCCTAAGTGCAGCGTTTCCGCTCAAACATGTCCCACAGTCTAAGAAGATTGCTGTGGTCATCAAGGTCTTGCAACCAGGCAAAGTACCGACAGATTACTCATTAAACTCATTACTCCCGGTCCTTTCAAAACTGTTTGAGAAGCTACTAAAGAAGAGACTCATTGGAACAATAGAAGAAAGGAACCTAATACCACAACACCTGTTTGTATTTAGAGCGAAGCATTCTTCAGTGGAGCAAGTCCTTAGGGTAACAGATGTAATCGAAAACGCCTTGGAGGACAAAAAATGATGTAGTTCTGTATTTCTTGATGTATCGCAAGCTTTTGATAAAGTTTGGCACGACGTGTTAATGGACAGACTGCAAGGGATGCCATTATAGCAATACTGCCAAATGCCGGAATCCTATTTCTCGGACATGTGTGCTGAAGGAACTCTTATCTTAGCTCACTCAGCCCCATTGTCAACGGCCCCTTTTAGGGCCACCAACTTTTTCACTGTGTTGGGTCTCTTGTGACTTAAGTCGAGACAAACCTCGCAGTTTAAGGGAAAATAGCCCGAAACAACTTAGATGGCAACACCGTCGAGAGCAAACTTATCTTCGCTCCCATTCCGTCATAATTGACCGATTTTCAATCCGTGCATTGGATTCATAATTAGCAAAGCAGTCGCGCAAATTGTTTCCAGTGTTCTAAAATTCGAAATTTGTTCACTTCATTCACCGGGGTTCAAATTTTACAATTTATTCGGAAATCCCAATTTCAAATTATAGAGGGGTGTGTCCTGATTACGATGACCACTGACCAATTCCGTGATTAAACCGGTTCCCGTGAGATCACCGAAGTTAAGATACCTCGAGCGTGGTTAGTACTTGGATGGGTGACCGCCGTGACACGTGGTGACATGACCAAGTATGACCCATGTAGCTATTGGGCGAACTCCTCTACAATCAAGGGGGCGAGGTAATGAGTAGCCAAGTAAAGAGCGAAATGATCAGACCGAATTCTGATCATCCCATTGGAGGACAGCTGATCACGTCCGCGACGCTGGCAGGGCAGTCGGACGAAAAGCCCCAGCCTGGAATGGCTGTTACTTTACTTTACTTTACCCCATCAGTTGTTGTCCAAATGGTGATGGACGGTGATGGTAGGGGAGGAAGGCGTGGGACAGGGGGCACCTGGCTTCTATACCTAGATAATTACCTGTAAAGTATTTCAGACGTAACTGGTTATTGTTTTAAATACTTCAATAAACGCCCCTAAATTATTTTAAAAAATACAAAAATCAGGAAGTTGTATTTCCGTAGATTCCACACACTACAGAGCGCGGATGAGTTGGGAAACGGTAAGGGCCTTGTTGGGCCTCTGTCTTCACCTGTCCTTTGATGCTCGTGTTAGCGGAAACCGGCCTAACTATGGATCTCAGGAATTATGGAAGGGTATATATATTTTTTATTATATACCCAAAGGTCACCGCATACAATAGGTCAAGTAAATAGCCCCTACCGCATATCAAGAATTTCTACTATTTTATCGATCCATTCAGTGATTGATCAGCACATGTTGCCAGAATCTGTGAGTATTTCACGTACTGATACCTTGCTTTTTCAATTATTTAAGTAGAAAATGTGAAGTATATTGGTGATTGTAGTTTATAAGTAGAAAGTGTGAAGTATAATGGTCCTTATCCTTGTCTACACATGCACAAACGTTTCTTCGTCAAAACGAAGATTATCTGAGTGGGAGACGGGTCGAGACAAATTGAAATTTGGAGGGTAGGCAGGGCTTGCCAATAGTTGGTACTACATCTCATGACGGCCATCCAGAGACATGCAAGCCGAGTACCAAGCTGTGTAAAAAAAATACTATCTTTTTCCGGCTACCATTCTCTTATAATTTAACAGTTTTAGATTTGACAACTCCAAGCTTCCAACCGCCTCCAGCCTCGCCTTCAGCTTCAGAATTGAATTACCAGATAAAGTTATGAACACTATCAAATGAGAGCGTGGAATTAATATTCGTTGATGAAAATAGTCTAGTCCTGATCGAAAACGAGGAACAAACCAGTAAATGTATGGGACCCTACAAAGATGACGCCATGAATCAAGAGGCGTTTTGCAGCTTCAGTTTGACGGTCAAAGACCAGTTATAAGATCCCAAATCTGAAGGATAACATCCCACATCATATTGTCAGCAGCAGGGCAAAGCGGCACGTATCACATCGCATCTAATATTATTTATCACATCAGGTTAGGCACATTTTGCTGTTCGTTTCTAAGCCATGGATTTAGATGTTTAATGTTTCATAGAATTAATATACAGTTCGTGTGTTAGATGACTCTACATATCGAGGAATTGAAGACTCAGTAATATGAAAAAAGGTTTCTAAATACCAGTACCTTCTAAATAGTCGTGGGTACACCTGCAGTGTAATTGGGATCTTGATAAGATAGTCTCCTTAGTCCCCAAGCATTTAATGTACCTTGAGATTAACTCGATCTCACTTTACTGAAATACTTGTGTTCTCTTGGTAAAAGGGAGGTAAAATAACGGAGGAACCAACCTTTGGAGTGGTGGCCACGAACACTTGAGAAAGTTTCTGTGGTAACCAGCTGCTTTGTCATCGGTCCCAGTACCCTTGATCGGCGACCCTTAAGAAGTTCACAGTAATCAAAAGTTGGCCAACTCTCCACTCCGCCCTGGATGCCATCCCCAATCAAAACCGTCTTCCAGCAGTTCTTGAGCGATCATCAACTTGCAAAACACAACATATCCGATCTTTGAGCACGAGATTCGGATAGGATAATGCTCTCGATAATAGCGCTATAGCGCCTAGCTAGCTTATACGTATAATAATTTAGAGGTTTGCTGCACATTATCATTGCAGTGCAAATGTTTACTGTAAGTTATATGCAAACTTTAGCGAATCATCATCACGGTAGCCTTGAACAGTTTGACAAAATTCAACACAATTTCATTTGACAATTTTTGTCGTCCAGACTGTTTGAGCAAGCTGAGTCATAAGTTTGTATTCATTTTCGTCCTTTGGTCCTGTGATCGTCAGTTTGCAATATTGATGGTCCCCGAAAAGTGAAACCAGTCCAAGAAATAGCAATACTAAGCGTATCCGATCTTATTGGATATACTTATAGGTCGTTGAGCTTGAACTGGGCCCATCAACTTGAGTGTGAATCGTACGGTATACGTAACTCCATTCCAGGTATCATTGATAGTGAGCAGATGATTATTATCACCACGGCCTTATGAAATCGAGTTTATTCATAGTCGGTTCTACCGAGCGATACCTGGTAATCGTCAATGCGTCTGGCGTCATAATTGGCCATTCACGTTACTTACAGGATTCATAGAAATCAAACAGTCGGGTCGCGAAGGAAAGCCCCGTTCAAGTCGAAAGAGACGTTCCGGTGATTTTACCATAGCCTATGTCCGTCTCAGGAACTTGCTGATCACGTTGAGACCACCCCCATTAAAATCGAAGCAGTTTATACGTTTTTAGGTAACAGACTCAAACAAGAGTTTCATATATTAGACTAGCATTTATAGGTTCCCCAAGTCCAAATAGGACGTTTCTCGAAATTAAATTAAGAATTTCCAAACCAAATTAGGAATTTTCCATTTTCGATTTAGGGTTTTTCCATTTCAAATTATGAATTTTCCATTTTCGATTTAGGATTTTTCCGTTTCAAATAGGGAAAATTCCATTTTAAATTAGGAAATTTTTACAGATTACGCGATTTGCAGTGTTTTTCCATTTGGCAGTCTCTCTTCCTGTCTCACGCGACATTCCGCAGTTTTGACTCCCGGAATTTGCGGTTTATTGCTAGGTGGCGATCCGACTTGATGTAGAGGCTGTAGCGTTTGCCGTGGACGGGTATCACAACAAGTTATCCGTCCATCCGTACCTCTTTGGACTTTACCCGTCTTCAGTCTTTTCCCCGTCATTTTATCGGTACTAACTCTACACTTTGTATAATAGTCAGGTCCAGTTGGTAGGTATCCAGGTTTTACTGATTTTGCGAATGAATATCTAACGAAAGATTCCTGATATTACCTAAGCAGGCGATATTTCACGGATTAAGTATATCCTTTTTTCTTCCCGTAATGCTTTGAGTCATATCGAGAGTCACTAAAGCGAAGAAATCGTAGTGGTAAATACATTTCTGTATCCAGTAAATCAGTTTAGGTAGTACCTGCTATTCACTTTGCCTTTGGACTAAACGAAAAATGAAAAGTTAGCTAGCTTCCATGGGAAATTCATGAGTGGCCCCTTTAAGGGTGAACAACAGCTCTTCTCGAGAGGTCTGTCCCAAATCCAGGTTACAGACGGGCAGCTATAGGTGAGGGAGCGAACATCTTGTCACATCGAGTGTAGGAATGGCAGTTACAACTGCCGCCGCATGAGATAGCAGCATTTGGGAATATGTTGAGGGTCTTACTTAGGTTCAGCAGCCGTTAGAATTTCAAACACATGGTACAGGATCCATGGATTACATGGTTCGGCCTTGGAACTATGGGCGGAATTAGTTGTCCGTATTCATAATAGGTAGTATTTTGTAGTATATTTTGTAGGATCTATTAATCAATTTCTTTAAAAATTATATACCTAATCGTATTGTTCAATCGTCAGTTTAATTATTAGTCTAGAAGAATGATCGAAAAATGGGCATTGGTTAAAGTAATTGTGAAGTAATTAGCCAGTAGGTGTGCAATGGTTTTGTAAATAGCACCTAGGAGGGGGAAGATCTTGCATGGGGCGTCACGTACAGCTCCATACCCAGAGCGTTCCCACCGACTGCCAAGTCGGGTAGGCAGTATAGCTTCCTCACCTATGTTATATTTATATTATAAGTTGGTGGATCCATGCGGTGGGTAGATGGAGAATTGACGCGTATGGATTTGAAATTGAGAGATTCAAAAATGACATGGTAGGATGGATAGAATTATGAAATAGGAGTTGTGGTAATAGGATTAATGATAAGCGTAATAGGATTATTAAAGGCATTCATGTAAGTATTTGAAAGTAGGCGTATGGATTTGAAATTGAGAGGTTCAAAAATTACATAGTAGGGTGGATAGTAGGATGAAATATGAGTTGTGGTAATAGGATTACTGATAAGCATAACAGGATTATTATAGGCTTTCATGTAAGTGTTTTGAATCATACCACTTGAAGAGTAAGTATTTCAAAAGTGTCGAAGCAAGTTGCAATACATTGCAAGGTTTTGTACTGAAACGAATGAGTAAAACTAATTACAATTGAGAGAGAAATCCAAATACATGTCACTTTAAGTTTAAATCCAAGTAGGTACATGTCATTTTCTAGGGTAATTATGGGCTCTACTTGGATTTCACGTTGGTCCAAGCGCAGACGAAAGTTACAGTACTTTTTAATGCATTTTTTATGGGACCACGAGTGCTCAAACCCGCGCCGATTCTCCAAAGTTCAACTCACTACGAGTATTTTTTTGGGCATTTAAAGGCGTTACATGGAATTGGCAAACATTTCGTGTTTGCTTATGTGCGTCCGAATGTTACAGTCCCATTTTGATGAAATCGATGTGGAGCCGTCAGGATACGATTCTGTATCTACCCTCCTACTTTCAGCTGTTTTCAACGATTTCTAGGGTTGTTACGAGCTTTACAAGGATTTCACGTATTAATTTCTGCGTAGACGAAAGGTACAGTACTTTTTCAATGAATTTGATATGGGGCCATCCGTGACCAAACTCGCACCTACCCTCTGAATTTCAACTCCTTATGACTATTATTTCATATAGTTTTGCCCGAGACACGGAGTTGACCACAGAAAGACGCGGAACCAAACATGTTCGTTGATGTCTACAATGCGACAGGAAATTTTCATTTTGGACATGCATTTTTTTTTACTCTTGTACGAGTACAAAGCTTCCCTAACATAGATAGGAAGCAAAAACACATTCATACGAGACACAGTGCAATAACTGTAATTGCTCAGTCAGCTCCGGTACTCGATTTAGGACTCTTCAGGGGGAAGCACGAGGATAGACATTGAACACAGAAAACAGTGCTCTTTGTAGAAAGAGTATACCTACCTAAGATGGGTGTCTAGAAAACAAAAAGCAGAACTTGGAAAATTGACCCCCTCCCCCATCACCGCTGGTTGCAACTAGCGCCACCCTTGGGTGCTGGTTCTGCGAAAAGAGGGTGACCAGCTGTTTTACTAAATCGCTCCCAAAACTCTCGTTCTAAGACTGTACACTCGCCCGACTAGTTAATGAGAGAGACAAACAGCTGGATCTGGGAAGCGGTGGGCGAGTGGTGTGGGTTGTTCACACCCCGTGAAAAGCTCTGTTTGATCCTTGGAATCATAGCGTTCATCAAAGCTAGTCATACCGATTAAACGGATAGAAGTCAACAATCTTATTATATTATAAATTCGAATCTCTGTGTGTCTGTCTGTCTGTCTTTCTATGCACGGCCAAACGGCTCGACGGATATCGACCAAATTTGGCACGAATATCCAGTAGGCTCCCAAGTTGTGCAACGCCGCATTTTTAATTCCCTCACCATAGCGGAACTATGGTCGACCATGGTCAACTTCGTTAATTGAAATGGTAACCCCTATTTTTTATCGCGTATTCGTAATCTACGTGAAATTCTATCTACGATCGACCCTTCGGACTACCCCCGCGGTCGACCATAGCGCATCCATGGGCCCCTCCATGGTCGAATCCCGAATTGCTCAACGGATATCGACCAAATTTGGCACCAATATCCGGTAGCCTCCCAAGTTGAACGTAGGCGCATTTTTAATTCCCTGACCATAGCGGAAATATGGTCGACCATGGTCAACTCCTGAATGGCTTGACGGATTTTGATAAAATTGGGCACAAATACCCGGTAGGCTATGGGATTTTTCCGTCGTTTGTTGGTTCCACGATACTGCGTACAGCGAATCTCGGATAGCGAGAGAAGCGAGCGGTCAGGCTAGTACGCCATATGGCTATGGACTTCGTATAGGTACTGTTGGCGCAGCTACCCACTCATTCCACAAAAATCAAGCATTCGCCATTTGTTTTTTTGTTTTTTTTTTACAAATGAGAAACAGCCTTGGATTGTAGGGGAACAGTGTTACATTTATGTTGGTCATGTCTAATTATTACGAAAAGGGTGGCAAGCAGTTGGATTGTTGTCTCTCCCAATACTCTCTTTCGGTACATGAGAAGCTGAAAGCAATCAAAAGTTGGCGAATACCAGCTATCAAACAGTTTCGCAGAAGTTTCTCGAGCGATCATAAACTTGCACAACACAACATGCCCAGTTCCTGAGAGCTGGTACGGATGAGATATGAACTTGGCCCTTCGGTTGGTTCCTCTGACGCGTGAATGGGAGGTTTTGGGATCACCCGAATCAAAGGGAGCCAGCCTCGCCTGATTGGGCCAGAGGAACAATGAGCGTACCCTCGGGAAACCTACAGCGGTCTTTAGGAGCTCCCTGACAAATGGAGATCATCCCATTGTTACGAAAAAGGTAGGGGGATTCGGGGGTTGATAAATGAGGTGTCAAATACCAAACGGTAATGTCACTGTGACCGCGTGTGTGTAAGCGGAAGAAAAGAGAAGAAAAAGAGGACACGAAATACGTTTCTACTCGGGTCTTAAGTTGAAAATAACTACTGTCCACTCGGTGAGGCTGTTGCAGTTTGTAAGATAATGCTCCCGCAAACGTACAGAGAAGCCGAGAAAAGACTCGTTTCCTGTGTAATACTGTATCTCACAAATATCTGTCGCCATTGTGTTGATGGCGCAATGACTGATAGTCCTTGATGGGACCATCTAATGACAGAACAATGTTACATTTATGTTGGTCATGTCTAATTATTACGAAAAGGGTGGCAAGCAGTTGGATTGTTGATTGGATGGCAACACTAGTGATGTTGATGGTTTGGAATCGATATGACAGTCGAATCGACCGATTTTACATCGAAGATATAAAATATCCGATTCGATATAATATTCGATCCAAAAAATCAAACATAGAAAAAAAAGTACCAGTTATTTCGTAATCAACCAAGTGTTTTTTCATAGAAATGTAGATAAGACGATAAGACCTCTAAAATTCCCCGCTCTCAAAATTCGCGGTTTAGGGTTTAAAAAAAATGAATTTGTATAAATTTAACTTCTTTACCAATGAAGAGTTAATTTAATATCGTAGTTGTCCTTCGGAGGCAAAAAAATCTTTCCCTGTCATCAAAGAGCTCGGTGAACGTGGTCACACTCGTTGACGGTTTCTGTTGAAGCAAATTTTATCGCGTTCATTCTCGAATGCGACCAGAGGTCTTCAATGAGAAGGTCGTTATTATTTTGATCCTGTATCTCCGTCTTTGTCGTCGGGTCCCCACTTCGTGAGCTATCCGAAGCAGCATCGTCCTAGAGCTCATTAAAAACGGAAGTCAGTCTCTTCTTTCGCTCTATCCAGACGTAACAACCATCCCGTAAAATTGTGCCACGTTTCTCTCGCTTCCGAGTAGAGGTCATCAGTATCGTAAGAAAATGGCCGATTCCCGGATAGACTACAGGCCTGCGTATTTTGGACGTCTACCTGCAATCTCCACAATTCTACGTAAGTGGAAATTTCAGTCCCACGTTTTGATGTGAGCCACGTGGTATCTCAAGAATCGATTCCTAACCAGCTTGTTCCCTTTTTCTGTATAGACGGAACTCTTCTTTTCTGTTCCTGCTGCTTGGTCCCCCATAGTTTTGCCGTTGTCTTCCTGATCCTTGGCTCCTGGAATGCAGATGGTACAGTCCGCATTACGCTTCGATCCCGGTCTGATCTTTCTGATTATCTATCTGCCTCAACACACGCATATATAAATTCAGGGTGGCCACCGGTCAGGGAAGTCAGAGAAAAGTCAGGGAAAAAAATGTTGGTCAGGGAAGTGAGGGAAAAGTCAGGGAAATCGAGTGGGAGAGTCAGGGAAAAAAATGTTGGTCAGGGAAGTGAGGGAAAAGTCAGGGAAATCGAGTGGGAGAGTCAGGGAAAAAAATGTTGGTCAGGGAAGTGAGGGAAAAGTCAGGGAAATCGAGTGGGAGAGTCAGGGAAAATTACCGCACGTCCGCCGTTCTCTTGGGATTATGAACTGACTCGCCTTATTTGCCGCTCTGCTCGTGTCCGATCATCCGATAGCTTCAGAGGGTGCAACGCGAGCGCAGAGGAGATGTCATCATTGGCCCATCCGTCCCCTCAGCTTCCCGCAGGCCTGTGTGAAGTTCGAGGGAATACGATTGGGAAGTTCGATTATGAACTAATCGATAGGGTACTAACTAGAACAGTAACTGATGACGATAGAATATTCCTACCTTCCACTTCCACCTGTTTTCTTTCGAAATTTGAATTTTCCTCTATTTCACGATTACATCGATATTGATTCAGCTGAAATCGATGTTATCATTGATGGCGGAACGGTAACGTCGATGTTCGATAATATCGGACCTTTCAATATCGATGGTAAAACATCGAACATAGGAGCCAAAAATAGATGTTTCGGTAATATTGGCCATAGATGTTCCATCCCAAAGAAAGTTGTAGGATTTTCGATTGGTCGAGCTGTAAAATCAGGTAAATTTCTTTGCACTTGTCGGATCCTAGTGCATGTCGAGGGCCGGCATGTGGTTAGTTCACGCTTGCACTGTTTTATGACGGATTTTGGTTTATTATTCTGTGAATAATACACCTATGTATTCGCTCAGCAGACAATTTTTATAACACCCCCTCACAATTTTTTCTTTTACGTTTCAAGGTGCTTAGATTCAAACAATGCGATGTCCGTCCGCCGCACGCTGTATCATGTATACTGGCTTCATTTTTGATCTAAAAAAATCGTTCTTTCGCACACATGGTCCATTTGGGCCCTAGATGTGTCCCGAAACTTTGCAGCGCAATCGGAATATACCCAGGGATGTTATGACTAAAAAATGGGTATACAAATAGAGGTTGTTTGGTGTTTTTGTACCATGAGCTTTTGAGGTATCGTTTTCCATGTTTTTTAGGGCAAGAAGACCGAATATTAAGTTGATTTGTATCGACGAGTGAAACATTGAGGTTTTAACGAAGGTTAAGGTCCCGAAATTCATTTTTATGATTCAAAAACCTGTTTAAAGAAAAGCCGAGCCTAATTCGTGTTTTTGGGTCCAACATTGTTGGAAACCATCAAAAATAACTATTTCAATTAGTGCACATGAAAGAAACAATAAATGAACACCCAGCATTTCTGTACGTATGTCCAGTAGAATAATAAACCCATGTCACAAGGACTCCAGCGTTTATTTTGTAGGTAGTTCGCTTCGCTGTGCGCTGGTTGGCGTTCGAAATCAGAAATTTATTTAGGTGAGCACATTAGTGAGTACGTACATCTTTAGATTTAATAACCTAAAATTCATGCAGGGAAATCGGGAAAAGGGCGGAAGAGTCGGGCTTCAAAAATCTCGGTAAGTCAGGGAAATTGACAAAAAGTTCAGGGTAAATGAAAATCCCGATCGAGTGGCCACCCTGAAATTTCAATTTAAGAAAGATTCGAAAAACTAGACCACTTTATTAATGTAAAGAGCTCCATAAAGATATAACACATCCAGTTACCTAGCTCTTAAGTATACCCAGTTCATCAGAGATACAACAGTCCACTGAAATATAGGCATAAGGAAAATACAACTATCAGTTCGCTTTCAGAAATTTGAATGGTTATTTCTAGAAATTACAATTTTTTTCGTGGCTGAAATTTTAGGTTTGATATCGCTGAACACCCTTTTCCGCCGCAGTTTCCTATCAATTGTCTCCACCAACAAACTTTGCCCTCTGTCCTTAAACTTTGCGGACACCAAACGGCCGAAATCGGGTACGCGCACGTATTTATTTTATTCTTCATGGTGAAAGTAGGGTCCATCCTGACACCAACGGCACTGTCCTACGGTAAGTAGTTCTTTTTCTGACTTTCCAAAGATGCCAGTAAGTCTGAGTCTTTGCACACCTCTCGCCTGGGTGGGACCCCCCTGCCCACTTTGACTTCAGGATTCCTTGTTACTTTGAAAGCTCATAGAAAAAGAACTAGGTACTTATCGTTGGGCTGTGCGGTGCGTTCTCAGAAAGGAATCTAGTTTCATTAAGAAAATAATATAAACCGCTTTTGTGACCCATGCGCATACTTAATATTATGTGGATTGTTCAAATACTTGCGGTTCCGAGTACGGAGGTGCAGTAAGTAGTTTAGTTGCTTCCTTCGCTTCGGTTCCTCGTTTACACAGGATGGAGCTGCGAGGGAGCGAAACGTGGGGTTAGCAGACTCCATTCCACACCTTGGTCATCGAAGCGGGGTCAGCGGGCTTGATGGGGCTTAATACTTCATTAAAGTTAGTTCCGGCCCACCTGACAAAGTCTACCTTCTCTGTAGAGACAGTTTTCCCTTTGGTAATAGTGAGTGGTAAGATGGGGGGGGTGGGGGGGGGGGGGGGCGCCGAGCACTCAACTAGAATCAAACCGGCGGGTGAACTGGACGGAGGACCCGCAGATAATAACTGGGCTCTCGTCGGGGAAAGAACTTGTTTTCATTTGCAAAATTTAACAGCAAGTGGTAGTGACGACAGCTCATAACTTACGGACACTGGTTGCTGGTGCTTCGCTTGCAGTTTATATAGCAGGACCTGACAAGAACGGCACACTCACGAACTTCAACTTGATTTAACTACTGCAACGGGGTATGTTGGGAAATTACTACTGAAAAAGTAGTTGATTTAGTGGGTATATCGTATTATGGGAAAACTAGCATGCCCGCTCGCTCGTCCAAGCAAATACTGCAAATACTGCTCTAGCAAGGAAATACTGCGACCTTCGACGTATAGGTACCATCTGTGTTTCGAAGGTACGTTTACCTCTGCTCTTCACTACGTACACTTCTATGATGTGAAAGTATGTCTACCTACTTGGCACACTTCAATGTACAAAGTAGGTAGGTAGGTACCCACAGTGTTTTAGAAAAAATACAGGCCTTAACAACACATTAATTCGACTCTAAAGGAAAACAGGAAGTAATATTCATGGATCTCCATGAAGCTTTTGACAGCATTCCTCATAATAACTCGGTGAAAGTTCTCTTGGAAAGCAATTTTGAGCCTGGATTTGTTAGGCGGATTAGAAGCTATTTAACAGACAGGTAACAGGTTGTGAAATTTCAGGGTGCTTGAGTAGACCATGTTCGTTCACGTTTGGTTTCCCTCAGGGAACAGTGTTGGGACCGGTGCTATTCATAGCTTACAATCATCAACTCATTGCTCAAAGTACGCATTGAAGGAAAAATGGTTTGTTTTGCAGACGACACGGTTATTCTGTTCAATGAAAGGATATGGGATAAGGTATTATGGAACGCGGGGAGTTCATTAAAACTAATGGCTAACTGGTTGAGAAATAATAGCTTCGAATTAAATATTATGAAGACCCATTTCGTTTATTTTTCTCTGCGCTCTATTGGTATGCCTAGCATTGCATATCTTAAATGTCACGGGTGGGAGTGCATTCTGCATGCACTTGCCCTGTTATACTCCAAGTCAGCACAATTAGGTATTTGGGTGTTGTGTTGTACCAATGCCTAAGTTGTTACTATTCTGTGCCGCAGATTAAGATGGCTAACAAGAATTTTTTTGAAAGACAGTGGCTTCCTTCCCATTGACAACTTGTGGAAATTTTATTTTGACCTTGGTGCACTCTGTACTGTCGTACAATATTGCTGCTTGGGGAGTTGCGGGTATTACAACAGTTCAACCTCTCATAATTGCCCAAAAATCCTTCTAAAAAATATAGGCGTTTCCCTTCTTTAGAGCTGATTATTTCAAGTTCCAACGTTCGCCGCCACTGTAAATGTTATAACTTTAATTGAAACCTATGAAAATATATCCAGACATGATCTTATTACCAAATAAATAAATCAAACAACCGTGGTTGCGGGAGCATTATAGTCCCCTTCCGCCTGACTGCGGCGGGTCAGCGGTTATGTCTGTACCGTGCTGCGAAACTTTATGACAGTCTGCCCATGAATATTAGAGGTGCCCCGACTCTGGATTCTTTTAAACGGCTGGTCCATAACTTGTAATTATAAAGCGTGATATAAGAAAATGGCATAGTAAAACCACTCGAAGTCGTACGTAATTAATCTTAATCATTGATCGACGTTGTACCTATAATAATACAGAAAAATGTGACTCCTCCCCCAAGCACGAGGGTTTCCTCATATGGGGGAGTAGCATTCCTAAGCTGTATTGCAGGTTATTAATGTAATTATTGTCTCTGTATTTCTTAATGTTCAGTGCCAAAATATTTTCCTTTGTATTTTTTTTTGCAATAGATGAATGAATGAATGAAAAAAAAAAAAATCCAAATACGGTGGATCCGTCAAAATTCACAAGCGCTTTTTAGCGAATTTGCAAAGAAAATGATTTTCAAAGCATGAATTTTTGCAAGTTTTCCTGAGTTCATCCCTAGGGGGGTTCGAATCAGTTCCACCCGGCAACAGGTACCTCCCACTGACCTCGCGAAGTGTTTTCCTTTTCACCTTCGTTGCGCCGTTTGTACCAGACCTTTCGTGAAATTTTCAAAGAAGTATTAAAACGAGTGGTGAGAGGAAGGCTGCAACACAACTTCCAACCCTTTCGGTTCAGCTGTTCAGCCTGTACAGTTTTCTGTTATTTCCCTGGCAACGCATTGGTAAAAATGGATTCTGACATCGGGACCCCCCTCCCCCCTCCTATTTAGGCCCCCTAGAGCACGATGCGAAAATTCCCATCAAAATCGGTCCAGCCATTTGGAAATTGAGTACAGTTGCGCGTTGCGCACAATGTTCTGACATATCCTACCTTGATTCTAGGTACGCTCTGAGCGTGCTTCCCAAATCTGGTGAAAATTGGTCCAGCCGTTTGGCTTGCAAGTCAAGACGAACAAACAAACATTCGGAGAGAGATTTCTATATTAGCACAGATTTCGGTTAAACCGGTTGAAAATCCAACTTCTAAAGGATTCAAAGTAGGATGCTGTTCGGACGTAGGTACATAAGCGCCCGAAGTAGTGCGCCTGGTGTCCGCTCAAGCGCTAGCTGCGGCTGGCGGGTTTGATCAGATCATGCTGGCTTTTTGGTATTAGAACGAACGAATATTATTGTGCATGTACTAATAAATTGCATCAAGCTTCACGTCAGCCATGGGAGGTGCAATTTCGATCCGACGGGTCAGATTTATGAAATATGTACGGTCATGTAGTTCTTTAGTTTTTGCAAACCCGAGCCCCTCTCGAACAGCAAGATGGCGTAGAACCTCCGAGAAGAGAAAGGGGAGAAATTTTTTATTGTTGTGAAAATTGTTATCGAAGTTGATCGCTCCTAATAGTTCGTGTATTAAATTCGCTCAAGTGAATTTCGTTTACGTTTTTCGTTCCCGATCAAACAGATGCAAAACTGAAAAAATCTCAAATCTTCCTTAGGTTCATTTAAATAAAGCATTAACTCGATATAAAAGTGCTATGTTGTAAATTGAAGTGCTCTTCCGCTCTTGAGCGTTGTAGTCAAACTGTTAGGAAGTTTAGCGAATGAATAAAGGAGCGTGAACAATAGTCTAGGGACAATAACGGTAATTTTCACCTCTGCAAGTCATGTGGACAAATCTCTTCATGGCTTTGATGGTTCAACAGACAGACAATTTATTGAGTTTCTCCATTTCCATGTTGTACCTCTTGAAAATTCGAAGAAGTCGGGTAACTGTTTGGATGACGTAATTCTTTTTTCTCGTTCATTTTTGTGACATCTTGGATCCTTCCGTCCTTTCTCCTCTGATCCCTTCCACTTTACCCTCTCTCCTTTCCACCGATTCCTTTCATTTCAACAGCCGATCAAAATGGACCTCGTTTCCCTTCTGGACTACGTGTCACTCCAAAATACCTGGTTTTGAAAACCACAAACAGCCAACAGTACTCTTCAAGGATACCAGCCATATACGACTCGGCCACCATATCGCCTCAGCCACCATAATAATTTAGGTAAGGAATGTATAGTGTATCGCCTCACACCTACTGCTTACTGAAACAGCCAGTGGTCGAACGAGCCTGTAAGCTCTTACCTAAATGATAAAATACCATCATTCAGCGCAACGATATTAGTCGGTTAATATAAATTTAAAAACAATTAAATAAACCCTTGTTACCCTTGTTAGTATGGAGGTCGGGCAGAGCAAAGATGGTTTTGTTCGGGGTTTTCCCCCAGTTACGGGGAGAAACCCCCCAAAATACCCTCGCTAAACCCTTCCACCTACCATATTCCTACAATACTTCCTGGATAACAGGATTTGACGATAAATTCCTAAATCCAACATGTTAATCATTGAAATCCTACGGAATAATACCACTCATCTTTTACCTTAATAACCTAAGAGGGGGCGTTCTGTTTCCATCTCTTGAATATGGATAGAAACAGTGAATAAAAAGAATTATCTTTCTTTTCTATAACAAATCAAGGTAGAACTGCTACTCTTAATACACCAACCCGAAACCTCGAGAAGTATTCAAATTCCCTGGATACGGCTCCCATGACCTTTGAAAATGGAAACAGTCCTTACATCGCTAAGAGGGAAAGGGAGACCAATCGGGCAATAATTCCCGAAGGAGCCACCTTATGCCTTAGCACTATCATATACCACACATATTTTCACGGGAGAACAAGTCATGATTCCAACGACGGATCTAAGACTTGCTAACCCCCCGAACACACTGAGGTCCATCGCAAAGAACAGCGAAGTTCAAAAAAGTTCTGCATTCTAACAATTTCAATTAGAATGATAAATTCCCCCCCCCCCCCCCTCAATAAAATGAAAACCCCCAGGATTTACTTGAGCTCAGGACCTTATGAGAAGAGCTGTCAAGCTAACATGAGCATCCAATAGCACAAGGTAGGAGGTGACCACATTTATAGTTACTGAATTGAAAAACTGAAGAAAATAATAATAATTTCACTTAGCTGAGAAAAATGGAGAAAACTTTATAATCCAACAAAGACTGCACTTGAGGGCAAAAATAACTTTGATTGGGAAAAAGCCTTGCTTAGACAAAGGCTGACTGCCAAAACACAAAACAAAATTTTTATTTTGAAAAAAAAAAATCTCTCTTTAAGTACCTAGCTTTGGAAACCCCGTTAGATATTTGCATTTTTAGGAATGTCGTTGAATTTTTACAGCTCTAATTATTCGGACTGGGAGAAAGGAACCAGTTCCTATTCCTATTCAGCTGGACGGAGGACGCCCAGAGAGCCTTGTCGTCAGAAGACTTCACAGCAGTCAAGTGCCCCGATTCCAACTTCTCCCTTTTCCAAAATCACTCTTACCTCCCACTCCCCCCGTTCAATTAGGAAATTTTATACGCTGAGGAGAGGGGTGGCCGAGCAAACCTTAAGGGTGGGGGAGGGGGTGGCGGATAAAAAGGTGAAGTGGTGTCACAAAAATAGATCTGGGAACGATTATTAACAAAAACCAATGAGATTATTCGGGTTGGATTCAAATGAAAGGAGGGCCACGAAAAAATTCACCAGTAGTTGACTAAAAACCCTTAGCCAATCAACACTAGTCAAATTAGCCTATCTAACACGGCGTTTGCCTTCGAACTGAGTCAGTTTCCGAGGATCACTAACGCCCCTAATGGACACTGTGTACCATCCTGCACCTTAGTAGAGCTCAACTGCAGTTATCTCACATCCACCCAACTAATTAATTATTCCAAACGACTTCGGAATGCATCATCTCTCAGTTCCACTGATGAAGGCTTGTGGAAAACACCGGAGTCAATTAATTGACTCGCGGCCTTCATTAAAAGTTTACCCTTTTGAGCCTCAATGGTCTGTTTCAAGTTTATTTTAATTAATCCAGTTTTTTATTTAGCGAGGTGTTAGCGAAGAGTTAGTTAGCGGCGTGACTCGGATTCCATCTTTCACCTGAGAGAGTTTATGGATGAACTCGCAAACGAGGGATTAGACTGTTGAAATGGGTGATAATTAATTACTGGTAGAATCACTGATCGGAATAACACCACGTGGTTATCATTCACGCTCGACGCCAAAGGTTCATTAGGTTACCTAGGGCAAATAATAAAGCAAAATGTGAAATTCTAGAAATCGATTCATATTCGAGACATATAATTATGTACGTTAATAATTGTGGGCCCATTGCAATAGTGTATTATTTCCTTCGAAAATTTGCTGTCCGTCACTCAGCTTCCAGTGGTTGTCAATGTTGTGTGAATATGCCATTCAATGTAGGTCGAACGTCCGGAGCAGAATTGGAGAGTAAATAAAGGGCTTAGTGAGTTATACAATACAAGTTAGTACTCGACGGAATAGCGTACAACCAACAGTTTATAACTAGATTCCGAGAGGTCGGCTGGAAGTGGGGAAAGTGGAGGTTCTGCATGTGATAACTCATTCCGGAATCCCAACAGCACTTCAATGTTACAAAAAGGGCTGCGGGTCGGCGGGGGAGTTCCAACATTGATATATCCGTTCCAGGTGAACCGTGGAGTGTAACAGCTCATTGTGAATGAATGGGGGTGCGTCCTAGGGTGAGAAGTAGCGGAGCCTGCGGGAGACAGCGTACAAACTGCCGAGATCCAGGTTGGTAGATATTCAACCCCGTCCAGGGGGGTTCCCTTCTGTTGCTTGGGAGAATGTCAACTGCCAGGCCTCCCGCCGTTCCATTACTACGGTTCCTTAGGTGATTTTCATCCACCGACAAAAGGCGAGGTGAAGGCTGTATCCTTCTTCCCCCACCTCACTTCCACCACCACCACCACCACTACACTACACCAAAACCCTCCTTACTTCACTTTTAGAAAATTTCCGGAGAAAATACCAAATAAATGTGTATTTTTGACAATTTTCCTAAATTGACCTAAATCAATCCCTAGTTCCTATCGATTTTTGTACACAATAAATGTGTATACACAGGGTGTCAGACGAGGCTTTCACCCCCAACTCCATTTTCCTTAGGAATCCAGTTAGAAAAAACAGTAAATCCTCATAATTTTTTTCGTAGGTCTCATATAAATACCGAAATTCCATAAAAATGTTGAAGAGGTTTGGCACAAGAATAAGAATCAAACTAAAATATATTAATTTATAACAGGCTAAAGAACCCAATGAAAAATGAAAACCATGTAGGTACAAACAAGCAGGAAATTCGTGATAGCGCAGAATTTATACAGAAATAATAACTACCGAGAAGTTTTATAGTCGCTAAGAATAATAACCCGGTCGTTTTATAGTGAAATAAATAATGACGCATTCGCAACTTTTGGCTCCCCCCCCCCCCCCACCATTGAAAAAACCAAATGAAGGAACTTCCCTGGCAAATTCCCTAAATAGGTATTTCCCTAAATCTGAGCGGAAACTTTTTTATGGAGGCCTATTGTTTCAAAACTACCTGACATTAATGAGTAGGTACCTAGGTAACCAAAACTGTAATGTTTTATAAAAAATATACAGGGTTTTACAGGGTTTTGTACTTAAGGTTTTACAAACTTCAGGAGTCAATTTTATAGCTCATTTCCGACAAAATGTGCCACCAAGACTTTTTTTTTAGTCGCCATTTTTCCTGACTTTTTGGCGATTTAAGATTTTTTTCTGCGTATCGACCTTAAGTCACTAAAACGGCAATAATTCAGCCTGGATACAACGTAAAATTAAAATTGATTATGCCGTTAGAAAAAGCGTAAAATTTTCTATCTTCCTAATGTCAAACACAAATTTTTTTAAGCAAACTCAATGCGTAAGAAAGGAGGCCAAAGTGAAAATTTTGAAAATTCTACATAATTCGACTTTTTTCCATTCGTTTTTCTACTCCAAACACATGCTTATTTTGAGAGGCACTCCTCGGGAAAAACTTCCCACAATCTCAGCTTTCCTGCGGTCTAGTTCAAAAATTATTTACAATCCAAGCTAGGGGAGTAATTGACGTTTAAATGCAAAAAACGTGAAACTTTTCAGCGAAATCGAGGTTTTTGATGAAAAAAATGACTTATAGAGCTGGGTTGAGATAGGGGTCAATATCTACGTAATGTTTCGCGCTGAATCGAATGGCGGCACTCCTGACTCTCCACGACAGTTAAAAATACGATTTTTCAAGGACTCATGTTCAGAAAAGTCGAGGTTTCCAGTGAACAGACATACGAATTTGGGGATAGTTTTTCACGTAATTTTGCACGCTGAATCGAATGATGATACACCTAACCCTCCCAAATTGGAAAAACATGATTCAGCGCCCTCGTTAACAAGGAATGCTCAAAAATTCTACCTCCATCATCTTTTCAACGACACTTCGGTATTAATCTTATTAATACTCTGACGCAACAACAAGATCTAAGGTCAACAGTTTTCGGAGGTGCGAGTCAGTTTGTTTACAACGTTCACCAGCTCAATCAACAGGCATGACGATTCCTGTTGTACATCATCCTCTCTCCCAAGAGAACAATTATTATGGCTTCCAGTTTACAACGATCGGTCATCATGCCAACTTACTCCGCTCAGCAATACGCCAACAGGAAGTTTTTCCCGAGGAGTGCCTCTCAAAATAACATGTATTTGGAGCAGGAAACGGATGGAAAAACGTGGAATTCTGGAGGATTTCCGAAATTTGCAATTTGGCCTCCTTTCCTACGCATCAAGTCTGCTCAAAACATTTTGGTCTGACATCAGGAAGATAGGAAATTTTACGCTCTTTCTAACGTTATAACCGATTTTAATTTTACATGGTATCCAAGGGGACTTATGCCGTGCTAGTGGCGTAAGATCGATATGCAGAAAAAATCTTAAATTGTCCAAAAGTCTGGGAAAGTGGCGACTAAAAAAAAATCAAGGTGGCACTTTTTGTCGAAAATGAGCTTTAAAATCGACTCCTGAAGTTTGTAAAACCTTAAGTGTGTGTGTTCACCCTGTATTACGCAACGGGAAGATGGAAGATGTCAAAACCCTGCAGATTCGAACCGCCCGTCGGCGTCCCGATGGGAGGAGGGTTGAGGTTGTCAAAGGAAATTTTAGGCAGTTCTCGGCTGGGGTCGGCTACCTTGCTCTTATATATTTATATATATATAAACTTCGCAGATCCCTAACGCACCAAATTTGTAGGTCTGTGTAGGGGTTATATCCGGTCGTTCCATAACATTTTTACTGAACATTCGCCGTTTTTGAGCTTGGCGTATGTATTTCGCCCAAGTAATCGAGTTTACAATATAGGTACTTCAAAATGACAAGAATCAAGTTCCTCGAAACACACAACATGTTGGGGTGACTCGATGGTTGATGGTTGATAAAATGACCATGAGTTTGATAAATTGCTTGTTAGATGAGTGCTAGGCCTATATTAACTACCTATTGAATGAATTTCAGTCGAAACTGAAAGTGTAAACTGAAGTGAATTTGATATTTAAAATAGAAAACCTTACACCTGATTTGGAAAACTTTGAAAAAGTTTTAAAAAACCTTAAGCTTGTCAGAAAACCTTAGATTTGTTTTGGAAAACCTAGAATTTGACTTGGAAAATGATGCTATAAATAAAATAAAATATAATACTATGGCAAAGTTGATTTCAGGAAACCCGAACCACCGCACGGTGGGAGGAAACGCGAATCTAGCAGTTCAAAAGTTTGGAAACCTAGCTTTATTGAAAGCAATGATCTGAATTGTTATTACAGACAATCTGAAGGACTACTGAGTCGGTTTTGATGTTTTAAAAGTGTCCCTCATCAGCGGACACCCATATTAATGATATGAACCTACAAGTAGGAATGTATATTTCATAGAAAAAGTGAAGTGGTTCCTTTTGAATAGAAGAGGAGATTTGCGTACCATAATTGTTTTCTGTTCGCTAAGATCATTAAATCAATGCAGATGCAATGAAAGAAAACTTACTAAATAAATGGTTTTGTGTATAATATTAATGAATAACCTTGCTCTTTTTGCAACTTAATGTTCTGCGAAGCAAAGTGGTTCCCTTCCGCAAATTTCTCAAAAGGCTCGATCTGGAAGAATTTCAGTCATTGATGTAGAAAACTATGAAAGCGTATGTTTATCAAACATACCCGTATGTTTTTGTGAATGATAGGTCGCGATCATTCGATCTATTTTTATCTGGGGGTCTTGCAGGTAAAGTTCATTGTTACTGCTGTGTCTCCACACCTCACACCAATTTGTGACCGTTTGCCTATCACGCCTATCACCCAACAACGTCTTTTCCTCGTACATGTCTTAAAACTACGCCACCTGGTACGCCCGGGTATGTTGTTATAGCTCTCCTCGTTGTAACCTTCTGTTACTACGCATTATCACCGTTTTCCTGCCTAAGTCTCGGTTCCTCATCAAGGTGTGGGAGCTTTTCGCGGGAAGCGCAGCGTCAGCCCACGGGTTCCCTCTTGGTGACCGGCTGAGGGCGTGGGCGGGGCAGGAGGAAGAAAGAGGAGATAGCAGGACTGGAGAGACGCGCCGGACTGTCTGAAACCCGCCCGCGACAGCATTCAGTTCTTTAATTGATCGTGAAATGAATCACGCTGTGGATGGTGGGGTCACATTTATGGGACTGTCCAGCTATGTGGAGGCGGGGGCTTGTAGGACATTACAATTGATGAGACAACAAACCCGACGGGGCGGGTTATGGTGCTCTGAGAAAACCCGCGATAAAGGCTGTAAAATCGAGTGCTGATTCGCTCCGCTGCTTATCCAACAACCACCCCAACCTGCTGTCTCCTGTAAAACCCACGTCATTCACGTTTAATTAGCAAGCGGATCCCTCCCTTCACAGTTTTCTCAGGTAACTTCGATGATCTTGGGGGTCGAGCCCTCCTTTTATAGGCAAAGGGCGTTGTTGAACCCGGCCCCAAAGGTGTGCCAGGGTGTGGAGAAGTGGCGTGGGGTTGCCAGGATATGGGTTGGTTAGGGAAGGGAGGATAATGCTTAGAAGTTTTAATTTGAAATTAAAACTGCCTTCCACTTTGCCCTGAGGGGTTTTCCGTTTTGACTCTAAACTTCAATATCTTTTTCCAACTTCATCGCTCTGAGTTCGTTTTCTGGTAAACTTGCGAGTTAACAGTAGCCTTGTTAAAATTTGTGAGTTAATGTCAGGGATAGCAGAGTCAGCCCATTAATCTCATGTCAGAACTGAGAAAAATCGTCGGGTCCTCTGCATACAAGTCCCATTTAGAGTCTAGTTGTGCAGCGAAGCTTGGCGTTAATGTCAGCCATCTCCAAGGGGTTGTATTATTCAGAACGCCTGTGCTCAAAAACTGTCAATAGAAGGTTTGTGTTTTTAGGAGGGAGGGGGGGCTGTTTATAGAAGGTTTGCGATTTTGAATAGGTAGTTCCTGATCTTTACGTTCGAGCGAAACCGAACAATCGTGCATCCAGTTGTTCGTTGACAATGAAGCACGGAAGTTGAATAAAAGAAGAAAACTCGGTGCTGCGCGCCTCGCCAGGGGGCAAGCCCCCTGGACCCCCGGATGCTTACTGCTTAGAGCCTACGGCTAAAATTCAAGAAACATGGAACATGCTTTAGCCGCGTAGTTTACTACAACCAAGTGACAATCAAACAAGCGTCATTGTTTACTATCCATTTACAACATTCATTTATATAGTTATATTATGAAACTAGGATATAAATACCAAGAACAAATACGAAATACATTCGTGATAAATCAAGAGCTTTCCAACGAATGGAAAACGATTTTTGTCCGATGAAAATGAAAGAAGTTTCATTTCCCTAGCAACTACTCGGTTGTAAGTGAAAATCATTGTTAAAATTTCGTTCCACTTCCGCGTCACCCATCCCGCGTTACGTTTTTCGGATAGTTAGTCCAAGGCTAAAGCATGTTCCATGCTAAAATCAATATCAATGCCACTGAAGGAGGGCATTGAAAAAAATCTCCTCCCAGCGATTATGGGGGATGCAGTCTCAGCCATCGAAGCAGAGGTAATGGAACTACCAGTGAAACAGGGTGGCTTAGCCATAGACAATCCTGTAAGCACAGCCAGGGCAAACTATACAGCATCGGAAAAGGCCACTCTCGTGTTAGCCGAAGCAATTAGATCAGGGTCCACCATTGATATGGGTAGACATGAGGATCATATGAGAGAGGCCCTGAGAGAACTAAGGGAAGAGAAGGATGCACAGAATGTTGCCAAAAGAGAGCGCCTGATTCCCAGTCTCCCAAATAAACTGAAAAGTACACTGCAAAGAATCGTCAGTAGCAACTCCTCACAATGGCTCACCGTAGTCCCACTGGCGAGAGACGATTTGGACCTTACACCCTCGCAGTTTCGTGATGCCGTCGCAATCAGGTATGGAAAGGAGCCGAAGGGTCTGCCAGCTCTCTGTGATGGATGTGGAACCCAAATGGACCTCTGCCACTCATTGAACTGCAAGATGGGAGGACTCGTGAAGCATGGCCATGACCAGATAAGGGATTCTTGTGCCAAGATGGCGAACCTGGCATGGAACACAGTTGGGTTGGAGCCAGTCATGAAAGAAAATGAAGATGGGACTCCAAAACTAGTCGCAGACATCAAGATCCATGGGGCCTGGGATGCGGAACGGACGGCGTACTTTGATATTCGCGTTGTCAACGCAGACGCCGCTTCGTACCGCCACCAGGACTGGACAACTGTCTCGCGAAATGCTGCACAGGCAAAACACAGCAAGTATGATAGAGCTGCGGAAGACCTGAGAGGATCCTTCACACCTCTGGTGATCTCGTGCGATGGGGCTCTTCACCAAGAGTATGACCGTTTTCTCAAAAGACTGGCCATCACGCTCGCAGAGAAATGGTCAAAACCTCTCTCACATGTTACCCAATGGGTTAGGGTGAAGACCCAGATTGCAGCAGTGAGAGCGGTTTCATTGAGAGTAAGAGGCTCGAGAAGGAGGGTACGCTGCTTGGGGCTGGAGGACGGCGCACTCATGCCATTGATCCAGATGTAAGGAGATCAAAAAGAAGGAAAGGCGAAGATTTCGTAGCGCAAAACTCTAACCCCCCCCCCCCCCCCCCCCCCCCCTTTTGCTCCGGAAAGAAAAATATGTGAGATTTTTCCTTATGTGAGATTTATGAATAAATTGAATTAATTAATATGAGTGTGAACTAATTCAGTTCAGTCGTTGGTTTATCATTTTAAATAATAAACCTTTAGAATCGAGCACGAAAAAAATAATTCCCCCTCAAAACTTGATGTACTTACTTTTCAAGGTACCTACGTAGAATCAAAAATGGAACTCCCCAAAAACACCCTATAGTAAAAATGTACCCGCCGATAAAACCTCCTCAGCCGCAAAAAGGATTGATATCCATTTTGCCCGCTGAAGTGGCATGCTCCTAAAAATGTTCCCATCAGGTCCTACTCACCCAGTGCCTACTTGCAGTGCCGAGAAGGGGTGAGGGGGATTGCACTTAAGCACTTCCTTGAAGCATAACGAATGTGTGTGCAACATTTCAGCTCTAAAAACTCTTGTAAGTCGAGAAGTTTGAACTGATACCTACGCTTCCTCAACATGATCGTTATGATACGGTATACATCCAGCCCAGATATCAATGATAGGGAACAAATGATTATAGTCACGCATGGCTTCCCAAAATTCAGTCTATTTTCCCGTAACATCCCCCCCCCCCCCCCCCCGCCATTCCCGCAGCAAACCTCCTCAGCCGCAAAAAGGATTGATATCCATTTTGCTCGCTGAAGTGGCATGCTCCTAAAAATGTTTCCGTCAGGTCCTACTCACTCAGTGCCTACTTGCAGTGCCGAGAAGGGGGATGGGGGATTGCATAACGTATGTGTGTGCAAAATTTCAGCTCTAAAAACTCTTGTACGTCGAGAAGTTTGAACTGATACCTACGCTTCCTCATCATGATCGTTATGATACGGTATACATCCAGCCCAGATATCATTGATAGGGAACAACTGATTATAGTCACGCATGGCTTCCCGAAATTCAGTCTATTTTCCCGTAACATCCCCCCCCCCCCCCCCCCCGCCCATTCCCGCAGTAAAACTTCCTCAGCCGCAAAAAGGATTGATATCCATTTTGCCCGCAAAAACCGCTTCGCACCTCGCTCTTCGATGTGCATACATATATAAAAACCTATTTCTTCCTCCCACGCCTTGAAATTTTTTTCATCGCTGTTTTTTTTTTCCTTCTTTATTGGCTTCTGTGACAATACAGCCGTTACAGGTAGGTGTATTACAATATGCGGTTCACAATAACATTCTTTACAAAATGATAATACAACATACAAAGTGATATTACAATGTTACGGACATTAGTGATGTTTACAAAATAAGAGAGATTCACAGAGAGAGAGAGATTTACAGTGTGATGTTACACTGTTTTATAAAGTCATAAAGGATAACGTACACTTCGAAATTTCCTTCAGCTAAAATGGTGTCCAGGTTAAAGGGATTGTGGACTTCCTTCGAAATCTTTTCCAAGAATTCCTGTCTGGTGGAAGAGTAAGCTGTGCACTCCAAAATGATGTGTTGGTTCGTTTCTGAGTCCTCACCGCAACGTCTGCATTGGGATGACTGTACGATATGTATTCGGTGAAGGTATTCGTTTGTACAGCTGTACCCACTTCTAAGTCGTACCATGGTTTTGTAGAAAGCTTTAGGTTGAGCGGCTTTGGCATCGCTGTTTGGTGGGGGCTTTTTGCCTACCGGGGCGGGTAAATTTTTACAACAGGATGGTTTTTGGGAGAGATATCACCTTTTTGCTTTAATGAAGTAGGTAAACATTTTTTCCCAGTACCTAATAATTTTTTTCTCTACCTACTCTCAAGTGGCGAGAGTGGGTGGAGGGGAGGGGGGGGGGGGAGATGCACAAGAGGCTCTTTTTGGAGCATGACGAACGTGTGCAAAATTTCAGCTCGATCCATTATGTTTGTGAGGCTGTAGCCCTTTCAAAGAACAAGAAGAAGCAGACAAAATTGAAATATAACGATTTTGAAACTTCCATAACTCCGGCATCTGATGATCCCGAGGGATGTAATTCGATGCACGTTCTCAGGGGTCCGTCGAAAATGAGTGTATGAAAAATCAACAACGGTGATGGGGCGATACGGGAGGGGGGGGGGGGGGGTACCCTACTTGTTCTGTCGTGTAAAAAGTGTCCTTGGTCACTTTGGAGGTTTTCAGTTTTCTTGGCGGGCGGGACGCTCCCGTGTCCCTAGATAAACCTCACTACTCTCGTTTGTCATATGGGTATAGTTTATTTGTGAATTTCTACGATACTCACAGGAACTCGTCAAGTTTCCATCGTTTTAGATTACAAATTTGGTAATTTTATTTGGAAATCTCAAGTTTTTTTCAAGAATCAAAATGTTCTTCTGAACGTACGAAAAGAAAAATTTAACTGATTTCGGAAATGCAATGACAGTGAGATGTGAAGAAGCCAGTGGAAGAATAAAAACCGCTGGTTCAACGAGGCATATGTACCCTTCGTCCAGCGATGACGAGCTCCCAGGTGGCTTCTGTCCGTGCATACCATCACCTTTGTTTCATATACAAAGGCATCGTAAACAGATGGAAAAGGCAAGACTTCAGCGACGCTAACTCTCTGGTTCTATGCAGACTCAACGACGAGTCAGACTCGAATTGTATGACAACACTGGCCTTCCTCATATCCGAGGTCAAAGAAATCGAAGACCTCCTGTCGACTATCGAGCGAGACACTAATATTAGACATGATCGCTCGAGAGGGAAGCTGCTCCAACTCAGGCAGGAGATTATAGACGCCTTGCTAGTCAAACCTTCGGAAACGCCGACGTCATCAAGGAATTCATGGATAGGATCAAAGCCTATAAGAAGAAGCTTATATTGGTAAATCTCGAGAACGCAATCAATCGTAACGACAGTATCAACTTTTTGATGCCTAACACGATAGTGGACGAAGTTCACGTGGACGTTACAGCAAAACTTGAAAATAACAACGATTTGACGGCCAAAAAATCAGATTGTGTGCAGAAATTGAAGTCTTCTAGGAAACAAAATGTCAACTGGCCGTGGAGATACTGGACGAGGAATACGATATCCAAAAATGGAAGCCAAGTTGAGGAAAAGAAACAAATCAAGAGATTCTCGAATACGATAACCGGTTCAAAGAAGTGCCAATCGGAGAGGAAA